>JARBWK010000004.1:33729080-34164080 GCA_030556195.1 Anolis apletophallus | reverse complement strand
TTCCTGTCTCTCCATATGCACAGCTCTTTACCAGGAACTGTACTACTTTGTGTACAAGGAGACAGGCCTGGGGGAGAGGGGTGGTGGTGAAATCTTATACCAAGATTGTCTAGCTCCTGTTAAAAGTGAATGTAAACTCAAATCTGCAAATGAGAAAGCCTTAGTTTATGGGTATGATGGATGGCATCCTGTTGGTAATCTACACAGGTCTGACATAGGCCTGCACATGACTTTTTCTGGTACCAAAGTCCACCTTCCTTAGACTCACTGTTTAGCCATTGCTTTTGACCCACAGTAATTCAGTGGCTGGTGGTGAATAGGGTATATTGGATAAGCATCTGACTATGTTTCCATAGCTAGATCAAGAGGGATTACACAATCAAAACTTCCAGAGGACCCTAGAGGATGTCAGTGGATGGTGTCATTGGTCTATATTTGACTATATGAATATGGCCAGATATCCTCCTCCTCCTCCTCACTAGTCACTAAATTACTGGAAATTGCAGAAGCTAAATGGAAAATTAGCTGGGAATTGAGAGGATAGAAATATTTTCACCTGCAAATCTGTTAAGATGAGCTCTGGAATACAGAATCTCAGCACGCATGTCTACCAATGAGACCACATGCCCACAAGCCTGAACTAAAGAACTTTTCTGTATTGGACAATAACATCCATTTTATATGTGTAAGACACTAACAGGATTTTTTTCATAATTCCCAAAAACATGTGACATCTGTCTCCCCATTATCACCACTGAAAAATAGCTGAAAGGGAAAGAGATGTTTTACTATCTCAAAGAAGGCAGCAAAGAGAGAGAGAGAGAGAGAGAGAGAGAGAGAGAGAGAGAGAGAGAGAGAGGAGATTGGATTCTAGCATTAGATATTACAACTAAATATGAAACTATAGCTTTTGCTTTCTAGTGTAAAGTAAACTATATGGAAGACGACCAGGCAAATTAAATGGAGAGCGGCAAGTAGTCATATTGGGGTTTTTTTTAATGAGATGCACAGTGAAAGCTTAAAAAACAATCCATTTCACTGAACCTGATTCCAGTAGGTTCAAGTTGACCCACTATGCTGGATCATGCTCCCTTTGAAAATTAGTGACAAAGTGGATTTTTTCATCTTTCTCCCTTTGGTTATTGGCAAGATTGTTCTCATTGTGGCATGAGATACTGTGAAACCTAAAATTGTCAGCAGCTGTAAAGCTTCTGGCTACAAGACAGAATTTAAATCATGAAGATCCCACCATGTTTATGCATAAGTAAAGTGTTTCTGTCATTTGTCACACTCTTGTGATGCCCCCCAAAGTAACCCAGGGCATATTAATTCATATTTCTGAAAATCTATAAAATATGTGTTCATGCAGATTCTTTCATAAAATAATATTTTATTCAAACATTGTTAAATGATCAGGTGCATACCTAGTTTCATTATGATTTAAAATAATTATTTTATGACCTTTGGTGAAGCACAAAATGGTAGTACCTCCTATTTGATGTACAAAAATCAACTGAACTATCTTGTTAAGTCTTTTTTTCCCACCAGATGATGCAAAATGTTGTCCACTACACATGAAGGCTATCATAATAGCTACAGGGAAGGTATTTGCAGGCAAAGGTATTTGGCCCACAGTTCTTTCATCCATACTTCATTGCCTGCTCTATGAATCTGCCACCTGACAGCCATGTCATTATGCTTCATATTTTGGACAACCCTGTTTAAATATCAGATTCTTGCTCTTAGTACGGTAGAAAAAAACCAAACATTTGAGAGTAAGTAGTTATGCTTCTTTGTGTGCACTAGTGGAGAAGGAACGGAATTAATTCATGTCAGCTCTTCTATGCGAAATTGGCTACTGCTAGCTTGCCAGCTATTCCAGGTGTCTAGTCTACTTCTTTAAAGCCAGGACTAAAAGAGTGAATTACTTTGCACTTAAATTATTGACCCTGAAAATACAGTACAGGCCAGCGTTTCAGCTGGCCATGACATTCTCTTTCTGTTTTCCCTCTGCAGGAACAGGGAGAGGGAGAATGGCAGCTGGAGTTTGCATTGTGCCATCGTTTGTTCATTGTCCAGATACTGTGACCTTATATCAACCACAGGACTAGTTTTCAGTTGCCTAACAGACAGGTAACATTTCAAAGGATAAGGGAGCCAAGGTACATAGAGATCCAGGTTGTCACTTTGCTGTTTTTAAAATGGGAGACTGGAGAATGAGATTATTGTTATGGTCTATCTTGCGTCTAAAAGGCCAGGGCATGCTTTGGTAGAATAACTATATTGAAAGGAATGACTGAGTAGAGATGTAAGGAGGAACAGAAGAAATGAATACTATAAGGAATTGGTGGTCTGGTGCTCTCCTGAGTTACTATTTGAAAAATTCTTTAGTTTTAAGGAATAACCTGGTTTGACTGACAAAAAGAAAAGTTTTACCTTTGAAAGTATACATTGTGAAAAGATAGAGCCACTTAGACAAACATCCTTTTTACTGAACTGAACTGAACTGACTTTATTATTTCTGAGTCGCCCTCCACGTTAGTGCTCCGGGCGACTTACACACAGCAATTCAACAATTAAAATATTAAAATTAAGTTAAAATATTCAGGGGTTAAATGCAGGAGCCAGGCTCAGGTAGTTGAGTTCCTGGTTCTGCATTAGCCATGGGCTTTCCTAAATAGCCAGGTCTTCAGAGCGGTCAGGAACTGGGGCAGGTCGAGGGAGGCTCTCTGGTCCGGTGGCATCGAGTTCCAAAGAATGGGGGTCACAACGGAGAACGATCTCTGTCTCGTGGCCTCTAGGTGGGCCTCTTTCAAGCTCGGGACGCAAAGACGGTTCTTGTTTGCTGGCCGCGGTGTCCTTGAGTAGACAATGTTATATTTATTGAATGTTATATTTAATTTAGATCAGAGCAGAATAAATGATTCTCATCAATAATAAAAAAATTCAATTTACTTCCATGTTGCAATTGGGACTTCATCTTTGGGATGCTTCCCCATTTCATTTCTGTATATTTGTGAAATAGTTTTTTTTTAAAGATATTCTTTATTTGAGTTTTGCAATTAAAAAAGACATAAAAGACAATGACATAACAAAAATCAGAAATTTCTCCCACGTACCCCTCTAAAAACACCAACAAACACAGTTGCCCCCTGTTCTCGAGCGGCGGAATTTCTTCGTTTAGGCTAGTGCCTGTTGTTTAGTCCCCCACCGTGACGGGTTCTTTACACCCGACCTGTGGCTCCTGAGAGGATATGTTGGTTTCTGGTGGCTCTAGTTTGTCCTCACACCATGGTCCAGTCGTCTTTACAATCTTTCAAATAGTCTGTTATCATGGACCAATCGGTCCTTTTATCTTTTGTCAGGGTCCATGGCCTGTGATAAGCAGTCCATTTTCATTATCTCGTGGATTTTGGCTTTCCAGTCATCCAGCGATGGTAGTTCCTCGCACTTCCATCGTTTAGCCAAGCAGAGTCTCGCCGCTGTGGAGCAGTACACAAACAGCTTTTCTTTATTATTATCAGTCTCAACCTCCCGCCCAACCATCCCCAATAGGTATGCTTCAGGTCTACATCTTAGCTTCAGCTTCAACGCCCCTTGAGTTCCTTGTGCACCTCCCTCCAGAACCTGCCTACTTTCTCGCACCCCCACCAAAGATGGTAGAAATTTCCTTCCTCTGCCTTACATTTCCAGCATTTGTTGGAATAGTTTTTATTATAGCTGGCTATTTTCCTCGGGGTTAGGTACCATCTATGCATCATTTTTATTATATTTTCTTTAAGTTCATACGCATAGGTGTATTTTAAATGAACGTTCCAGATTCTTTCCCAGTTCTTCAGGGGGATCTGTTGACCTATGTTTTGCGCCCATTTCAACATACACTCTTTTATTTGTTCTTCTTGTGTTTGCCACTCTAGAATTTTTCTATACAGCATACTGATTTTTTTCTGTTTTTTCACCATCACCTGGTCCCAGAAATTTGGTTTTATCTCAAAGTCCCTCTCCTTATCTTTAAGAAAGATACTCTTTATTTGGGCATATTGGTACCAATCAATGTCTTTATCCATCTCCTGGACTTCAGTGAAGCCCCTTAAGGTCCATTCTCCCTCTCTCCTCTTTAGGAGTGACGAGTAGCTAAGCCGGGTTTTTTTCCCATACTGTCTCCGGTGGAACGCTTCCATTGGAGATACCCAGAGTGGTATTTTTCTATAAATTCTATCTTTGTATTTGAGCCAGATTCTTAAGATCCCCCTCCTGATGACATGGTCCCTAAAGTCCTTTTCTATCCTTGTCTTATCATATTGCATGTACCCATGCCAACCCACTCGGAGCTCATGGCCTTCTAGGGCCAGGAGTCTTTTGTCCTCTAGAGTGGCCCACTCGCAGGCCCAATCCAGGGCTGCCGCCTCATAATAGCTTTTGGGGTCTGGAACACCCAATCCCCCTCTGGAGCCTTCATCGATCATGTTTGTCCACTTAATCCTGGCCTTCTTGCCTCTCCAGATATAGTTAGCGAGGTCTCTTTTCCAAATTAAGAGTATCTTATCGTTTTTCAGAATAGGCAGATTCCTAAATACAAAAATCATCTTGGGTAGGATATTCATTTTTATTAGGGAAATTCTCCCCAGCAAGGATAGGTTTAAAGATTTCCATTTTTCTAATTTCTTTCTCACCTCTTTCCAAAGGGGATCATAATTATTTTGAATTAGGTTGATATTGTTTGTTGTGATGGTTATCCCCAGATATTTTGTTTTGTTGACAATTTCGATGCCCGTTTTAGCCTGGATAGTCTCTCTCTCCCTTTGGGAGACATTTTTGACAAGTATTTTAGTTTTCTGTTTATTGACTTTAAATCCCGCTACATCTCCATAGCGTCTGACCAGCTGTAACCATCTTTCCATATCTTCCTCTATATTTGTGAAATAGTTGATAATGTATATCAGGGCTGTCCAACTTTTTCAGGCCAAGGGCCGGAATGCAGGTGACGGATCACCTTGGGGGCCAGAGTGGAGGGCGTGGCCGCTCGCGGGGGCAGGGCCGCTGGCGCGCATGCCCGGCATCTTGCGTAACCCGCCCCTTTTCGGCGCCTGATGTCACCCTGCCAAAAAGGGGCAGGTCACGCAAGATGGCGGGCATGCGCGCCAGGGTGGGAGGCGGGCTGGGGGATCGGCGAGCCGCCCTCCGCCGTGACCCTAGCTCTTGCAGCGGCTGTGCCTGAAGGTGCCTGAAGGAAGGTAAGCCCGGGAGCTTACCTTCCTTCAGGCGCGGCCGCTGCAAGAGCTAGGGAGACGGCGGAGGGCGGCTCGCCAATCCCGCCCTGGCGCGCAAGCCCGCGAGCGGCCCTGCGCGAGCAAGAAACAGGCGGGAGGAAGTCCCGCCCCTAGGGCATCTGACATGGCTTCCCTCCCCCTCCTCCGCACGCGCACCGCCCCCCTCACACCGCCCCGGACGAAATTTTTTGGAAATTTTTTTCCCAATTTTTCCCCCAAAAAACCCCTGATGTCTTGCAGGGGGTTAGGGGGCTGTAGGGAAGGGGCTCGGGGGCCGTGTACGGCCCTCAGGCCGCCAGTTGGACAGCGTTGATGTATATGAAAGCATCCCTCTGGCTAAATGATACACGTGGGATTGGTGTGGCAATTGCCTACTATTATAAAAGCAGGTGCTTGCAATATTTAGCTTTTAAGATAATATTTTGGTTTTTGAGTTCTCCTCTGGAAGCTTTTGTCTTGACCATTACATTTGGTAATTATCAATCTGCCCATTTTTCTTTCTCCTGTACTTTTTAATGTCAAGTTCCTTCTGCTGAATTTATAAAAACATTTGCAAAGTTTAGAAAGTTCTTATCGAAACAAACTGAATTAAATTCTAAACTGTCAGTGAACATGTCTTACCTTCCATGTTGCTCTAAAAGATGATGATATTGCCAAGTAGGGATCATTCTACACCTTAAAATATTTGAATATGTATGTTTATATCTGTCAGATTGGATTTATTGCCAGACAAATAACTGTGAAATGCTTGAAGCTCTCTGCTGTAGGAAGGGAGGAGTATGTGGGATGTGAATGTGTCCATGTTGTTGCCCCCCACCAATATTCAAACGTTTCAGTCTCAAACCTTGTCTCTCAGATTCATGGGGAAATGCATTAACTTTGGAACATTTGCATCCAAAAATGGACAAAACAAAATTGCTTGCTCTCCCTATTTGGCTAGACATCCAATGTGAAAGGCGGATGGGTGGGAGGGACAATGTGGATGCTTTCTGTGGGGAAAGGACCTGAAAAAACAACAGTTACCATAATATTTAAACATTTTTAATGTCAATATTTTTAAATAGTATTTCCAGGCAAAGCATGCCATATTTTTTTTTGGTTGGTTGCATGCCTCAAGTTGCTTCTGGTGTGAGAGAATCAGCCATCTATGAAGATCTTGTCCAGGAGATGCCCAGATGTATTATCATCCTGCGGGGAGGCTTCTCTCATGTCTCCATCTGTCATCTCTGGCACCATGAGATGCAGAGCCAACCTTAAGAAATGGGGCTACAAAGTGGAGTACATGACATGTGGTTGTGGAGGAGAGCAAACCACAGACCATCTGCTACAATGCAAACTGAACCTTGTAACATGCACAATGGAGGACCTTATCACAGCCACACCTGAGGCACTCCAAGTGGCCAGTCACTGGTCAAAGGACATTTGGCATAATGCCAAGTTTTTAATTTTGTTTGTGTTTTAAATACATTTTAATTGTACCCTCAATTCACATGTGACATGGTAAATATATTCCATGAATGAATTAAGTTCTTTTTAACTACTATGTCAGTAGAGATATCCATATCATTGTCTTTACTTATTCCTTCATTTTCCCACTACTTACCCTGTACTGTTGCACAGTACGGAACCACTGTTCAACGCTTGATACATGTATTTCTTTTGCATGGTTTGTTCTGCTTGATATGGCCTTGTGGCTAATGCAATAAACTAAACTAACTAACTACTTACCCAATTTCTTCAGAAAATATGTATGTGGACATGCACATACACTATCTTGTACAACTTCCAACATGAAATGAGTATGTGAAGCACAGAGTAGCCAACCCTTTTTGATCAATGCAGTCATCCATTAATCATCACCATCATCATCACCATCATTCTCCCTCATGCATGGGATAATGTTTTTGACTTATATAATGGGTAAAAATACCCCATCATTAGGTAGCAACCGGAAATGGGAGTTTCAGTAGTTATTAGTTATATAGAATAGCATTTCCTCCAGAACTAAAGACAGCATGGTCCAGGAGAAAATGAATATATTGCACTGTTTTCACCTGGTATTGATCTACCTCAAAGTGTTTCTGGAAAATATTCTAATCAGAAATATATAGGAGTGGCAGTGGGTTTGTACAAAACAACCACCTCGAAACACATTATCCTTTTTTATTACAAGATTACAAAAAATCTCCCACTGTTTTCAGTAACATTGTTTGTCTTCCAACCCCCCGAAATAATGAGACACACACAAAATATATGGTTTCAAATTTAGGCAACTTTTATTAAATAGTTACCTATTTAACTTGTAACTCAACTAACTTTTTGGTGTCAGTTCAACTTGGTGTGTGTAAGCTGAGGTAGCGTCTTCTAAAGTCTACCCCTCAGCTCTTCAGGCATACTACCTGGGTCCCCTGTAGATTTCAACCCGGGCAACCCATAAGGGAAACATCAGGAGAAATCTCTCTCAACTTTTGAGACTAGACTATCCCCGCTCCTGGGACATTCACCATCACCTCACCCCTAAAATTAACCTCTAGGTGAGTGTTTGCATAATGCCCCACACCCTTAAGGGGTGCCTTAAGTGTATACAAACCTTTGAATAACTAATCTATTTATGCTTAGCTAGTTTACTAGCCGACCATTCCATCTAGCCCCTAATAGACAGTATAGGATAGGCAAAACCCTCGTGGGCGAATTCCTATCCGACCCCAAATGTTAAACCATTTGACGATCATTATTCTACTATCCATGGGCGGGAGTGGTGGGCGATGTCCTATTGCAGAATGAGGGAGAAGGGGCTGGCATCACATTATGCAAGCCCCTCCTCCCTTCCAGCAAATTCTGCAAAATTAACCAATCTCTTCTCCGAGGGGAGGAAACAAAAGTGCTCCACCCCCCAACTTGTTGGAGGGTGAAGTGTATTTCAAACAAAAAAGGCCCAAATGTATTTCTGCATGGAATAATTTCCCAAAACATACTGTGTGAAAACTGAACATGGTATTCTTTGTGGCTGGATTTCCTTCATGTCAAGAAATCCATTTTTTCCAAGCAGAAAGCAATAATAATCAATACTCTTTTAATCCCTCTTAAGAGCTATTAATAATAATTGTGCACTATTGATAAAACTAAATGCCAGATGCTGTTTGATATTTGGAAAAGGAATGCATATAAGGTTTGTTGGGGAAATGAGATGGAAAACCTGGAGAAAATAGTTATACTTCCATAATTTAAAACATGTCAATTATGCTGGCATCTTCTCATATTTTGTAGAAACAAATATTGTTCCTTTTTAAGCTCTATCTATTAAATCAAGCAAAGCAAATATGAAACCGTATTCTGTGCAGTAATCCATGATTAGAGTCACCAGCCATATGGAATAAACACTTCCATCCATTTCACAATAGCATCAAACTGCAAGAGGTCCAGTCACTCAACCTCACACAAATCCAGACTCTTTCACCCACATAGTTGATGGACTATGTTGACATATAACACAGGTACAGACGTTGACCGAGCTAATAATACTATTTATATGTATAATTACTGAAATTACCCTGACCTGCTTGGTTTAATAGCATTCACTAAATTGACTTGCATAATTTATGGCATCGTTGCTGTCAAGCATCAATCCAAATGACACAGTAAGGCATAAACCGAATTACCAAATAAAGTGTTTATGAGTTTTTCAGGACAAGATCACTGTAAATGATGCCACAGGAAATGTTAATATCATTTTCTTGGGATCTACAGCCTATTATTTTCAATGGGCATGTGTGATATTTCCAAAGAAACCTCTTCTCTAAGCTGTTGTTTATCAGTCGGCAACTGTATTCCTTTGCAAAGAGGCCTCAGGGGCAGAATTTTTAGAAGTAGCTTCTTTTCTCTTTTGTTATGGGCTTAAATTTTAGCCTCTCATTGGTATCTAACTGTTCCTGTGAGGGAAAAAAATAGTCTTAAATGTTCGCTGCAAATCCATCAAGAAATACCCTTAAATAATCAAAATCCTAACAATTTTAATGTTGAGGTAAAATACTAATTAAGGCTTTCAAAACTATAAATGTATAAAAGGGATTGTTAAAAAAACTTTATTCCAGTCATCTGAGTAATGACCTGCATTCATTTTCCTAGCCTAGAGGTATTTTAAAATTCACAGTATTAATCAAAATGGCAGAGAACATTATACAAGGCTTTAACTGCCCTAAATCTCATTACTTGGGATTTGCAACAGTGAGATATCTGTGGGATGTATGCAATTCTACATCCTTAATGCTGTAAACAACTAAGAGATGGGAAAATGGAGTAAATGTCTGTTACAACAAAGTGCCATGGCGCTGAAGGAAAGGGTGGAGATAAAAGCAAAATGAAATGCAGGGATTCAATGTGAAAAAATGCCTAACCTATTGTGATGATTCTATGGTTGGTTATCCACCATCAGCTATCCATAGTGTGTCAAAGAGAGTGGATATATCTAATCTAGTTTTTTACACTCCACACTGATTGAGGGTTCATCTACATTGTAGAATTGATGCAATTAGATACCACTTTAACTGCTATGGAATCCTGGGCAGAGAATGCTAAAGCAACTGTAAAATGAAAATTCCAATGATTCCATATTATTGAGCCATGGCAGTTAAAGTGGTATCAAACTGCATTAATTCTACAGTGTGGGTGCACACCGAGGGAAACATTCCTATCATCTTTTAGCTAGGGTTGCTGAGGACTGGATTTGAAGGCATTTGTATGCAAAGAGTCCACTAATAAATTAACCCCCAACAAAAAGCTGGTGAGAAAAACTAGTGAACCTCTCAAAACAAAGTTAGTAAGGACTGCTTGAGAATTGCTCTCTATGTAATGACAACTAAACCTTATTGATGAGCCACATGTAGTCATGCCTGGAGAGATTTGAGACTTGCTTAGTTTCCCCATTTTTAAAACAAAGAGCTGCAATATGCACAAATGATTGCAGACTGTTTAAAATAGGTCAAAGAGTTAGCATTCCAAAGTAAAAGAGGTCAAGGCTGAAGAAATAATCAATTAAGTTAATGGTGGTTTGACCTTTTGACAGATGTTTTTATCCTTTAAGACAAGCCAAATATGAAAATGATTTTTCAGTTTCTCTTAACCTTTAGGAATTAGAGATCTTGTTAGGCAATACATTTAATGGATAGTGAGTTGTACTTAAGAAAAATATGCTATCTAACATTGAAAAAGCCTGGCTATATAATACATTTATTGGACGACTACAATATACAAAGGCCAGCTACAAAGTTCTACAGGCCTCTTCCTACAGAATCATCTAAAAATAATGCTAGTTAAATGTTGAAGCCTCAGATCAAGTTAACATACCCAATTCAAGGCTTTTTTGTTTGCCAGAAACTTCTTGAATAGTTCAACATAAACTAGAAGTTCCAATAGATGGTTTAAAAACGTTATCACACTGAGATTATACCACCTGTAATCAATTTACTCTTCAGCCACCATTCCTGCATACTTGTAATGTATCTCTGCTCATAGTTCTGCACCTTTCTTGTCCTCAGGAGGCAGCTTCCAAGTGTCTGAATATGTTATCAGAGCAATTTATTGAATTGGAAAGTGGCAATTCTTGAAGGGGCAAGAAGGACTCAGGCAGCATTTGGCTTCTGATCAGCAGCTGTCAGGAGAGAGCTGGCATCACTCTCTGGATCTCTAGCAAGAGAATTGGAAGAGATGTCATCCCAACTCTCCATAACTCAAGATAAGCAAGGTCTTAAAGCTTCACACTCTCACCCCTAGCAAGAAAACGGTCATGATAGTGTTTTCAAGGTGCTTGGACATTATCTGGGATGCATGGGTTTGGACAAGGTGATATTCAATACTTTCTTCTACAACATAAAACAAAAAAGATATAGGTGTGCATCACCAACAAGATTCTGGCCTAGAACTTAAAGGGCCTAAGATCCTATTTTTTGTTGTTATTGTTTTTGTTGTTGTTGGGTTTTTTTGTGTGGGAGGGTGTTATGAAAAGCAATCTCACTCCTCTCCAGCATGTGCTTTATGGCAGACAATTTACACTGATCCTTTATCTCAAAAGTGCTGGGGGAGAACCAGCTCTATGGCATTTGCATGAGGCACAGCATTGATTTAGGCTAATGTGGCCCAGGTCCTTAAAATAGATTAGAACGGCATTAACAGAAGTTGTGGGTTACTTTAATTCCAGAGTAAACTGCAACTTTTGATCCATGTAAACAATTGTGCCATTTCCTATAAGAAAAGCAAGTGTGACTGTTTACACCTGCTTTCCCCAGGTTCAAGCAGCCCAGGAGATAAGGTATGGAACCGACCATGCCCTTATCATTCTGAGTATTGTGTTGGCCACTGGGTACAACAGTGGCACTGTTCAGTGTCTGTAATAACAATAGCCAGAGTAACAAGGTGATTGGAGAAGTGAGGAGAGAAAGGATGGAACAATTTTGTCTTCCCCCCTACTCTCACTTGAGTTGCTTTGTCACTCTGGATATCGTCATTCACCAGTGCCAAGCAGTAACTAGTGTAATTTTTGTGCCTGCTAGGTGCCACAAAGATCAGAATGGCAAGGGTGAGGTAAGGATGACAGTCTGGCAGCACTGAATCAGTTCTTGCACCACTATGTTATGCAACAACCATCTAGCCACTGGATCTGGGGGTATATGTGGCCACCATCCAACCTTCATGTGTACTCCAGTGATACTGATCCAGAGTAATCCAGTTCAGATCCGCATTGTTATTTGTAACCAGTGTTGATGGATTCTCATACATGTATATACACATAGGCACACAACTTTTCAAGCACTGAGATTTCCTTTTAGCATCCCTGTCTACTGAGCTATACCATTTGATCTGGTGGGATTTACAAGGCCAAACAGTCTGATTTCTAATAAGCCATGTTTAAGGGCTATCATTGGCAATTACATGCCAGGTGGGAGGCCAGGCAGCATGTAATATCTACAGCTGTAAGGAGGATCCAGTTTAGACAGTTTAGTCAACCAAAATGATACACCAGAATTAAACATACATGAATACAAATGTATACTAGAACACAAAAGAATAATCATACACAGCACTGAAAGCTGAATACTGTTTAGTAGAACATTGGCAGCAGCAGAAGGCACAAGCATAATACGAATGTCTTCCAGAAGATAATGTGTGATTTGACCTCTATAGGATTAGTGCCTCCCTTATACCGAGAACCTATTTTCTGGGCTTTATATGCATTAAATGAAGTAAATCTGCATAGTGCAGGTCTTTAAAATGACAACAATTATAAAATAATTTTAATGTTAAGCGGTACATTAGAAATTATTATAGCAGTGAAAGTTCATTCTTACCAAGTTCTCCAGAGAGTTTTAAAAGGAAAATACTGGAAATGGGCTCTTGGTATGAAAATCCTTAATTCTGCTACAGTTTCTGCCCACCATATCATTTTTTCCATTCAGATGGACCTCTCTGGGGTTTGGGAAAGGGAAATGTTGGTTTTTCACTAAAATAAGTCAAAGGAATAAAATAATACATAGCATATCAAACACTTCTGAATGGTAAGAGTAGATATGTTCAATATATAGATTAACATCCATATAATATCTTAGTTTAACTTGGTATAACTTTACTCGCCTTTTCAAAAACCCATAATATTTGATCCTGGATCAATATATTATGTTTTAAAATACTGTATCAATTAATTGTTTGTCAAGATCCCATTATTTAATCATCTTTGGGATAATGCCCTGAAAGTGATCTTGTTAAGAGTAATTGCCATGATTTCACGACAACGTAGAATGATTTAGATGCCTGCCTACCGTTAATGTTGATAGGACCTATGTGGCTAAATCGATGTTGTCTACTTTGAATAAAACAAGCTTAATGACTTTGTGTGTGCTCTGGGGGGTTTTTTATCCAAAGTTTTATCAGATGTCTTCTGTCTTCATTAATTATTCACCAATGAAGTGTGAAGCCCTATAAGTGTAAATAAACACAAGGAGATTAACATTTTCCTAATTCTAAGGATTAAAACAACATCCTTGAATAGCAATGAAGGGAGGCCTATGGGCTTCATTCAATGCATTTTCATGAATCAGAACAGAGTGAAAATGCAGTAAATGCTTATAACAGGTATAATCTTTGATCTGCCAGAATAATTATGAATAGGCCACTCATATCGGGGAGTGCAGATTTATTGTTATACAGAGGTTCTCTTGCTGAAGTGAAATAGAAATTCTGAAGCACTGACATGTTTAATCTCCGTTGCTCTTGGAATGAAATACTGGGCTAAGGCACATTTGCTGGCACCAGGGACATAAATGGATAACCTGCCAGCTCTGGATATCAAACAGTTTTGTTGTTTACTTTAGATGTCCAGTAAAACATGAGCCAGGAAAAGTTACTCCTTTGGCCTGTGGCCAATTTGAAGGAGCACTTTTTTACAAGCTCTGGAAAAGCAGACCTCACAACCTCCAAGGATGCCTGTCACAGATGCAGGCGAAACATCAGGGGAAAATGCTTCTGGAACATGGTCATACAGCCTGAAAAACCTACAGCAACTCTCCGGAAAAGCATATTCTGAGGAGGTGAAAGGGTATAAGAAATTATTTTTGTTTAGCATGTCTGTGGAATAACATGGCTTATCTACTTGTCATTACTCCCTTGACTGCATCTACATCTTGCAAGAGCTTTAATTAGGCCTTTTCCCAGAAATATACATACGAGGCATAATACTTTCAGGGCTGGTGCAGTCCACTTCTTCACTGGGACAACCTGCACAAGGCTCTAGAAATTGGAGTTATTTCCTCACTCTTTTAGTCCAGGTAACAAGGTCAAGCCACATTAATAGGCACTGGCAGAGTGAGGTGGTCAGCAGAGTCTGTGACAGATTACACAGTTTTGCTGGGTATGCTGAGTATGCCACAAAGTTGGGTATACCATGAAACCTACCCTTCACTCTCTACAATT
The DNA here is from genome assembly GCA_030556195.1 of Anolis apletophallus. Lineage (NCBI taxonomy): Eukaryota > Metazoa > Chordata > Lepidosauria > Squamata > Anolidae > Anolis > Anolis apletophallus. Next base: position 34,149,852 of record JARBWK010000004.1, on the reverse strand, counting down.
GCTTGCTTTCTTGATTTTTTTGTTGCAGTTTGGCACCACTTTGCCTGCCAGGGCTCAATGCTATGAAATCATGAGAGTTGTGATTTTATGTTTTAAATCTTACTTACCAAAGTGTGCTGGTTCTTCACCAAACAACAACTGAAGCCAAAATTCAGTTATCCGCCAAGAGTGGATCCAACACCCGGTGCACCTTGTTACTTTGACAACCAGATGAAAGTACTCAAGACTGAGTTTGAAGGCAACAAAGAAATGTTTGTTGACTTGCAGGCCTGAAAGGGTGTCTAATACAGAGTCTTCATTCAAAAGCAATTGGACACAACTAAGCTATAGACAGAGAAAATGTGGAGGCAGTGACAGAGTTTGTATTACTGGGTGCAAAGATTACTGCAGAGGCAGACTGCAGCCAGGAAGTCAGAAGACGCTTACTTCTTGGGAGGAGAGCAATATCCAATCTCAATAAAATAGTGAAGAGCAGAGACATCACACTGGCAACAAAGATACACATAGTAAAAGCAATGGTATTCCCCGTAGTCACCTACGGATATGAAAGCTGGACCTTAGGGAAGACTGAGCGAAGGAAAATAGATGCTTTTGAACTATGGTGTTGGAGGAAAGTTCTGAGAGTGCCTTGGACCATCCTCCAGGAAATAAAGCTCTGTGTGTATCTCCTGCTCACTCTCATCATGTCTTCCACCAAAGAAACGGTACGGAGGGCAAGCCTGGAAAACACTGGAGATGATCGTCTGTGTGTAATTAAAAACGTAGCCGAGCTTCCCTTGCTCACTGGAGGGAATTATATTAGAGGCAAAGATGAAGTACTTTGGCCACATCATGAGAAGAAAGGAAAGCTTAGAGAAGACAATTATGCTAGGGAAAATGAAAGGAAAAAGTAAGAGGGGGTGACCCAGAGCAAGATGGATGGATGGTATCCTTGAAGTGGCAGGCTTGATTCTGAAGGAGCTGGGGAAGGTGATGGCTGGCTGGGAGCTCTGGTGTGGTGTCCATGACGTCATGAAGAGTTGGAAGCAACTGAATGAATGAACAACAAAAAAGCAATACAGTGCAAGATATTTTATCCTCTTTGATAGACATTCAAAGTCCACACACCCTCCCTTGATTGGCTGAAAAGTGGTCAAGTTTTGGATCTGTGTTCTCGTTGGCTGTGGAATCTCACTGACATCAGAGATGGATGGAGTCATCTTCATGGCAGGAAAAACGAATAGCCTTCATTTGTCCATTTTGAAGCTTGTGTAATTTGGAGAATCTGCTCAGGAAGAAAGGGCTTTATTTGATAAATTATTTGAGCCAATATACAAACATTCCAAGATAGGATTATAGATTGAGTCCAGAGTAAACAAAAGGGTAAGCTGTTGAGACTATTATTATTAACTTTATTTATACCCCACTCCCATCTCCCCAAGGGGACTCGGGGCGGCTTACATTAGGCCAAGCCCAATAACACATAATACAACACAAGCAATATAAAACAATATAATCAATAAAACTCAACACAAGCAATAACAAACAAGTTAAAAGCATTTCAGGCAGGCCAAATGTGAATGTTAAAATTTTTAAAATAAATAAATGCTGGGTGCAGCTAGAGGTAGTTTGCAGATGGCAGGAAGGCTTCAAGGATAATATGGGGCACACCACCCAACAGGTAATTAAAGTGCTACTGAAGACTTTTGCGGGGATTAAACACAGCAGGGCATTATTTACTTTAGTCAGGGAAGGCACATTTGAACAGCCACGCCTTTAGGCTCCACCTGAAAACTGCCAATGTGGGGGCTTGTCTGATATCCTTGGGGAGTGCGTTCCAGAGACGAGGTGCCACTACAAAGAAGGTCCTCTCCCTCGTCCCCACCAACCATGCCTGCGAGACCGGTGGGAGCGAGAGTAGAGTCCAGATGATCGAAGGGATCGCCTACGTTCGTAAACAGAGATGCGGTCACATAGGTAGGTGGGTCCCAAACTGTTCAGGGCTTTGTAGGTAAGAACCTGCACCTTGAATTGGGACCGGAAGATATAATAGACTGATTGTTTCTCATATTTACTTTGTTGTTTCTACCAAAAGATGAACGGCAGCCAATGGAGCTCCTTAAACAGGGGAGTTGACCGCTCCCTGTAAGTCGCTCCAGTAAGCAATCTGGCTGCCGCCCATTGGACCAATTGAAACTTCTGGGCCGTCTTCAAGGGCAGCCCCACGTAGAGTGCATTACAGTAATCCAGTCTGGACATAACTAAGGTGTGGACAGGGGCGGTCTAAGGTAATTTTAAATGGTAGGCGAACATTATTTTGGTGCCCCCCCAAAAAAACATTATTTTGCTGCCCCCCATGTAAAACAAATATACAATTATAATATCACAATACCATTAGTAGTATTATATTGTATCAATGTATATACAATATATTATACCATACTCATACTATATTATATCATAATTATATTATACTACATTACAATATAATTATATTATAATATATTGACATTATAATATAATGTAACATTCTATTATATTATTATTATAAAATAATAAAATTATTTATTTAAATAAAATTATCCTCTACTAAATATTTCCATGACTCCTATAAAACTCAAATAACCCAAAATAAAGTAAAATAAAATATTATATATTACTACTTTGTACAATATCACTATACTGCAATATTGTTTGTAATATTACATGTAATATAAAATATATCATTATTCTATTGTTATATTGTATTTGTATTATATTGTATGGCAATATTAAGCAGAACTGTATAATAATCAACAAGAAATGCAATTTAAATGCATCAAAATCAGAATATATTACCTACCACCCGACTCATAATTCATAGGAGTCTCCCATAAGTCCAAAATTAGGATCCCAATGTAAATGTAAATAGAAAAACAGCCAAAATGTTCAAATGAGGTCGAATACAGGCAGCGCAGCCTGGGCAAACTTGGGCCCTCCCTCCCTCTAGGTGTTTTGGACTCCAACTCCCACAACTCCTCATAACCTCAGGCCCCTCAGGTCTAGACAGAAATAGTGCCAAAGAAAGGAAGGAGGGAGAGAAGAGGTCACAGAGGAGGAGGAGAAAAGCCCTTCATTCATTCCTTCACTTACACTTCCTTCACTGATTCTTTTCTCCTTCCCCGCAAATGCGCACGCGGCGGAGACAAAGGGAGAGAGGAAGCACTCCCTGCCTGCCCAATAGGGAGTGCTTTGCTTACAGGCTTCTGTGCAAGGGAGCTACTGGGCATGTGCAGAGGTTTTCGCGCATGTGCAGTTGCTCCTGTGCTCAACTTCAGCTTCGGAGCAACTGCGCCTGCGTGAAAACCTCCGCGCGTGCCCAGAAGCGGTGTTGGAGCGCACAAGGCCGGGGTCAAAAAGCAGGCAGCTGCAGCACTGTCTGAGGAACATCGGCAGGGCCAGGATGGCGCCCCATGCGGCCAGGATGGCGCCCCCTTCCCAGATGGCGCCCTAGGCGGCAGCCTACTTGGACTATCTTGTAGGACCGCCCCTGGGTGTGGAGCACCGTGGCCAGGTCTGGCTTGAGGTTATGCAAACATAAACAGTACAATGGAAGGCATACAGATTTCATCAAGGTGCTGTTTGTGTCTTGCACCATCCGGATCCCTTCAGAACATTAGTCCTTGTCTTTAACCAAGTTAAAGTTAAAGACAAAGATTTTTTTTGTCTACCAAGTAATTTTGTCTACCTGAGTGAGCTCATCTCATATTGGGAATTTGGAAGTTTCACAAGTATATACAATATTACAGTTTAAGATTTTCCTAGATGCTGGACTGTATCTGCACATTTCCATCTCAGTGCATCTTACCACCTCTTCACATGGGGCATTTTGCCCCATTTTGGCACTTTGCTTCATGGCAAGGAGAGGGCCTGCTGTGCACCATCACATGATGCACAGCTGTCCCCACCCACTTTCTTTCCAAAGTTGGGGCGGAGTGCCAAAAGGTGCTTCCTTCACAACTAGGAAGAGCAAAGTGTTTTTTGGATAGTTTCAGTGGCACTACCTGTGATGGAGGAAAGGGTGGCAGGGCAACACACATTGCTGCCCTTTCTGCAATCTGATGGGGGGAGGGAAAGGGTATCAACACACCCTGCCCTGTCCCCTCCAAGTGATGAGGGGAGAAGGGAGGGCATGCAGGGCACCATGAGCCATCCTGCTTGCCTTCCCTTTCTCTGGCAATTGCCCTTGCAATGGCCATGTCACCTTTAATATAAAATATATATACATGAGTCACAACTAGTTTATAACCATGTGTACATCATAAAGGATGAAAGATATTTAAAGGAAAAAATGGGGATATTTAATTTGAGACTTGGGACAAAACTCCTTTGTAAGAGTATTTAGGATCTACCTATTCTTTAAGTACATTTCCCCTCCACTTCCCCGAGGACTTTGTGCTCGATAAATGAATAAGGTATCCTTCCCAGAATGTCCAAGTTCTAGTCAGTAGTGAGAGATATGATCCACTTCAGACTGAAACAGAGGAGTATTGCAGTTGAGGAACTTGTATGGAGTACTACACACATACACACATACACAGGTACATCATAGCCTTGTACCAAATTCATCTTGGGGGGGGGGTGTTCAAAACAACCCCCATGATTCTATAGAATTCACCATAGCAGTAAAAGTGGTGCCAGTTTGCATTGAATCTACAATGGAGATGCAACCTCAGTGTGGATTTTTACATGGAAATATGAGAAGAAATCATCTTGTCATTTGCCTCATGCAGCAAAATGTTTGGTCTGACCCATTTATATTCTATTACTAACAAGTTTTGAATCTTTCTGTGTATGAGTAACATTTGTGGATCATTGTGGCTTTCTCCATTTGACATGAAGGAGAGCTTTTACTAATGGTTATGGGCATACTCATAGGTAGAGTGGCATCTATTTAATATTAAATGAGATTAATTTATTCAGTTTTATCAGTCTGTCACCAACAACATTTTTCCCTTCATTGTGCCATATCTAGGTTTGAAATACCACAAAACCGAAGAACTGATACACTGATAGTTTTATGATATCATAATGTCATTGACAATTGGAACCAACAAAATTGATTTTGGAGGAAGGTGCTTTGGTCTTCCAAAACTCTAAAATTATTATTCAGGTAAATGGTGTGAGCACGTTTTGACATCGTAGTTGGGATCTGGAACTAGAACTTCAAACAGCTAGGCTCAGGTTCATATTGAGTCACAAACATCAGAAGGATGAATGGGAAACATTTAAATGTCAGAAGAACTAACAGGAAATAACAGGAAATATGTTGAAAACATTGGGAGCATACACACAGCTCTTTACATACTGTACCTGTATTGTTAAATTTCAGAACTAACAGGATATCATAGGAAATGTGCTGAAAACATTGGGAGCATACACAGGGCTCTTTAATTCAGGTTCAGAAGTGTTGATTGTATAGCAGCATATTGTAATAAAATTATGAAATTGTGCTTCTTGCTACTTTTACTTTTTCAATATGTTAGGAAGAATAATTCAATGAAAAGTACTTTTGCTCATTGTAAATGGAGTCATAGGAGAAACTAATATAATTGTTGTAGTATTATATGGGTCTTCTCACCTGAGAGCACATCAGATTCTCAAGGTCCAAAATGAATATTTGTTGCCAAGAAATGGTATAAAGAAATCAACAGTTGCTGTGCCTCTTTTCCCCTTTGCTACTTGTTGAAACATTGGCATTTGGTGAACTATAGCTGCCCTCTCTACCATTTTGAACATTAAGTCATTTCCCAAGGGCAGTTGAATGGACTATATAATTCAATCTCTTCCTAGGTCTGCAAAGATTGTTTGCTCACAGTATCAAATGCTCAGTTCACGATTCCTGAATTGTGTTCTGTATTTTCCTCCAGATGGATTATAATGGCCAAGATCTTGCATGGGAAAACTTCTGTGTGCAGAGCCCTGTGAATTCCCTGCCTACCAGCAGCCAAAGTTTATGAAGCTACTGCTGTCATTAAAAGGCATAGGGTGGGGGAAGAACTGAGGAGGGGAGATTCCTTCTTTCCTCCCCTGTTTTCTATAATATTATTGTTCTTCTGTATCTCTCGCATGCGAACTGCAGGAGAAGAGAAAGGCAGTGTAAACTCCCCAGTCCTCTCTCATCCACTACAATTAGCTCAATGGGGGTTAGCAGATAACGAAGATACTAGATGGTAGCCTTTGTGGCCAATCAAAACAGAATATTTCCATAACTAATCAGAGGACAGCCAATCATGAATTTTCTCTCCCAAAAAGCTCAATGTTTGGTTAAATCACAACAGCACATGTTATCCTAAACTACCGTAGCTCAATCTCCAAGTCTGAATTTAGTTCCCAAGATTATAGACATGTTAAAATTATAACAATTTCAATGAAATATTGGAAATAATTATCTTGAATTCATATGTTAATATAACCCAAATGCTTGTATACTTTGAATAACATTGTGTAACAGGTAACCTGGACAATATGATATCCTCAGTGTGCAAGAAGTAGCGCACAGCAATTTCCCATAGGACACTTGAAAGAAGGGCAGGACATGTGCCTTTCACCTAGAGATCAATATCTACCTGAGGTCATGAGACCTTGTTGTTCTGTATCCTGCCTGCTATGGCCTCTATCGAAAATTCTTTTTTTTCTCTACAGTATATAAAGAGCAACCTTGTCAGGTTTGTTTGGATCAGTGGTTCTTAACCTGTGGGCTGCGGACCACCAGTGGGCCATGAAGAAGAAAATCTGGTCCTTCCTCTTTATTTATTTTATTTTATTTCTGCTCCTTTCATACTGTCTGCCACTTCTTCCCTATCGCTGACCAGCCCTGCCCCCTTGGATAGACCACATCAGCTGTAGATTATTAAATATGGTTTTATGTGGGCGAGCAGATGGCGACTACTGGATGGAATAGTTCTGTATCAGAAACTACAGCTGATGTGGTCGATCCAATGCAATTTTCTGAATCAGCATCCTAAATAACTAAGCCAAAATCTAAAGTTGACAAAAATTGATTTGTAACCCTTTTGGTACTAATGTGGTCCCGGTCAAGTGATTATTGGTCTAAGTGATCTCTGGCCAAGTGGTCCCTGGTCAAAAAAAGTTTGGGAACCACTGGTTTAGATGGTAAGGATGTGGGTAATTTACTTATTGTTCGTTCTTCTCTCCCATCTCTTTTTCATATGCAGTTCATGTAACTCACTAATCCAATTACTGCTTCAGTTTTCAGAAGAGAAGTATGGAATGGTTTTGCAAGATCAGTAGGTGGGAGAATGGAGATTTTTTTAAAAAAAGAAATGGATGTGGGAAGAGTGAAAATACCACAAACATGGGAAAAATTATAGCCACTGGTCCGCAAATCATTTCTCAGCACTATGATTTCACAATGGTTGTAGGAAGGGGTTGTGGCTTTAATGCACATTTGCTCTCTGCTCTCATTTTCATAGGAAAAATAGAACTGGGTAGAAAATAGATGGGCTATAATTGCACACATTTCTGTGTATCATATTGTTTGGCCTGAAGAGAACATAAGTAAGATTCATTCAGTGCAATTGTGGTCAACATTTTTCAACATTTTTTGGCAAGGGACTTACCTTTTGAGATTTAGGTGTTTCTCTTATGCTCTCTCCTACCTTGTGCCAGACTCACAACTTTATGTGACAACAGTATTCACAGCTTCTGCTAACTGGTGCTACATATTATAGGAACAGTCTCCTTGGTATGACAAGTTAGTGATGTTAAAGCAACTGTCTAGCCCAAAGAAAACATTACCATTACAAAGTAACACACATAATTTAAAAGGGCTCCATGAAGAACATTGTCATTTTGTAGTGACACACATCATTAAAGAGTATATTTAACTGTACATACTACTGAGGAGGGGCCATTCATAATACTATGGATCTCAAGTGCCAAATCTTCCAGATAGGCTCGGCTTCCATTCACAAATGTATTTCTTCTCAAAGTTATAATTGTTGTTGTTCTTGTTATTACTTATTTCTATCAATTTTTTCTTAGTTTAGAATTCAAAGCAACTTACAAAAATTAATTTGATTAAAAATTCACAGAATACACAAGAGTAAACTTTTTTTTAAAAAAAAAGTTTTAAAAACTCTATTTCTTTCAATATACACACATACCAGCACAAAAATTGGCAAGATCCAGCATGTTTTGCTCGGATGGTCCTTATATAATCAATCATCAAATGTCTATCTAAACAGAAAACTCTTTTACTTGCACAAAATTAATTGCAGGTGTGCTTCCACATGAAACTTCTAACCAAGTTTTGATTGTAAACACCATTCCAAATAGATCTAATTTCAGGGTCTTCATATCAGTGTCAATAAATGTCTATGAAATTTGAATTCTTCCTTACTGAGATAAGAAAATAAAAGATATACTGAGATTAAGAATGAATAATATCATTAATGTGGATAGCTGATATCTTCCTTGTTATGAAATATTCAATGTGTTCCAGCCCCCAACCACATTTAAATGGGTGTAAATCCCTTTCAATTTAATGGAAGAGTTAAGCATGAGCTTAATTTTATATCACTGAAATTAGTGAGGTTTCAAGCTCTAAACTTATTCACTGTAAGGCCCACTGAACCCAGAAAGACTTATTTCTCTAAACAGGCATTGAATTGGATTAACAAGGCTTAGCTCTTGCCTAATTGCTCCTATAATACTGCTCAAACTTATGCTGTGGCTTTTTCCAGATTAGGTCAGTGTAGTTGGATACCTACCTCTTATCTGTACCTGGTTTTGTAGCTTTTAGTTACTCTGTTTTTTTTGATGGGATGAGTACCATCCATTTCTTTATATGTGTGTGTTTGCAAAGGTTTTAATAGTATATTTGCTTTGACATACCTCCTAATGACAAAAACTTGTTCAAACTGCATTGAATCATAGAATCATAGAGTAGGAAGAGACCACATGGGCCATCTAATCCAATCCCCTGTCATGCAGGAAAAGCACAAAGTATCCCTTGCATGCACTTGAAATTCTATAGTTCTTTTTCATGTATTAATGTATCCACAGCCACCTGTAAACATGAGTTTTCTAGATAATATATGCCCACAAGTACAGATAAATGCAAGTTATCCAAACCTGGAGCCAAGTGAGACTAATGGGGATAGGGGGGACTTGTATGCTTGAGTGCTACACATTCATACTTTCTGATTATTTCCCTTGTGTTTCCATTTGAATACACAAGTAATTTTCAACTTGATAAACAGTTACAGGCACTAGAAAACATTTCCTGATTTTCTGTTTTGTGACGGTTTAATTGATACCAATACATATAGAGCTATAATTTGTATCTTTATGACCTCGCAGGACATGGAATCCTTTTAGTAAATTGCAACAATGAGTATCAGGGAGTCTTGCCATGTATTCCTTGGCAATGAGAGCTCCTGTTGCACAGTGAATTCCATAGTATTCTGTTGCCTATTGTGCAACAGGTCCCACAGCACTATGCCACTAATTGCACAATGGTCATGCTATTGGCTCCATCTACACAATATTCCTGGAAACATAGTTATGAAGGCAGTGGGACTGAGAGAAAGCTTTCTTTTGAATATCTAAAAACTCAGGCAGACATATACAGGGAAATACAACATTTCACATAATGTGGACCAAAGCTATATAGGGCTTTAAGGGTCATGGTGAGCACTTTGGGTTCTGCCTGGAAACAGACTGTGAAGACATTTCAAATGGGAAAGTGTTACATGTGATCTGTAATGTGTCCCAGCCAACAACCTGCCTATGGTCGCATTGATATTTCCAACATTAATCCAACTAGGATTGGAATCATAGCATATGTTTGCTCTGATAAAAACTGATGCGTCAACTCTCTACAGTTCATAAATGAAATCTGTCCAATATATTCATCTCTCTTTTACCTTGGGAGGGAGTTCCATAGATGGGAAGGGGTGTCACTAAGTGGGTATAACTAACCTGGTGGGATGATGGACATGTCACAGCAAATTTCAAATTTCAGCAAGTTTAAATGATTTTTACTCAATGCTTCTCTTATGTAAATGTTATGATAATAGCCTACGTCTCTGATACAGATCACAGAACTTGTGTTCCACCTTGATGAAATAAACCCAACATTATAACAAGATAGGAAAACTCACATATGGGCCCCTCCCTGTGTATGGCTAAGATTCATTTAGCTTGACAATGTAAGGTCAATCCCAACCAAAAGCAGCCACATATGGTAACAAATTATGTAACACATACAACACATACAAAATTATATTATTGAAATTATGTTATTTACAGGACTTATTTCATCAGATGGCAGCATTCAAGACAGTTTACATTTAAAAAGCAATTTGAAAAAGATCCATAAAACAGTTAAGCAGCTGCGCAATAAAGACATTGTCTCCATACTTTATTTTTTTAAAAAAATCAGGTGAAATGCAAGTGCAATGAAGTAAGAAGCCAGGTCAATAATTCACAAATATTCACACTGTTCCTTTTATGATGGTTCATTATTCTTTATGGATGAGAAAAATGTGGGAAGGAGGGAAGGGCATGCTTTACCCCACAATTAAATATTTCCTGGCATGGGATTTGATATCATTTTCTCAGCTTAGGCCAAGACCAAAGCCATGGGGCAGACCTAGAATTAATTCAACACAATGTGAGAAATTCTGAACACGCTCAGGCAGGGGATCCAACCAGATTTATTGCAGGTATAACACCTATAAAGCCAAAGCAGTGACCCTTCACCCAAACACACCTTATATCTGACCCCCTCCTTCCCTTCCCTTGCAACATCCTGGGAAGGTTGCATCATGTCCTGCTAACTCAGCAATCTCACTATGACCTCATCCCCCTCTGAGTCAGCATATTCCCATTCAGTGTCCAATGTCCAGAGGAGGTTACATCACTTCCGTTCTGTTCCAGCACTTTCCCCAGAGGATTGCATCATCCTGGGGATTTCCCAATGTCCAGTGTCAAAGCAGGTCAAGGCAGACTGGGACTCTGAGCCTCTTCCAGGCTAAGAGTTCCCAGCTCTGACACACAAAATGAGCAGGGGCTAGATGTAACTTTTTCCATAACAAAGCACAACTGAATTCTATTTGTTTTACTCAAGCCCATTGTGGCAATTTCCCTCCATGAAAACCCCAACTCAGGGATGCGTAAAATATGTAGAATATAAATAGTGCTGTTGTGTGCCTTCAATTCAAATGTAAACCTACCATGGGGTTTTCTTGGCAGAATTTGCCCTTGCTTTTCTCTAAGCTGAGAGTGTGTAACTTGCCCAAGATCACCTCTTGGGTTTTCATTGCCAAACCCTTGTCTCCTAGTACTGTAGTTCAACACTCATACCACTACAACATATCTCAAATCACTGGTTCAAAATAAGAGCAAGATAACTTTCACTGGAAATCCCCAAGGCTGAAGATTCCACATTTCTGCTTTGCATGGGCTTATAGGTCCTGAAGAGAGTCACCAAGACTATTATCCCATTACTGTAATTAATAAAATGAGGGAAAGAATAGCAATACCTTTTGGTCTAGACCCTGTGATGGATCACATTTTAACATTTTTACAGTGGTATGACAACCAGAAATTCAGGAGAGAGGGACAATAGCTTAATCCAGCCATTTTCTTGATTGCATGGAACCCTGAATGTGAATATATCACAAACAACTCAATCAAGCATCAATTTAATAAATGTCCCTTGACATATTAGGAGAAGTAACACAAACAAAGCAGAAGTTGGATTAATTTTCATATATGTGGTTGCCTCTTTAATTTATGAAAGTGGTCCAAATACCTACACTTTTCAGTATTTATTTATATCAGAAAATCGAATCTAATTTCTGAAGTATTTCAATATAGAAGCAAGTTTGAAGGCAAATTAGCAATATCACAATTATGCTTACCGTTAAAATCCTAAAGAGTCAATATTTTAAATCACTTAGCAGGGTGTACAGTTGGAGGATGACAGTCATGTTTTGTATTATAATTTATGTATTTTTCTTCTGTAAGCTAATAAATGTGCTCTTCTTATAAAGAAAGTCCTTTGTTTTGTAGCCTTTTATATGATTCCTTTTCCTTCAAGTGCTATTTCAAGAGGATAGTGTGTTATTTCCCAGACTATGTGAAAATTGTCTGCAAACGAATCCCTAAACAAATCAATATTCCATTCTAATGGACATTTCTTTTAAAAAGAAACTTAAATATTCGCCTACAATACAGTTTGATTTTTTAAAAGTACCTAATGTAACATGCTATTAACTGCCAGTAGAGGGCACATTTGACATAGTTTAGGACAATTCAATCAGAATTCTAATTTCATAAGTAAGGGAAGCACACTTGCAAATATATAAGAGCAAATTAACCATTATGACTGAAATTATCTATAAAAACATTAGTTGGTTTATCTTTTAATGTTTCAGTATTAATATTTTCTGAATAGTATGTAAATGATATGTAACTAGTTTGCTGTCCTTTGTGCCAGTAATGTTACACACTGCTTAGTGTGTTTGTATGTTGAGATTTTCTTCTGCTTTTTTTTAGAGGTGGGGGGGAGGCTTCTTTATGTGTAAATTATACAAAATTCAGTTCAGAGAATCAAAAAGCTATACTTGAGTGTTTAGTTAAATGTTTAAATAACACCACAATAAATGATGAAATCACTTCAAAAGCATGTTGAACTTTGAAAAAGGGATGTTGTGTGTTGCTTTTCTTGCAGTTGGGTGTTCCTGTGCTAACCTTTCTGTTGCTGGCCTTTTGCACTGCCAGTTGCTCCATGCTTCTCCCTTGCCTTGCTTTACTTATATCCAACACTATTAATTTTAGTTAAATTGTCTACAGTGATTATCTTGGTTTTGCTTACAGAGGCAACTAGTGGAATGTTAACCACTGTTGACCATGAATCAAATTGTCAGCCATTCCTCCTGTAGCTGCTCTGGGTTGTAAGAGGCTGAATCCTATTTTCCACCTAGGAGGAGCATCATAAAATGGAGATCTCTTGTTTCCATTGTGACAGATGCAGGGACTACCCATATAGCATAGATGAACAAGATTTGGCCCTGGTTTCAGAAGCAAAGAAAGTGGGTGGGTGAGGTTCTGGGCAGTGAGGGAGGAAGGGGAGAAAGAGTTTGCACCCCAGAATGCTGTTGCTGCTGCTGCATTTCTCAGGAAGAGGAAAGAAAAGGAGTTGGGAAGTAGCATGGCACTTTGGAGCCCCTCACTATCCATCTGCAGTGCCCCAAGGGCTCCACGAGGCACAGTTTGAGAAACATTACTGCTTTGCAACAAACTAGCATGTCTATCTTCTCTGGAAGTTATTGCCCTGGTAATAATCCATTCTTTCAAACAAAGATAGTATTTCATGAGTTGCATGACCCAACAAACATTTCCCCTCTTTAAGTTTTTTTTCCAGATTTGTTTTGACGCAGGCAAAAGCAAGCTGCAAAAACTTCACCTACATTGTCTAAATAATAATAACAACAGCAACAGCAACAACAACAACAACTTTATTTTTGTATCCCACCACCATCTCCCTAAAGGGACTCAGGGCGACTTACATGGGGACCAAGCCCACTCAAACAGAGATTAAAATAAAAAATAAAAACAGATACAAAACATCATAAAAACATAGACCATTAACAACAACCAGCTATTCTTTAGCCATCTTGACTACATTCTATATTGCTTAAACTCTTTTGTCCTTTTTTTGGTCTGTGAAATGTTGAAGGGTATGCATTTGCCTGCCTTCAAACTAAAATAAGGACTGAAGTGTGGTAATTCACACATGTCCAGTAAACCACTTCGTCTTAAAATTGGTCCAACATGTTTCTTGTCTACTTTTAATTATATGACTATGCTCATCAGGCCTGCTTAAAAGCCATTTGTGAAAATGATGATCTAGGATGAATACCTTTGAGACTACTACTTGATACATGTTGTCAGTTTAATGCTGATGGAAAACATAATCCTTTCTGTACTTGGCTTTTCAGCCATCCTTCTACCTCTGTGATAATGCTTCCTTTGACCTTACTTTATTAATGCTAATGAAAGAGGGAAAGTGCATTTCTGTTGAGAACAACTCTGCACCTGCTTTGCTTGCAGTGAAGTCAGTGTCAAAAAAGAGACAGATCTGAAGGCTAGGGAAGAATGCTTTTCCACCTCTGCCTAAGGGCTCAAACCAACAAAAAGAGATTGTAATTCAGAGAAAAGTAATCCTGTTTCTCACAAGTGGAAATAGTTAGTTCTCAGTTGTTGGATATTCTGTGAAATGCTATTATACAGTTCATGAGATGTGTTCTTGGCTTGGTTGATGGGAAATGCTCTGCTTCACTGCATTTCAAGTCATGTAAAGTGATATGTAGTGTGGACCATATTGAAATGCAATTTAAAAATCGAATCAAAACCGTTCATTTTTCATAGGCAAAGCTCTGTTTGTCACTGACTAACATCACATTCCTGCCAGGCTTAAGAAAGAATGCGACCATAAAAAGCAGTGGGTATATAAAAAAAGCTGAACAGTTTAAAATAGTTCTGCATCTTTTAATGTGAACGTATTTTATTGTCTCCTTTGGCTTGAAGAACATAAAGTAATACCATACTGATACATACAAATCAGTGTCAGAGTTAAGCACCATTCCTGTTGGTTTCAGTGAAAGTTTTAAACATCTGTTATAAGCCAAAATCCTGTGCACATTTACCTTGGTGTATAGCCAGTAGAGGGAATTTGCTTCTGCAGTCCAAAGTATGTTGGTCTTCTAAAGATCTGTTTTACTAAAATTAACTGGAATGAAATGCATTTGGTTTTTACTGGTTTATGCACCACAATGTTTTAAAATTTGGCACCTTTATTACCTCTTCCTTGAGGAAACCTGTGGCTCATCCCTTCTTTCTTTTGTCTTTTTATCCCCCTTTGCTTTGCTCCCTCCTTGCTTCCCTCTGACGTATACAAAGTGCTCACATTTAAACTAAAAATCGCCTGGTGCATTATATTGTTCTCATTTAATATTAATTTATATTACAAAAGGAGATGGAGAAAACTAATTTAGATGTCTCTAATAGACAGCATTAGGTAATAAAACAGGGAGAAAAAATCGCATCCTAGCTTATGAAATCCATATCTATTTATAGGTATTCCATGATTTCAGTCATGGACTTCATTGATAGCATTAGGCATGCCATTACCACTTTCACACATATCCCTCCAGATATACATACTTGCACCGCAGGATTTATGGGGATAATAATATCTAATGGGCTTTGTTTAAAGGATTTATGAGAAATGTTTTGCATATTCTGAAGTACAATATCACAATAAATTATTTCTTTTATCCCCCTTCTTTCTTAGTTCTGATGAAATTATTTCAACAATGTCTGCAGTTGCCAAATAATGATATACAAGTTGGATATCCCAACCTCTTACCTCAATACCAGCTTGGGAGTACATAATTGTTATCTATTGTATAGTCTGTGTGATTTCCCTCTGCGGTGTTCATAAGTTGGTTCATGTTTAGAAAATACAATAGTTATTAAAGAATACTGCACACATCCAAACTCTTCTGGAATGATGTGATATATGCCATGTGCCATACTAATAAATATCCAATTTCCATAAAATATGGCATGGACTGTTAAAACAATCAAACATATTGTGTGTGTATTTATACATACACATGTGCCAGAATATGCCATATATTCTAATAGATATATAGAACTCTTCCCATTTCCGATCAGGGAACACTTGGAGAGCATTTCCGGTACATTACTTTCCCCCCAAAATGTGACCTGTTTTGTCACATGTTTGTTTGTTTCTCTACAACAGTGTTTCCCAACCTTTTTTATTATCAGGAATCACTTTGACCAGGGACCACTCTCTAACATTAGTACCAAAAGGGTTACGAATCTGTTTTTGGTCAACTTCAGATTTGGTTTGGTTATTTGGGGTGTTGATTCAGAAAATTGTATTTTATAGACCACATCCACTCTAGTTTCTGATACAGAACATACGCCATCTGGTAGTTGCCTTCTGCTCACCCACAGAAAACCATACTTTATAATTGAGAGCTGATGTGGCAGTAGTAATCTTTTGTGGGTAGTTAGCCTCTACCCGCCCGACATCGCAATTGCCTCAGCACTATAAGAGGGTTTTGCGAGGCCAGTCGCTCTAGTTGCCGCGTGGTTTTGAGGCAGCAGTGTAGTAATGTTGAGGCCATGGACCATATTTTTGCTCTTGCGGACCACTGGTGGTCCCTGGACTACATGTTGGGAACCACTACTCTACAAATTAATTATTTCACAATTGGTTTTTCCAGAGATGTCTGGATTATTGGTAATAACACATTGGTAAATGGGCATGGTATCTAAGGGGTAATGTAGTTAAAGGAGGAATATTTGCATTGGCACCTGGTTTTACATGAAGATACAGGCACTCCACATTCATGGGTATTCTGGGATAAATAAAACATAAAAAGCACTACAAACATATCCTATTATTTGCAGATTGACCTCATTTTTGAAGAAATATTGGCAGGCATCTTCCTCAATAATTATGATGTTGTAAGCTCAACTTACTTTGTCAAATTACATTACTCAACTTTTACAGGCACTGCACAATTGCAATGATCCAAAAAACCCCCTACCTTTTAAGCTATGCAACCCTCCCTCAAATAGAGGAATTTCAGAGGCCCTTGTGTTGTAAGTCATGACACATTCAAACATTTCCAGCTCGCAGGACCTTATAGCTGCTTCAGAACCCTACAGGGAGATGTCACCATTCCAGAGTTTGCCAGTACAGGATCTTGACCACTGTATCTTCCTTCAACTCAGATGTTGTACAACATTATAGGATTCAGGGCCAATTGTCTGGCTGTGGGCTTTCTGGCAGGTTGTATACGGTGTGAAAATATCCACAAAAAAATGGAAGTGACAGAAGTCACTGGTTTTGAATAGCAGGTATTTGGGAGAAGTAAATGACATAAATGTACCCTGTGGTCTACTTAACAAAGGAATTTCTGCCTTTAGTAGCTTCTAAAGATAGCAGTTTACTGTATTTACCAGGAAGGAAAAATACATCTAGGGTTATGGTGCAAAGAAAACAGATTTGAGGAGCACTTTTGGCATATACGCCATGGGTTGCTCTGCCATAATTCACTGTCTTGACAAGATGTGAAAAATATACATAAGCATACCATTCTCTTGTGATTTGAATTTAACTAAGTTGGCTGATTCAACCTCATTTGCATTAGCTGTCACTGATGAATTGATCTCTGCAATTTTATAAATGCTATCATCTTGGCTATTGCTTTTAGAAAGATGTTTTTCAAGTGAAGAATGTTTTTTATTGGTCACTCACATCGGTTTATACATGGTTGGCAAATAACTGGCTATGAAAATCAAAGATAGCTTTGAGGAAATAAGTATTTGCTATTGTAACTGTTATATTGCTTATAACATTAAAACCTTCAACATCAATTCTGTAAGAATTAAGGCCTGCGTTCTGCTGTTGATTTATTTAGCAGTGCACTGACCCAAATGATTATTAACAGAAGGGCTCTGTACTTTAGAGATGTGTTGTACTCAGAGTTAAAAGTGTGTGCTGGCATTTGAAAGATCACAGAGTAGCAAGATGTGTGTAGTCATCAGGTTTTATCTTCAGAATAGATGCTAAAGTATGCCCCAAGTGGAACACAGAAATAGTGAGCTGATCTATAATTCATACACCTCCTAAACCTTTTCTGTAAATGTATGTCCACAGCAAGGTTTATAATGCTTAAATGTGAATCAAAAATTTCAAGACATAGGTGAACATTGGTAGCCATTTTTTCAGACATTTAAGTCTTCTTTCATTGTGTTTTAAAAGTTTGCAAAGTTGGAATTTCTTTAGTATGTTGGTGGCTAGTAAATTTCAAAATATGCGGATATACAGTATATATATATATATATATATACACACACACACACACACACATACACACACACATATATATATATATACACATATACATATACATATACACATACACATGCAATGTGATATTCACCTCATTATTTTTGTTCTATTGAATTTAAAGAAAATGCTAACAATTTGTCTTTTTAATCACATCATACTAAGGTGGCTAGGTGGTTTTAATTCATACCTTTCAATCTGTGGACATGCCACATAAGAACTAAAAACAAACAAGCAGTCATGCTATCATTGATAGCAATACATACCCGGTTGAACACCTTTGTTATCTCACCTCTTTTAATTTATTTAGCAATTCGTGGTACTGTGACTATACCTCTCCATACCTTTGTAACCTTGCTTTCCCATACTACCTCAGTTCCATATTATTTTTAGAGAAATTTGAAATTTCCAGCTTTGAAAAAAAGTCTCTCTCTGTGTGTAGGTGGGGTGCAATTTTTGTTAGTCATCATAAGTTGTATCAAATTCATTAAATTCATACTTACAAGGTTATATCTGAGACATGAGTGTGGTACACTCCAAAAACTTAAGAATTGAAATTTACCCAATACTTTTTCGTTTGCATTTTGTAAATCTCAGAAGCCTCCCAAAGTCAGTTTTATTTTCATTGCAAGGAAGCAAAGCCAAGCCAAAAGGGTGTCTTTTCTCTTTAAATTAATTATCTCTCACCATTAGGAGAGGGAAAGCAGAAAGCAGAGTTTGCTGGGGGGGGGGGGGTAAAGAGAAAGCACAGAACTCTGGGAAATGAAGTTTGGGAAGGCATATAATTAAGGAGATGAATAAAATTAAAATGGAGAAATATAAAGAAAATGTCAACAAAAATGTTACAGGACCTCCGCCCAGTTATCATATATGACAAAAGGATTAAGTCCAATGTGTTGACAATGTGAAAAAGAATAAGGGATGATATTCCCATATGTGGTGGGACTGCCCAAAGGTAATGGTCTAAATTCAATGCCATTTTACCTGCCTTACGTGGTGAAGTCCTCAGAAAAAAAGCCTGATAATGTTCCCATCAGCTTGATGTTCTGCAAAGGCTTAGTACAGCAGCCACTCTTAATAAATGGCAAAATTGGGGTCACTCATTTAGTATAACCAAGTGTTTGGATTTAAAATGAGGGAAATACTTTTCTATTACTATCCTTAGTGATATTTTCAAGCAGAGAACATAAAAATTGCCTAAGGCTTTTTGTCAATGCTTCCTAGAGGGGAATGTTCAACATTCTTTGAGGAAGTTATAAAGCCACTGTTAAAAAATATAAAAATGGACTACTCAATTCCAGAGAATTTCTAGCCACTTTTAAATTTGATTATCTGGAGACAGCAAAACTGGATACATATGGCATGAGCATTCTTGTTATTGCATCTCTATCTGTTTGCACAATTGTGCCAATTCATCAACACGTGGTCCTGCAATCTTATTTCTACATACTCTCATAACCTCACCTTCCTTTTCTTTTGTTGCTATGCAATTTGTAAATATTTTAAAAGCAATTTCACAGTTCTAACAAAATATTTTTAAGGAAAATATTTTATTTTTAAAAGGATTCAAAAATGGTGAGGGTGAGTGGGGAAGAAAGGGAGAAGAGGAGAATTCCATCCCTTGATGTTTCATCCCTTGATGACATTCTATCACAATAGCAATACAGGTACAGACCCTTCATACAGTGTAGGGGTTGGGAACTTTGCAGAATTAGCAGGTATTTACTGGATTTGGCAAGCAATAGGAGAAGGGAGAAGGCAGACCAGCAGTGGGATGCACATGGTGAGACCATGACCAAAGGAGGTGGTTCTGCTTCAGTGCCAGTTAACTTCCTTCATTCATAGAATTATAGAATCATGGAGTTGGAAGAGACCTCATGTGCCATCCAGTCCAACCCTCTACCAAGAAGCAAGAAAATCACATTCAAAGCACCTCTGACAGATGGCCATCCAGTCTCTGTTTAAAAGCCTTCAAAGGAACAGCTGTACAGCTCTCACCATTAGGAAGTTCTTTCTAAGGTTCAGATGGAATCTCCCTTTCTGTAGCTTGAAGCCATTGTTCCATGTCCTAGGCAGCAGAAAACAAGCTTGCTCCCTCCTCCCTATGACTTCCCCTCATATATTTATACATGGCCATCATGTCTCCTCTCAGCCTTCTCTTCTGCAGGCTAAACATGCCCAGCTCTTTAAGCCATTCCTCATGGGGCTTGTTTTCCAAGCCCTTTATCATTTTAATTGCCCTTCTCTGGACACATTTCAGCTTGTCAACATCTCCCTTCAATTACAGTGCCCAGAACTGGACACAGTATTCTAGTGGCAGAATAATGGGGTAGTATTGGTCCTGTGCTTATCCAGTACAGCCCTGTGTTTGTTGAAGTAGCTAAAGTCACATGCATTGTTATTTATGAAACACACAATACCAAAAACTACTAAATTTTGAAATGCATATGCCAGTGGATCTGAATTTAAATTGAATTTCATAACTTATGAAATTACAAATCTCAGGAATTTCTCATGCATTCCTATTCTCGAGTAATGGAATTCAACAGAAAAAAAATTAAGAACCTTTTTGTGCCTATAACCTTCACAACCATATGCATGATATATTTGAATCCAGCATAATATTTGACCTGCTGCTTGGCTCTGGGAAATGCCACTTAGTGAAAATGCAAATTACAAACTTTCCATTTTCCAATAAAGAAAAGAGACCGAGTTTGCAAGCAACAAATTTAGAGGCAGACACAGGTAACAGATGTTCCTGTGATAGAGTAAACAGTGTCTGGAATTTCTATAATGGAAGCTTTTTTATAGTTTCCAATAAAGATTAGTTTTTATTGTAACGAATTAAAATGTGTGCCTTTCTTCCATCAGGAGAGAGCTATAAAACCATGCTGTGTTGAGAGTGATGTTGCCCATAAGCAATCTACCAATCATTTGATATTGTCTCCAAATGTTTGAAATAAAGCAGAAATGCGGTGTTTTCTTTCATTTTCATACACCTGTATTAACATGCTGCTTAATTCAATGAATAAGGAGTAACACATTTTGCCTTATAGTGGTCTTTATGTATAATGTGGCTGGAATAACTCACATACTTATAAATTTGCTTATTTTACAAATCTCAGTAATATTAAGATTTGGGAGCCTACCATTTGAACCATGACAGCATCGTGCAATTATATTCTCAGTCTTAGTCTCTTTGAGTCAACTGCAGGACACTGGAGTGAGGCTGGAAAAATGCCATTGGTATTGGGCCAGCAATGTGAAGCCAGCTATTAGTCTTCTCAGACAGATATTGTTATGCCTGCTGGGTGTAATGTCAAAATTTATTTGAAGTGCTGTTATATTCTTAAATATACTCGTTAAGCTGTGAAAAACACAGCACATAGGCACAGTTGGAGCAAGAGAAAATAAAGAGAGAGGGGGAGAAATGCAATACAACAGTGTCAATATACAGTACCATACAGCTTAATGCACAAAGAGAAGGCTCCAGCATCAATCTAATCTATGAGCAGGAGGGTGCCATAAGTTGTGTAGCTCTTCCATTTGCTTCGGAGTCCTCCCATTAGGGAACAGTGTAGCTGCTCTGTATTGGGAAGCAGATTTAAAATACCTCCTGTTTCCCCCTGTATTTGAAATGTGAAGCACCCCATAGGGGACAGTCTGTCTGGCAAGCTGGACCCCACATGTACAACAACTCATGATGAGTCAAGTATCTATTCATACATGCAAAATTACCATGCAGAATGTGAAAAGAAAGTAGTTAAATGATTAGGCTTCATTGATTGCCTCTCCTCTGAGAAATACCTGATGTCAAACTGTGAGAATTGCACACAGCTTGTGTTGTGCCCCGTCCCGCATCCAGTAATTCAAGAGTCAAAATGTTTTTATGCTGCATTGAATAAAGCATTGGCATTTCTTCCACCTTTCATCAGAAAATGGAAGCCATTATTAGGAATAAAACACTCTAATAGACTCTCACAGACCACAATGTGAAGGATTTTCCCTGGGTTAACAGCTGAAAGTAATGTAATGACACCACTGTGTCATTTAGCTAGGGGAAAAACTCTTCATAAAAAGCACTCAAGTAATATACTTTGATGGGGGATCAAATCTGGTTATTCTATAGATTATATAATTTAATCATATCTTTCAAATAATCAAAGAGCTTGATAATTACCTATTAATCTACTCACATTTGCATGTTTTCCAACTGCTAGGTTGGCAGAAGCTGGAGCTGAGAGCGGAAGCTCATGCTGCTCACCGGATTCGAACCTGCGACCTTTCAGTCAACAAGTTTAGCAGCTCAGCGGTTTAACCCAGTTTAACCACCAGGGCTTGTGGTTTACACCCAGATAAAAGAATACCTGCAGTTAAAAAGAATTAAAGAGTTAAAAGAATACCTGCAAAGATCCAGATCGGGATTGGGGGCTGTGGAAGCGGGGGCTGTAGAAACAGACCTTCTCTCCCTGTGTCCCATTTTGCCCACAAAACGAAGGGAAAGCCTCCTTAACTGTTCCTGGAGGTTCGCTATTCCCTGCATCACCTTTCTAATGTGTATTTTTAGCTCACCTACTTGCCACCTCTGGTATAGTAGCAGAACTAGTCTGTCTAGTGAGGGCTATAAAGTGATATTTTACAACTTGTAAGGGTTCATGTGACAGTAGTTAAAAAGCTTCATGTTGGCATTTCGGCTCACCTTTCTTATGGAACATAAGATAACGTACAAAGAAATCTTAGTTATACAGGTATAGTAAGATATACTGTATCTAACCACAGAATCCATGTCTCACTTTCACTTACCAATTCCTGGGAAAAATGCTCTCCTCTTCCTGTATTGATACAACATATTTTCTGTATGCCTGAAGCGGTCACTAATGGTGCAATAGTATATGCACATATTTGACCTGCCAATTTAAAAACTGGCATCAGGTTTCCCCTATCAGATCAAGATTTTGCGATACATTACGTATGCCATTCACCAGTCTTCATTTACTCACCCATTAAAAAATCATGATAATTTTATCTTAAAAACAAGAGCTGATATGGCCTATCCAATGCATTTTTTTCAAATCAGCATCCCAAATAACCCCAAGATCAGGCCTAAAAACCAAAACACCAACAAAAAACTGTTTTTGTTGGGCTGTAATAATCATACTATAGACAGTCCCTGAGTTACAAACATCTAACTTACAAATGTCTCATAGTTAAGAACAGGCCCGGATTAACCAATTGTGGCGCCCTAGGCCACACTCTGGAAGCACCGCCCCCGCTCCGGGGGTGGGGCTGCTTTTGGGGGGTGGGGCTGCTTGTGGAGGCTGTTTGCGGGGGTCGGGGCCGCTTGCGGGGGGGCCTCCCTCCTCGCTCGCGTCAGCATTGGTCCCGCCCCTCTTCCTTCACTGAAAAAAGAGGGGCGGGGCCGGTGCGAGCAGCGAGGAGGGGGCGGCGGGACTTCCCTCCGCCCTCTCCTTGCTCACGTCAGCATTGGTCCCGCCCCTCTTCCTTCACTGAAGGAAGAGGGGCAGGGCCGGCGAGAGCAGTGAGGAGGGGGCCTAGGACTTCCCTCCACCCCTTCCTCTCTCGCGTCAGTGTCGGTCCTGCCCCTCTTCCTTCACTGAAGGCAGAGGGGTGGGGCCGGCACGAGCAGCGAAGAGGGAGCCTAGGATTTCCCTCCGCCCCCTCCTTGCTCGCATCAGCATTGGTCCCGCCCCTCTTCCTTCATTGAAGGAAGAGGGGCGGGGCTGGCACAAACAGTGAGGGAGGGGGGCCAAAGGGAGCAGGGCAAAGGGTGGCATGGGGCAGCCGTGGATGGCACTTCCGCCACCACGCTCATGCACACTTTTTTGAATTTTTGTGAATTTTTTTGTGAATTTTTTTTACTTTGGGGGGGGGGGGCTGGACCTGCTGGCCCCTCCCATGGCTGCCGCCCTAGGCCATGGCATAGGCTGGCCTTATGGGTAATCCGGGCCTGGTTAAGAAGGAGTTGAGACAAAAGAAGGTGCAAGAAGTCTGTCCCTAGGAAGGGAAATTCACTCCTGAAAGAGTTATTATAAGGAAAAGGTGTCTCTACTTAAGTTTTATTACCTATCCTTGTTTCCACAACAAGCCAAATCTTTCAAAATCCAATTATCACAGGGACAGAAAGTGAAGTGAAAACTTCTCAACAGGGCCGCATACCACAGGGGTGTTAACCCTTCCTTATGCTATCCAAAGTTAAAAATGTATATTTTGGGGTCAGGTTTTACTTTAAAATGTTCCAACTTACATGTAACTTCAACTTGAGACTTAATGGACAAGAACTGGGAAGTTTCAAAATATGGATTATACACAACTGTTCATGTTTTGTTAATTTCAGTTGACTGACACTGACTTCCAATTAATCCGACCTTCTTACCCAGCATACCAGCAATATTTTCATTCCTTGTAAACTCTAGAAATTTAAACCACTTCAGGTTGATGTGTTTTCTTTTCTCAGTACATTTTCATTATTGTATCTTCAGATTGGGTGTGCCATTTCTAGTGTCTTTTTGCAGAGGAAAAGGAAACGTTTTGCCATTTTACTATAACTTGTGTTTATTTAAAAGTTCTCAGTGAAAATTAGTGAAAAACAATTTCTGGAAATTAGTGAAAAACATGTCCAAAGTCTAAGGCTGTATCTACACAATAGAATTATCACAGTTTGATATGACATTATAAATTCCATGATTCTATAACACTGAGCCATGGCAGTCAGGGTGTTACCCAACTGCATTAATTCTACAGTGTAGATGCACCCTCTGGCTTGTGATCAGTGGGAGGAAGAACAACGGGTTGGGGGAGGGGGGAGTAGGAAACTCAGGTTACAATACTTCCAGGAAATTTTCCCTGTCTTTATAAGTCTTTGAAATGGTTGCAACTTCATAACAACAAATGAAAAGCAACCATTGCCCTTTGTAAACCTGGAGAGGTAGAAGTGATGAGAGTATGGAGAGTATAACTGGCAGCAAAGGGCAAGGAAATTGGGAAATTGGCAGAGCTGTTGAAGCTGATACAAGCCAATGCCCAAACCAAAGTGAAACCGCAAATGAATCATGGAAGGTGTTAAGGGAATAGTGAATAGAACTTTATGAAATAGAATTAAGTGCTAGGAAAATAAAGCATGCATCAGGACATTGTCAAAATTGATATTTATATGTAACTAATTTGGATTCCTTCTGCATATTATTGCTAGGACTAGAGTCATCATTCCCCTGAAATGCCACTTGTCACTGACCAGTAGCTATTGCTTTTCCTGCTTTCTATAGACATCTATGCTGACCGCTATAACAGGATGCTAAATGAGAAAGATCTTTGGGAGGGACATAAGAGCCCGTGTGAGTCATTTTACTATACAGGAAAGTGTTTGGGTGTTTGTCAGCACATACCAGGAACTTAATTAGTCCAACATTTGATCATTGGAAAGATGAAAACTATAAGCATTAAAGATTAATATTACACTATACGCATATGTTCTGACAAACCTTTATCACAAAGCTTTTCAGGATAATGATGGTGTTATGCCAATACATGTGAGGTCTTCATTAGCACCACACAGAGATATTAAAGTGACAGTTTGTGATTAACCCCAAAGAAGTGTTATATTTAAACAGCAGAGACCATTGTAGTTCATTATAGCTGTACTAGGCATGACAGGTGTGAGCTACTCATAAATGTCCTATGTTAAAGAAAAAGGATGAGTGGGAGGAGGAAATCCTTTTTGCTCCTACTTCAGAGGCCAGTCCATAATTTAATATAACACTATATCTATCTATCTATCTATCTATATAAAGTTCTGACTAAATCCTATGGACCCCAATCAGCTTTAAAATCTAGTTTTAAGCAGGGGGATACTCAGTCATAATTGGGACCATACTATGTCAGGTGCATAGAAATTCTTGACCATATTGTAATGGTGCTTGCCCATGTGTTTTCTAGTTTGCATTTTTGATATGTTGAAGGATATGTACAATTCCTGTAGAAAAAATCACAAGCATACCAAAGGACAAAGTACTCTATTTGCAAGTTCCCTGTAAGAAGTCTGCAAAGTTGATAATTATTTTATTTTGTAATAGCTGAGATAGACTGATGAGGTTTAGACAAAAATGGCAATGCCTCTGAGTGCTTTTGGGAGCTTAGAAATGATCCAAACTACTGTATTAACCTTGTTATATAGATAATCTAAAAATAAAATCACTGGACACATGAAGTGACTTGCTATGAAAACACAAAGCACTGACCCACTGTTATGGGAAAAATGACTTTTAACTATAATGCAAGATAGAACCAATAATACATTGGCATAGATCATTTTCTACACAAACATGGTTATTTTTCTTTTCTGAAAATTGGTGAATTGTCTGGCAGAATGTGAATGAAAATCACATCAAATTTGTATTTTTCAAGGAATGCAAAAACTTTTACAAAGAATTTAGAAAGAAGTGTTCAGTACACTCCTTTCTTCATGGAATTTTTCCCACCTCTGCATTATTTCAGGTATTCAAGCATCATATAACATAACTTTCAAAAAGAAGCATGTATCCTTCAGTGCAGGTTAGCAGGATCATGGTGAGGCATCTTTCCAGTAACAATTTGCATAACAGATGTTTTCTCCATAGCAGAAATATAATGCAGGGTATCACCGTAGCTCTAACCCAATGGTTCTCAACCTGTAGTCCTCTTGATTTAAGGGGAAACCTTCAGTTATCCAGAATTCCTGAGCATTTATCATTTTGGCCTGGAATTAAGTCCAAAATGTCTGAAGGACCAAAAGTTGTGAACTACTATTCAAACCATTCTAGGAGCCCTATACAGCACAATTATAACACAATGAAGTCATTTAACTTCCATAACTGCATCCTATATAATCCTAGGATTTGTGGTTTGTTATGGCACTACACACTCTCAGAAAACCTCATGACTAAGTCAGTTATGACTTGAAGGTGCACAGCAACAGCAACAAAGATACTTCAGCTCACTAGTTGGGAATTCTCTACATACTTCCTTAAACTCCAAATGCAGTACCCCACAGCATGTTGTTTGGAGAGATGAACTGAGTGAAGGAGCCCTAGGACCTGTAATCTCAATTATTGGTGAGACATGATACTTCCTAGCTACATCAGTGGTTCTCACCCTGTGGGTCCCCAGATATTTTGGCCTTCAACTCCCAGAATTCCTAACAGCTTGTAAACTGGCTGGGATTTCTGGGAGTTGTAGGCCAAAACACCTGGGGACCCACAGGTTGAGAACCACTGTGCTACATGATGCTTCAGCCTACAGAAAAGGCATTTACCTTTGTTGCAGGTAAAAAGGGAATTGCAGAAGGGGAGGTATCCCTAAGAAACCTGCCAGCCTATGGGCCCTTCCACACAGCCATCTAACCGTGAATATCAAGGCAAATCATACAATATCTGCTTTGATCTGGGTTATCTGAGTTCGCACTGCCATATAGTCCAGTTCAAAGCAGATAATGTGGGATTCTATTCAGCTGTATGGAAGGGGCTTGTGTAAGCACACATTTGGAAGCTGTACAAATCCTCAACTCCATTTCAAGTTAAATTGGGACACAGTCCTTCATTTCAACTCCATCCACTGCACTAAGAAAAATGTGGAAAGTATTATATTATGATGTTACAAAAAAGCCTATTTTCTGAACAAGTCAACATTATTCCCTATAGTAGATGTGGAGAACCTTTGGCCCCAAGAATGTTTTATATTTCAACTCCCAGAAGTCTTAGCCAGCCTGGTAAATTGTAAAGGATTTATGGAAGCTATAGTACAATGCATTTGGGAGTAGCAAAGTTTCCTTGACCTGAACTGCAGATGCCTACAGTCCAGTTAGAATACAGAAGTGAAGAAAGATGATTTTATTTCAAGGAAACATTCATGAGCCCTCTTTCACAGTCCATTTCTACTAAGGAGCCAGCTATCATTTGTGGTAGATGTCTCATTGGGTCAAAGGGTACTTCTTTTATATGCATCATAGCTGTGAGTGTGTGCGTGCAAAGAGGACAATTTTAACTCAGTCATGTCTGGGAAGAAAAGGATATTTCCTTTCCTTTCTCTACATTCCCAATCAGAAACAATATCTTGTTAATAAGTAAAAAAACAAAAATGTAGGTGATGGCATTGTATAGTTCAAGATATGGGTTTTGGTCTCCAAATCCCCATCTAAGTAGTATCTAGAGGTCCTGGAATATGATAAAGTGCTAGAAGTACATGGCAGAGCATCTGCCTGAGCCTTCCTTTCTACCTCTATAAATTCAACCCTGCTCCTGCAATCCCATCTGTTACACATTTGTGAAACATACTACAAACAAAACAAAATATGCTTTTCAGTCATCTCACAAAATCTATTTTTCTCACTATCTCTGGGCCTCTAGTCTACTGTTTGTTTGTTTTTTTGCAGAAACAACAGAATTGCTGTGGGATACACATTTGTAACCATTTATAGATTCACCCATTCAGTGTTTTTAATAAAAAGTGAGCCTTTCTCCCCTTCTTTCTCCTCCAAATATGACATCCATATTTCTGAAGGAAATAAATCATGAAAAGGTAGGTTCAAGGGAGATATGCAATGTCATAAAATCTTTTTATCGTATTATCAAGCATGTCTGTAAAAATCATTAGTAATGAAATGCCTAATGACAACTTAGAATTATTAATATGACAGTGTTGTGTGATGAAAAATCAATAAAATGATAAGTTGCTTTAAATGGGGCAGGATTTTAGAAGCTCATGAAAAGGCCTTTTATTATTTATAATTTATACATACTATCCTGGTATCACAAGTTTATCTAATTAAAGACACACTTAATTTTATTTGTACCACAATATTCCAGGGTCAAAATTCTCTTGGAATTGACATTGGACACTCAGTCCAGCAACAGCATTCGTCAAATTCAACAAATATAGTTATATCCATTAAAATTAACATCATTGGCATGTTACTACTTAACTACCTCCTAGTCCATATTTTCAGGCTTCCTTGGGTTTTATTTATTTATTTCCCGCATTTCTATACCCTCACTTCTCAACCCCCGAAGGGGGACTCAGGACGGTATTACCTTGAGCCCCGTTAAGAGGCTATTACAAAAATTACAATCATAACATCACAAATTAAAACTTCACATAATTAAAAAAAATACATAATTAAAACCATACGTAAGATTAAAACAGTATACCAGTCTCGTCAGTCATATCACCATTGCAATTTGTCCCTTTAAAGTGCTGCTTTCATCTATTGACGAAAAGCCTGGTCCCAAAACCATGGCTTTAATGTCTTTCAAAACCCAGGAGGGAGGTGGCCGATCTTAGTTCCATTGCTTATCTACACTCTCTATGTCTCTGATCTGCAGCCATTTTCTTCTTCTTTCTTCTCCTATAAGATGTGTTTGTCTATGCAGAAGGAATTAGCAAATTTTCTTCAAGTGACAAAATTTGTTTTCAGTGGGTCAGCATGGGACTGGTTGTCATTCAATGCCTACTTTTCCAACTTTGAGAGATACAGTATTATCTCTCGTATTCCCCAACAATACCTGTCAGTGATGCACCCGTAAAATATAGCTGGCAATCCTGCATTAACAGGAACACAGAAATTTCTATCCTGATTTTTTTGTAGGAAAACATTCAAAGTTATCTGCCTTCATGTGTATATTTTTTTCACTGTTGTGTTTTCTCAAATCCTTTTTTTTTAATAATAATTTTTATTAACCTTTTTTTTCATACATAAAAGTCACTAACTAAGGGATCTGGGGGTAGGGAAAGAACAGAATGGGGGAAGGGAGATAGGGAATAGGGGACAGGGTATTGGATGGGGGAGGGGTTGATGTGGGTGGTTAGGGAAATGTGGGTGGGGTTAAAGGGTCTCTGACTTCCGAGCTATCCCTCGGGCGTTGTTTGTCTTTTCATTTAGTCCTTCCTTTTCTTCAGTTACGGGCTTCTCTTCTTTATATATATATATATTTTTTATTTTTTATTTTTTTTTGTTTGTTTGTTCTGAGTCATTTATACAGTCTTAGTCGTTTTTTAAGCAGTTTGTTCTAAACTCTTCATATAGATCCCAATTCGTGTTCTTTATTGGTCTACCATACGATATCTTTAGAGCATACGTTAACTTGTCCATATCTTTTATCTCTTCTATTTTAAACATCCATTCCTCCATGGTTGCTATTTCCTTTTGTTTCCATTTCTTTGCATGAACTATTCTGGCCGCTGTTGTCAGATATGAGAATAAGATGTCTTCATTGTGGTCTAACTCCAAGTCTTCATCTATAATTCCCAGAAGGAAATATTCTGGTTTTAATGGTATTTTCTTTTTTAGTATTTTCTCGCAACCTTCATGAATATCTTTCCAGAACTTGTTCACTTTCGGGCACGTCCACCACATGTGGTAGAATGTACCCACTTCTTTCTCACACTTCCAACATTTGTTATTGGCTGATTTATACATTTGGCCTAATTTATATGGAGTTATATACCACCTGTGGAACATCTTATACCAGTTCTCTTTCATATCCGTGGCATAAGTATATTTTTTTTTCCATATTTGTTCCCAGTCTTTAAACTGTATTGGTTTACCAATATTTCTGGCCCATGCTACCATGCATTCCTTTACTGTTTCTTTCTCCGTTGCCCAGGATAATAATACATTATACATATTTGTGATATGTTTTTTTTCTCTTTTTACCACTTTTTCGTAAAACATGTCTTTATCTGCAAAACCTGTTTGTTTGTCTTTAGCCCAGTCCTCTTTAATTTGCATGTACTGTAACCATGAGAGAGATTTATGTTTTTTTGTAATTTCCTCCTTCGATTTTAGAGAAAGTTCCTGCTTCTCTTTCATCACCAAGTCTCTATATGTTGGCCATTGGGTCCAGCCCAGTAATCTTCTTTGTCTAGCCTCCAAAGGCGATAACCACCAGGGAGTTTTTTCATAGAGCCTATTCTTGTATTTCTGCCAAATTTTTAGAAGTGATGCTCTAATAAAATGATTGTTAAAGTTCTTTTCCTTTTTCTCCTGGTCATACCAGAGATAGGCATGCCAGCCCACTCTTAAGTCAAATCCCTCAAGGGCTAAGAGTTTCTCCCTTCTTAATGTGATCCAGTCTTTGATCCATATTAGTCCTGCCGCATCATAGTAGAGTCTCAGGTCTGGCAACCCAAACCCTCCTCTCTCCTTTATATCTGTCATATTTGTATATTTTATTCTCGGCTTTTTCCCTTTCCATATGAACTTCATTATTTCTTTATTCCAATCTTTAAACAGTTTGTTTGTCCTGATTACTGGAAGATTCTGAAATAGGAAGAGGAGTTTTGGGAGGACATTCATTTTAATTGTCGCTATTCTTCCCATTAGGGATAGTTTTAGCGAGCCCCATCTTATCAAATCCTTTTGTATCTCCTTCCACTTCTCTTCATAATTATTTTTTATCAATTGGGAGTTCTTAGCTGTAATAGTTATTCCGAGATATCTAATTTTAGGAGTAATCTTCATCCCTGTCAATTTCTCTAGTTCCACTTGATTTTTCTTCGAAATGTTTTTTGTCAATATTGCAGTTTTTGTTTTATTCAATTTTAGCCCCGCCCATTTCCCATAGGCCTCTATTTTGTCTATCCATTTTTTGATATTTGTTCTGGGGTCCTTCACTATGCACAGCAGGTCATCTGCAAATGCTCTGTATTTGTATCCGTATTTCCCCACTTTCATGGCAGGGATGTTCTGATCCTCTCTGATATCGCGGAGCAGGATCTCTAAGGCCATTATATAGATTAGAGGAGAGAGTGGGCAGCCTTGCCTTGTTCCCTTCTCTATTTTTATCTCTTTTGAGGGCTGTCCGTTAATCCAAAGGACCGCCTTCTGGGAGTTATAGATCGCTTCTACAGCTGTTAGAAATTGAAAGCCTATATCTATTTCTTTCATAATTCCTTTGAAAAAGTCCCAGCTTAGATTGTCGAAGGCTTTCTCTGCGTCAATAGCTATAAGGGCTAGTTCCGTCTGATGGTGATGTTCATAGAATTCAAGGGTATTCAGAATGTTTCTTAAATTGTCTCTTATTTGCCTGCCTGGCAGGAAGCCTGCTTGTTCCTCCCCTATCCAGCCGTTCAAAAAGGTCTTCATTCTGTCGCTGAGGATTTGCATGAATATTTTATAGTCCAGATTTAATAAGGAAATTGGCCTATAGTTTTTGACATCCGTACCTTCGGTGTTTTCTTTATGTATAAAAATTATATTGGCCGATCTCCAAGTCTCCGGGACAGCTCCCTCATTTAATATTTTGTTTAAGAGCTCCTTAAGGTGGGGCATTAATTCTTCCCTCATTGCTTTATAATATGTTGCCGTGAACCCATCTGGTCCCGGGGCTTTGCTAGGATTAAGTTTGTTGATTGCTTTCTTTATCTCTGATTCTGTTTTTCCTTATTTAATGCTTCTCGCTCTTCTTCTGATATTTTCGCCAGGTGTTGTCCCCCTAAGTACTCCATGATGTCCTCTTTCTTTCTGTCTTCTTTTTTATATAGTTCTCCATAGAATTGCTGGAATTCCTCCAATATCTCTTTATCAGTTACTGCCACCTTTTCCCTCGTCTTTATTTTTATTATTTGGTTACTTTGCCTTTTTTTTTTAGTCTCCCAGCCAGGAACTTGCCCGGTTTGTTCGCATTTTGGAATTCCCTTTGTTTTAAAAATTTTAATTGTTTCGCTAGCTCTTCGACTTCTAAGCTGTCTTTTCGCTTTCTCCAATATTGTAACTTCTTTTCTATCCCTTTATCCCTTGGTATTGTCTTAAGTTTGTTTTCTTCTTTCTCTATCTCCCTGGTGATTCTTTGGAGTTCTCTCTCTTCAATCTATATATCTTGGGTTTTTCTGTATAAATATACCTCTCATTACTGCCTTCCCTGCGTCCCAGAGGTTTTCGATAGTTGTCTCCGGATTTTTGTTTAACTCAAAATATTCCTTGAGTAGGCTTTTAGTTTCTGTTATCTCCTGTTCTGTTTTTAGTAGATTGTCATCCAGTCTCCATCGCCTTAGCCGGGGTTTTTTGTTCATGACCATTTGTATTGCTCCATGATCCGAAATGTCTCTTGCCTCGATCTTGATTTCATCTATTCTTGATGTTAGTAGTCTTGTGGTCCAGATCATATCGATTCTGGACCAACTCTTATGTCTATTTGAGTAAAATGTATAGTCGACTACCCCTCGTTGTGAACTCGCCATGCGTCATCAAGGTCTAGGTCCTTTTTATCTTCAAAAATCTTTTGGTAGTGAACTAGTTTCCTCCTTTTTCTTTCCCCTTGTTGGGTTTGATTTGTCTTTCTTCATGTTCATAACTCCATTGAAGTCCCCCAATACTATTAAGTTGTCATATTCTGTTTCTTTCAATTTTTTGTCCAACATAGATACAAAACTTGTTTTCGGACCATTTGGAGCATAGATATTACAAATTAATATTCTTTCTTCCCCCTGTGTGATCCAAACCGCTACCATCCTACCCTCCGTGTCGTTAAATGCCAGTTCTGGTGATAAGGATTCCTTTACATAGAGGACTACTCCCCTTTTTTTCTTTTGAGATGCCGAATAAAATTCTTTTCCTATTTTATCGTTTTTTAGGTATGCCACGTGCTTTAGTGCTATATGTGTTTCTTGTAGTGCTACTATATCCCAATTTCCCTTTCTTAATTGATTGTATAATTTTTTCCTTTTGGACGGGGAGTTGATCCCGTTCACATTGTTCGAAAGTAGTCTTATTTGTCTATGAGTGTCACTCATTGTCATCTGTGTGTTCTGAGTCCAAATCATCAATAATTTCCCCTACATCCATCTCCGGGAGTGGGCCTCCCCCTCCGCTTGCTGTTGCTGTTGACAGTTTCCCTGCCTCTAGTGGATCTTCCGGTGAGCCATATTTCCTCTTTTTCTGTACTCCGCCTCTCAATGGGGGGGGATAGTTTATGGTCTTTTTTTAACTCAGCATAAAATTGCCTTGCTTTCTCCTCCGAGGTGAGCCAGTGCCTCTGATCTTTGTAGGACACCATAATTCCTTCAGGTTTTTCCCACCGGAATCTGATCTGTAGTTTCTTAAGTTCATCAGTCAGGAAGAAGTACTTCCTTCTCTTTGCTAGCATTGATTTTGGGAATTCCTTCATCACTATTACTTTCCCTCCTTTGTATTGGAGTGGGGATTCGTTGTTTCTCCTCAAAATGTCATCTCGAATTCTTTTTTTCCCAAAAAACACTATGATGTCTCTTGCTGATTTGTTTTGTTTTGAATAATTGGTCGCGATTCTGTACACTCGGTCAATCTCCATTTCCATATCCGGCTCTTCCATCTTCAATAATTCTGCAAGAATCTTTACAATGATTCCATGTATGTCTTCATTTGGCTCCTCCTTCAAATTCCTCAGTCTTAACTGGAATTCCATCTCTTTCATCTCCAATCTCTCCTGGGCATCTTCGGCTTTTTGAATTCTTGTATCCAAATTTTGTACTTTCTTTTCCATCTTTTTCTGTGATTCTACTATCCTTACTTTCTCCTCTTTTGTCTCCTTAATCTCCACTTTCATTTGTCTCATCTCTTCCTTATATGATCCTATCTCCGATCTCATTGTTTTTAACTCTTCCTGCATTATTCTTTGTTGTTCATCTTGCTTATTTTCCATCCTACTTAAATTTCTTTGCAGGTCATCTTGTTTCATCGATAGTTTTTGAATCTCCTTCAAGATTTCCTTTGTTGCTGAGTCCTCTGCTCCAGTCCCAGAGATTGAGGCTCTTCTTGGTAGTGGTATCCCCTTCCCCTCTTTGGGGTCCCCTTTGATCTTAGGTGTTGTCATTATCTAATATCTATCTGGCTTGTTGTTCTTCTCGTTCTGTCTCTATGAATTCCCCTCTGTCCTTCCCCTTTTGGTGCGTTTTTAGTGCTCTCCAATTGTAGGTTCCTCCCCTCAATTCGGTCTCTCCCGTTTCCTCCGCTTTATCTCCTTAAGTCTCCTTTGATGCGGGTTGGGTCTTTTCCTCAAATTTTCCTCCGATCTAGCGTCCCTTTTATTCCCTGTTCCCTCTTCTTCCGGCACGCGCAGACTCGGATCGGCTTCTGCCCTTTCCCTCCGCTCCTTTCCCGGACTCCCGGACTTCCGCGTCCTCCTATTCGGCTTCGCCCCTCCTATGATGGCTCCCTCCTTGTCTGTCTTTCTCCCTTCTTCCGCCCTTACTTGCCGCGTCGGGTAAGCCTCTTTCTTGTCTTCACGTCACTTTCACGTCACTTCCGTTCCGTCCGTCACTGCCACTCCTGTAATGGCTCCCTCCTTGTCTGTCTATGCCCTTCTTCCGCCCTTACTTGCCGCGACGGATATGCTTTACTTGTTACACGCCTGACCCCGTTGCATGCTGGTCTCTCTTCTGTTTCCGTTTCCGTTTTCCCCTTCTTTATTTATTTCTTCCTCCAGCTTCGTAGACACAACAACTTGCTGTTCAAGGTCAGTTTTTATCAGGTCCTTTTCTCTATTCTCTCGTCGCCATTTTCCTTCTCTTTCCCCCCCCCCTCCGGTCGGATCTATACCACTTCTTGTTTTGACCTAGAAGTGGGAACCGCTGCCTTCGGGGGGGTTAAAAAACGGGGCGTTTGGTCGGGTTAGAGTCAAATTAGGGTCAGGGATCAGGGTTCCTTTTCTTCCTTGTTACTTAATGTAATAGGTTTAAGAGTCCTAACATTTGTCCCAGCCGTAGTCACCTTCCTTTGCGGGTCGGATCAACTGCAAGCTGCCCAACGCTGCCCGCTGCTTGCAGGAGCCGCTGCCCACGGTAACATTTAATGTCAACAAGTCTACAAGTCAACAAGTCTGCAAGATTTATTTTCTTCTAGTGCCCTTAAGTATCTTTGGTCCCCTTAGTCCCCTTCTGGTTGTGGGATGCTCTTTTTTTTTCTCCCGACTGTCTTCTTTGACCCTGTGCCGAGATCA
Organism: Anolis apletophallus; assembly: GCA_030556195.1. Classification (NCBI taxonomy): domain Eukaryota; kingdom Metazoa; phylum Chordata; class Lepidosauria; order Squamata; family Anolidae; genus Anolis; species Anolis apletophallus. The sequence goes on along the minus strand of JARBWK010000004.1, from coordinate 34,113,942 downwards.
AAATGTTTCCTCTCCCCCTTTCCGGGGCTTTCTCCCTCTTAATTCTCCGAGAGTGCCCTCCGCCTCTCCTGATAGCTTCTTCTTTGAAACTCACGTTTCTCGCTGGTCTCCGTGATCAGCTTTCTTCCATTACTTTATTCTTGGTTAAAAAAAGAGCTTGGCTGGTAGTGAATGCCCGGTTTTTTACCGGGCTTCCTGTGGTCCGTCCTGCTCACCTTCGCACTCGCCGGACTCTCAGAGTCTCTCCCTTAATGGGAGAAACCCCCGAGGTCTACAGCTACGTGCGCCAAGGTTTCGCACTCTCCCCGACCTCGATCCGTCGTGGGAGAGAGGTGTTTTACACCCTTTTAGAGACGGGCCTTCAGTTGGTGCCGCGGAGCTAGTCCTGCACCCGACCTACCGCCATTAAGCTCACCGGAAGTCTTCAAATCCTTTTTTTTAAAAAAAGGTAATAATATAAAGTTATTCACTGCAGAAGAAATACATGTGAGAAAATTGTTCTCCTTGCTCTTAATCAGTTCTTATTAGATGAGTTGCTCTATCTGTGAAACCCGGACCACCTTTCTACTGCATGGCTGTTTTGAGTCATGCATGTTAGTGATAAATCTTTAACCTGAATTCTTAACACCAGTCCTGGGGGGGATAGCTATTTGTTTCAAGGAAGGAACATGTGAAACCAACTCCTTTACTATCTCACTTAGCTCCAGAAAAAATGGGTTTTGTTCCAGTAGAAACTAGTAAAAGAGGTATCAACTTGAAAGCCCAAATACCTACAGTAAATGTCACTTCCTCCTGAATCAGTATTTAGCCATTAAAAGCTGCTGTTCATTAAGCTGGCAAGTTTTCTCACAAACTTTCTGAAGAAAAGCAAAATTCGTATTCATCTTGTTTGTGGAGAGTCCCTTTTGCTGCAATGTACTGCTGTGAAGAGAGAAGAATAGATAAATAGTGGATAGACCCTCATGGACTTCAGGTTAGCAGTGTGTGTGTGTGTTCCACTGTGGCAATTTAAAGTGGTAAACTAGGTGAAGCAAGGATAACACACGACTTGGAGTGTAAAGCTATCATTTTTGTCCTCCGTGATCCCAGGTACAATGATCAGAGGGGAAAAGGTGCTGCAATCATTGCAGAGAATCCACACTTGTTTCCAATTACTGTACTGTTTTCTAGGCATGGTTTAGAACCCAAAAATCGCGATTCTAAAATCAAATGGGGGTTGATTAGTAATAGAAAGACTTACAAAAAAATTTCCAAAAAGTTCTAAAATGTAACGTAATTACTAACGAAACTCTAAATTGGTTCTAAAGTCTGAAAAGCAGGGAAACAGGACTGACACTGTTTTAAGCACAGGCAAATCAAGGGGCAACATTTCTCTTGGTTTCCTTGCAGGGAGATATAAAGCATTAATATATTATTATTATTATTATTAAATAAAATAGTCAAGGCTTGCTTCTCCAGAGCATTTATTAGAATTAAATAATAAATTCTAATACTAAGAATGTAGTAAGGGTGATAGTGACCTGGAGGGTATGAGGAACGTGCTCTTGGTAAACTAGAACAGGGCTGTTCAACTGGCCTGGGTCGGGTTATATCTTAGCAGGAAAGGGGGCCGCGCACGGCCCCTTTCCTGCTAAGATATAACCCGACCAGGCTTGGGTCGGCTTATATCTTAGCGGCGAAAGGGCTGCCGTGCGGGCGGCCCCTTTCCTGCTAAGATATAACCCGACAGGCTTGGGTCGGCTTATATCTTAGCAGGAAAGGGCTGCCATGCGGGCGGCCCCTTTCCTGCTAAGATATAACCCGACCCAGGCTTGGGTCATCTTATATCTTAGCGGGGAAAGGGCTGCCGTGTGGGTGGCCCCTTCCCCGCTAAGAAATAACCCGACCCAAGCCTGGGTCAGCTTATCTCAGCCATGAAGACGCTGGCCGCGGCCAGCCTCTTCTTGGCTAAGATATCAGCCGACTGAAGCCCAATCCAACCTGTGTTCCCCTTAACACGGGTTGGATTGTGAGCTCGCAGGGGGGAAGGGTGGCATCGATGTCTCCCTTCCCCTCTGCCAGGTCAGAATCCAACCCGTATTAAGGGGAACACGGGTTGGAGCAAAGGGTGGCATCGATGCCTCCCTTAACCCCTGCGAGTTCCCAATCGGAGGAATTTCCTCCTGTTCTCCAGGCTCTCCCTCTGCTTCTGAGAGACAGCCTGGGAAACAGGAGGAAATTCCTCGATCAACTTCGAGCTGCTTCCAAAGCATGCTTTGGAAGCAGCCCGGGCCGAGTTTCCTCCTGTTTCCCTGGCCTGGGTCGGGTTATTTCTTAGCGGGAAGGGGCCACCCACACGGCAGCCCTTTCCAGGCTCCTTTCCTGCAGTTTAAAGCGCTTTTTCCTGAGTCCTCCAGCCGCTCTAGGACTTCCGGTTTCGATCTCTCTATGGTTCTGGCTGGTTTTTCTCTTCCTGGAGGCAAGGCCTTTCAGTTAAAGTAGGCCTCGAGCATAGAAAGGCCCCATCTGACTGTGAGTAATGTCTGGGATTTGGGATTTTGGATTTTGGAGGGGGTAATAGGGAGCCTTCCGAAATATTTAGAATTCTAACGAAATTTTGGGCCCAGGGGGTTCAAAAAAGAAAGTCCACTTCCGGGATTGGCTTTGCGATCCGTAAAAACTTGAAAGTCCCATTGCATACGAATCACTTACGAATTCTTTTGATTTTCATAACTTTTTTCTCATGCCTACTGTTTTCCTCTGGTTTTAGCCACATAATAGTAGAGCAGTCATTCAAATCTGTAGTTCTATGCACAAAGCATAATGGGACATACTTTAGAATTCATATACACAGCCTGTCCATTTTCATCCTAAATATTTCATTTTATTCACTGATGGTAGGAAATCTCTAATCATTAATCAGTAATGAAAACCTTTCTAGCTTGCGAGTTTGATCTACTTGCAAGCTAACAAGGAATCGTTTATTCAAGGAATATTACATATGAAAATGATAAGGTGACTGTGTGATAAAGATGGCTCAATTTGGCCTTATGTCTTCTAAAATTGTGCTATCACTGTCATGTCATATTCATTTTGTCCACAGCAAGCAACAGGAGGTACGAAACCTCATAAGGGCCAGTGCTGCTCATTCAATGGACAAAAAAGTAAACATAATTTATGCCTGTCAAGGGTATGATTAAACTTCCATTCAAACTTGTCCCGACCAGAAAATAAATTGCCTCCGCAATCTTGAACAAGGCTTTCGAGACACTTTAAAAAAGAAAAGTGCGAGAGAATGCCTGTCTTCCCAGAGAAGTATGATTTATGAAATTATTGATTTTTTGTTAAATAATTAATTAGCTGTCCCACCACAATATTATTTATCAAAGATTCTGGCATATAATTAAATTGTCAAATAATAGATTGCACCCATATAGATTAATTAAATATTAAAACATACATGTGACACTGCTCTCCTTTTCTTTGGATAACAACATATTTTCTCTGTTCCTCTCCATTAAGGTTAGTAATGATAGGTCCCACCCTTACCATAAAAGCTTTAGTGGCCATTTGGCAGGATCGAGAAACTCATCAAAAGTACCCTCTAAAGGTTAGGTATTTACTGCCTTTCAGTGAGTGACTTTGATCTTTTATCAACCAAAGTTTCCCAATCAACTCTTTATAGTCACAGCTAATGAAACTTTTGCCACAGAGCCAGGTAGTCCATCAAGCCTTTGTAGGTGCCAAAAAGTCTAGTCAGATGTAAGGAAATTATCAAAATGAGATCAAAGGTTTATATTTTCATTGCATCGAGGATTTTATTGGACTTTGGATTGTTGCAGCCTTTCAGAATAAAACAAGAGAGTTTCACCATTCCAGTGCTTACCATCAGTGATTTCCTTGGAAAAAACCATCAAAATTATAAAAGAAAAGTGAACTATAACTATTTTTTTTAAAAAAATAACTAAATTGCTTTACACAGAAATCAAGAACAAAGAAGGCCTATTGTACCTACTGGTCACATGTGCTAAAATAATTTGATGATTTATGGTAACAGAATATAGAAGGCTAGTGCTGAGGCTTTTCACTGTTAAATCAGTTAAATCAGTAAGCTTATAATTAGATTTTTGAAAAAGAAAAATGTACTTTTGCTTCAGGAAATCAATCCAGCAAATCTGCAGGAATAGAGAAAACCTTGTTGATGTGGTTATAGATGTCTGTAATACTGGTTCTGTGCATGCACATACATTATCTTTGTGAATATCTGAATCTGTGGGTAATAGTGAGCACTGCCTTTGATGAAATTGGGCCTGAAGTGCATCTACACTGTAGAATTAATGCGCTCTGGTATCACTTTAATTACCATGGTTAGATGCTATGAAATCCTGGGAGTTTTCATTTGGCACCGGTACGCTCAGGCAGAGAAGGTCAAATACCTTGTAAAACTACAATTTCCATGCATCCACAGTATTGAGCCAAGGCAGTGTAGATGCTCTCCAGGTCTAACCAGCTACCAATCTATCTATCATTCCAACTAGTTTAATATTACTTGATAAAAAATTGAGGTTTCAAATACTAAAATATTAACTAAAAGATCTTATTCAATTAGAAGCTTTTAATGTCGGACAGAGGAAATGTCATGCTGTAGATCAGGGCTGTCCAACTTCTACCGGACCGGGGGCCTGAGTTCCGGTCAGTGATCACCTGGGGGGCCTAAGGGTCTGCCTCCGCCCCTGGCTCTGCCCCCGCCCCAGCTCCGGCCCCGCCCCCTCCCCGGGCTCCAATTCCATATATTTAATATTAACATAAGGGGGGAAGGAGGGAATGCCACAGATGGGGGGCATAATTAAACAATTCCATATATTTAATATTAACATAAGGGGAGGGGGAGGGAATGGAACACATGGGGGGCATAAATAAACAATTCCATATATTTAATATTAACATAAGGGGGAGGGAATGCCACACATGGGAGGCATAATTAAACAATTCCATATATTTAATATTAACATAAGGGGGGAGGGAGGGAATGGAACACATGGGGAGCATAAATAAACAACTCCATATATTTAATATTAACATAAGGGGAGAGGGAGGGAATGCCACACATGGGGGGCATAATTAAACAATTCCATATATTTAATATTAACATAAGGGGGGAGGGAGGGAGGGAGGACGAAAGGGTGGATGGATGAATGGATGGATGGGTGGGTGGGTGGAAGGAAGGAAGGTGAAAGAGAGAGGGGCAAGGAGGGAGGGAGAACAGTTGAAAGGAAGGACGAAAGGGTGAGTGGGTGGAAGGAAGGAAAGAAGGTGAAAGAGAGGGAGGGAGGAAAGAAGGAAAAAGTGGAAGGAAAGGAAAGGAGGGAGTAGAAAGAAAGAGAGGGAAGGGGGAGGAAAGAAGGCCGGGCGATGGAGGCGAGTGCGCTGAGGGCCTGAGCGCCTCCGAGACGGAACAGCAGCAATCCTGAGGAGGAGGAAGCGAGCGAGAAAGATAGAGAGGGAAGGGGCAGGGAAGAAAGAAGGATGAAAGGGTGGAATGGAAGGAGGGAGGGAGAAGAAATGTGGCTCACCTTAATGCTGAATGCTTCCTTGCAATAACTCCCCTCCCTGGGAAGGGAGGGAGGATGAGAAGGAGGAAGGAGTGCTGCTGAGGGGGAAAGCCATGCGGCCGGGTTGCTCTTCCTGTTTGCTGCCAAGGGGGTGGAGCCCGAGAGACGTCACTCCCTCCCATTGGCCCCCTCCCTCAGGAGAAAAGGAGGGGGCCAATAGAAAGCCAAAGGGTGGGACCAAATAATAATAATAAAAAATAATATTTTTAATTGAAAAAATATTTTAAAAATATTTTTAAAAATATATTATTTATTGCAGGAGGGTAAGGGGCCGTAGCCAAGGGGCTAGGGGGCCGTGTACGGCCCCCAGGTCACCTGTTGGACAGGTCTGCTGTAGATCAATATACACCAATCACAGTTTGCTGAATGTATTAGTATTCTTAGTATTCAGAAAAAAAGACATCAAGGGAGTGGTTTGGAGAAATGATACTGTAATGATATCCTGTGTTTGGCAACTGGAACAGTTATACTGCAGTTATACTGACACAAGGTGACCACTAAGTAGTAGATGTTTTCAACAGAACACAAAAGAGATACCAGGGTTTATGTTTACCTTGTCAACATTTCACATTGCCTAACCTGGAAGCTTTCCCTCCTGGAAGAAAAACATGCTGCATATCAAAAACACTTTCAAGTTACTGGGTTGTTGTAGATTTTTCGACCTATATGGCCATGTTCTAGATGCATTCTCTCCTGATGTTTCACCTGCATCTATGGCAGGCATCCTCAAAGGTTGCTAACAGGAGCACACAACTCCTCTGTTGTGCCAGCTCCACTGTCTGCCAGTTTGCTACTGGGCACAATTCAAAGTGCTGGCTTTAGCCTATAAAGCCCTAAACGGTTCCGGACCAGCCTACCTGTCCAAACATATCTTTCCCTATGAACCAGCTAGGAATTTAAGATTTTCTCGAGAAGCCCTGCTCTTGATCCCGCCTTTGTCACAGGTGCGCTTGGCAGGGATGAGAGACAGGACCTTCTCAGTTGTGGCTCCTCAGCTATGGAACTTCCTCCCTAGGGATATCAGATCGCCCCTCTCCCTACTGACATTCTTTAAAAAAATTAATAACGTGGCTTTATGAACAAGCCTTTGAAAAAACAGTGTAATGGATGAATATGGACCCAAGAAAGAATGAACATGTCTTTGGAAAATGAGCTAATAGGAAGTTACTGGTGTTTATGCTTTTAATGCTATTTACAGGGTTTTATAATGTGCTAAATGTTTTTAATTTTGTTTTAATTTTGTTTATATTCATTGTGGCATCAAATCGTACCAATGTAAGCGGCCTTAAGTCACCTTCGGGCTAAGAAAGGTGGTATAGAATAAATAAATAAATAAATAAATAAATAAATAAATAAATAAATAAATAAATAAATAAATAGTCCTTGAAAGCATGCCTCTCCCTACATGGCATGTTCCTTTCTTCATTTGCCCTTTAGTTCCCCACAAGTGAATTCCATGTTATACGACATTGCTTATATTTTAAATCAAAATCTCCCAAATGTATTATTTAACTATGATAAAAATCCATACAGTTGCTTTTGCAAAAAGAAAATGTAATTTTATTTATATAAATGCAAAGGCACCAAATCAGTTTCATACATGTGTACCTCCTCCTTTGTTAGTAATGCATAGACAAGTTTATCATTTCTGATGAACAACATTATGCATTTTGCAATATTTGGAAGATATCTTCAACACTTTTCTTGTTCTTTTTTGTATCTATGTGGGCTGTGCAAAATTCATTTGTGAGTCAGAAGCCAGAGCTGCACACCCAGAGAACACAAATTATTCAAAACAACAATTTTCAATGTTTTCGGAAGAAGTTCGTAAGTGTTGGTGTGTGTAGATGGGGCCTTAGATGTTCATTCTGCATGTGGAGAGAGACCATAGCCTCCCTGCTGCCACTGCAAAAGTACTTTTCCTCATGGCAGAAGCAAGTTAGAGTTCTGTGGTTTCTCCTCCTCCTATTGTTGTTGTTGTTATTATTATTATTATTGCTGCTGCAAAGCCTGGGTGGCTGGACACCTATTGGGAGTGCTTTGATTGTGCTTTTCCTGCATAGCATAGGGTAGGACTGGATGACTCTGGGGTTGCTCTAGCCTCAGAAATGTTCTCATTCACCAAACCCCCCTAATTTAGTAATGAGTATTGAAACATTTTTATTGATTGCACATGCCTAGTATCTATCAAATGAAAGCTCAATCACCAACAATTTATTTTTTATTATTTGAACAGTGATTGATACATTACAATGCTGTGCTATTTCAATGAACTACATTTAAACTTAGTTCCAGCTTAAAGCTTGACAAGAGAAAGGTGAGAAATTAGTTCCTTCTTTTAAAATAAATTTACCTGATCTATCTGTCTGTCTGTCTATCTATCTAAGTATCTACTTATCTGTCAGAAGCCGATACCCACGGCCTTGGCTATGGCCAGCGGGATACCGATTCCGACATAGTCAAAACGAGCAGCTGGTGGCGTGAGATGTGGCGACCAGCGAGTTCACAAGGGAATGCAGGTGTTGCTTGCGGGGAGGTGTTTGGTGAAGGGTATAAATGTGTGGTGTTAGTGATGGGAATTACTCCTGGCTTTAAGTGTTTTTGGATCCTTTAATAAAGAAGTTGAATTTACCGGAGAGAGTGCTGCGTGGTTCCTCATCCGAATTAAAGTGGCCTGACAGAAGCCAGGAGTCCTTGAGCCATCCCATGTAAACGGTGAGGCCCATGTCAGAGGGTGGAGATGGAGCTGCGGAAGGAGCAGGGGCTGGAGCCCCCGTGCTGAGTTGGAACCTCACACCAGAGTAATCCAAGGTGGCAGCTGCCTGGACAACATCCTCCTTGTTCAACAAGCCCAATGGGGTGACCGAGAAGCGAGGCACCAGGGGAGTGTCGTATGCGGATGGAAGTCTACATCTCCCTTCCCCGTCGCAGATCGCGGTCCTGGAAGAAAGGATGGTGGCAATGGAGACGATGCTCCAGATCATGTTGCGGATGCTTGACAAGCAGGAGCCGGTTGCAGTACAGGAGGAAAGATTGCGGACAATCTGGGCTGCCCCTACCGCGATGGTCTTCAGCCTGTACAGTTGGATGGAAGATGGGGCCAATCCCGGGAAGGCCGCATCGGGAGCTCATAATGCCAGCCAGACCAGCCCATTCAGGTTGGGGGAAGGTGACCAGACCCGAGGTGACCAGGCGACGAAGCCCAAGCGTGGAGCCAGTAGCGGCTTTGGATCGGAGGCCGTCTGAGAACAAGGAGCGGCGGCGGCCAGCCGGAGTCGTTCCCTGGGTCGCCAGCTGCAGGCCCCCCTGCAGCCTATGGGGGCCGGGCGGGGAGTCCCTCGCCAGGGATGGAGTATGACTACTGGGCCCAGGGAATCGTGGCAGGGCCTGCCTTAGCAGCCTGATCCAGTGGTGCCGCCTCCGTGGGCGAACGCAGCGTGGCCCCCGCAGCACCGAGAGGTCCTCCGGATGGAGTTCAGCGGTGAAGCAAGCGCCGTGGTGTTCTTCGTTTCCACGGTCCGCAAACATATGGAAGACCACGGTATGTCGTACCCAAGTGAAGCGGGCCGGGTCCGGGCCATCGGAGCTACCTTAAAAGGGTGAGCTGCTGATTGGTATGTGCAGTGCCATAACCACAGGGACCCCTGCCTGTGAACCGTGGCCGCCTTCCTGCGGGCAGTGGAGAACCGATTCCGGGATCCCTTGGAAAGGATCAAAGCAAAGGAGGCTTTGGGAGCATTGGCGCAGGGGGCACGATCTGTGACGGAGTATGCCGAGGAGTTCCTGGGGCTGGCGGGCAAAGTGGCAGAATGGTCGGAGGCCACTTTGCTGGAGATCTTCAAAGACGGGCTGCGCCGGGAGATCATGGAATGGAGTCTCCATCTGAACGATCCGGGCAACTTAGATGGATGGAACCAGCTTGCCGGGAATGTAGAGGCGATATTGGCCCAAGTGAGGAGGAGAAGGGGCCAGCCTTCGCAACCGGCAAAGGCGGAGGTGCGGAGAGCGCCCATGTCTGCGCCAGAGAAATTAGGAGGTGCCAAGGAGGCGCCCAAGGAAAGGAAGGGAGTCTGCTTCACTTGCGGAAAGCCGGGCCACAGGTCGGCGACTTGTTGGCAGCGCAAGGGCACTGAGGCGCGGCGCCCCAACCCAGCATCTGGTCGGAGAGCCGAGGAAAGGCCCGAGGGTCCGTGCTACGATCCAGATGTGGTGAGTTCAGAAAGAGAGGTGGTGTTTTGCCAACTGGAACTCAATTGCCGGGGGAGCCCCGCCCGCTACTAGGCGTTTGTGGACTGCGGGTGCTCACGGAACATTATGACCCCGGAACTTGCAAAAGAGCTGGGCTGTGAGACAATGCCTCTGGCGCAGCCGCTGGAGTTCACGCAGTTGGACGGGACTAAAGCAGAAGGAGGCCCATTTGCACTCTCCACCAAAGGATTGGGGGCCCGCATGGATGGGTGGGAAGGCAAGATCGAGTTCGTGATAGTCCGGGTAGCAGACCACCCGATAATATTAGGCATACCATGGCTAGTGCAGGCCAATCCAAACATTGACTGGCATACTGGGGTGGTGTCGTCCCGGGGGGTATGTGACCCATCCGATACAGGGTCAAGAAGAACTCAAGGGAGAGGGCAGGTGTGGCCAAGGCTTTGCGAAAAATCCCCAAAGAATCTGAGGACTTCGCCGATGTGTTTAACCCCGAGGGGGCAAGCCAAATGCCGCCCTAGAGAAATGTAGAGTGTCGGGTTGAGCTCAGGGAAGGGGAGGCGCTTCCCAAGCCTAAGATTTACCCCATGTCCTGGAGCAAGAGGGAAGCTCTTCGGGAGCATATTGATGCTAATTTGCAAAAGGGATTTATAGAGGTCTCAGAGTCCCCCATCGCAGCGCCAGTGTTGTTCGAAAGAAAAGGATGGGTCACTGTGGCTGTGCACGGACTACTGGGGATTGAATGCTGTGAGCACAACGAACCGCTACCTGCTTCCTTTCTTCTTTTTTTAAAAAATAGTTTTTATTGAATTTTGTGCACAGGACAGAACAGTTAGATGTTAACAAAAAACGTCCATCCGACAGTAGGGGGTGAGGGTAGGGGTGGGGGGGTGTGGGAAAAAGGGGGGGGGTTATTGACTTCCCAACATTTTCTCAAGGTAATCTTACAGAAATTGAATTGTTCAAAAATATATGCACTGTTCTTTATCACACAATCTTTTTACTAAGACAGTAGCAGTTGGAAGCCCAGTCATATGTTCTCTAGCTTCACTGGAAAGGGTATTCCCTTATTCATCATATAGTCTCTGAAGCCTGACCAATCAGTCTTTTCCTTCTTCTCGGACAGTTTCTGTGATAGTATATCCATCTGGATAATGTCCAAGATCTTGCTGTTCCAGTCTTCTACGGTTGGTATCTTGCTTTCCTTCCATCTTTTTGCCAGCGTTAATCTGGCACCTGTACACAGTAAGAATAACATTTTGTCCTGATTTTTACTTAAATTTGGGATTGAGAAGCCTAATAGATATACTTTTGGGTCTATTCTATACTTTGCTTTTATAATTTTCTGTGTCTCTGTATGTATTATTGCCCAAAATTTCTTCACCCGTTTGCACTCCCACCATTGGTGCATGTATGTTCCGAGCTCCTTATTGCATTTCCAGCATCTGTTTGAACTTCCAATTGTAGACTTAGCTAGCCTAGCAGGATATAGATGCCACCTGAATTGCATTTTTAGCCAGTTTTCCCGAATATCTGTCCCGGCTGTATACTTTAGCTTTTTTCTCCAAACTTCCTCCCATTGATATTGGTACAGAGTGCATCTTAGATCTTGTGCCCACTTAATCTGGCACTCTCTAATTTGTTCCTCCTCCGTTGACCAGGTTAATAATAATTTGTATATGGCACTTGTAGTTTTCCTCTTAGTTTCCATGATTCTGTCCCAATGGTCATTTCCTTCCGAGAACCCCTGTTCCCGGTCCTTCTTGTATGCCTCACCTATTTGATAATACTGAAACCAGCTTATTGTCTCATTTATTTGCCTTAACTCTTGTATTGGTTTAATTTCCCAGTCCGTAGAACTGGTTTTTTAAAGTATTTGTTTGTAAGTTAACCATGCTTCCATAGCTAGCTCTTTTTTATGTAGCGCCTCTGGGGGCGATATCCACAGGGGGGTTTTCCCTAACAATCTCCATTTATATTTCTCCCACGTTTTAATGAGAGCTGATCTTATTATGTGGTGGCTAAAGTTCTTTTCTACCTGTCTTTTGTTGTACCATAGGTACCCATGCCACCCGAAGCGTAGGTCCTGACCCTCTATTTGTAACAAGTTTTGGTTTTGTAATGTTGACCATTCCTTTATTGTTTAATTTAGCCGCTTCGCAATATAGTTTCAGGTCTGGCAGTCCCATTCCCCCTCTATTTGTCTCATCGGTTAGTAATTTTAACTTTATTCTTGGTTTCCTATTTCTCCATACCAATTTTCTGATATCAGTATTCCATTTTGTGAAGAGGTATTCAGTCCTTATTATCGGTAGAGTCTGGAATAGGAACAGTACCCTCGGTAAGATATTCATTTTTATCGTCGCGATTCTTCCTAAGAGTGATATGTTCATATAATTCCACCTCTCTAAGTCTTTTTTAATTTTCCTCCATAATTCCTCATAATTATTTTTAACTAACTGCGTATTATTGGGTGTGATATAAATCCCAAGGTATTTTATCTTCTTTACTATTTCTATCCCCGTCTTTGTTTGTAGAGTCTTTTTATCTTGGTTATTCACATGTTTAGTTATCATTTTAGTCTTCCCTTTATTCATCCGGAAACCTGTTAATTTTCCAAATTTATCCAATTTTTCCAACCATTTGTCTACCTTTTCTATTGGGTTCTCTATGAAGCAGACAACATCGTCCGCATAGATCCTTAACTTATAATTTTGGGGGGGAATGCGGGTGCCTTTCAATTCTTTATCGTTATTTATATCTAATGTTAAAGGTTCCATTATCATTAAGAATAGTAGAGGGGAAAGAGGGCATCCCTGTCTGACTCCTCTGTTTATTGTTATCGTTTTTCTACTTTCTTGTCCATTTATCAATAACCCAGCTTCCTGTTTGGAGTAGAGGGCCTTGATAATATTCTGAAAGTAGTACCCCATATCCACCTCTTTGATTAGCAACTTTAGGAAGTCCCAGCTTACTTTGTCAAAGGCTTTCTCCGCGTCCATAAATAGCAGTGCAATACTTTTTTCGCTATGCTTTTCGTAGTATTCCAAGATGTTTATCACCATTCTGGTGTTGTCTTTTAAATGTCTATTAGGGAGAAAGCCAGACTGTTCCTGGGAGATCCATGTTGCCAAAAATTGTTTTAATCTGTCTGCCAATATTGTCGTGAAAATTTTGTAATCTGTATTTAAGAGTGATATGGGTCTATAATTTTTAGTATCTGTTGTCTCGGTGCCCTCTTTATGAATTAAGGTGATATTTGCCTTTTCCCAGGATTTAGGGATATCCTTCCCTTCTCTTATGCCGTTAAATATTATCTCCATCAAAGGTGTCAGTTCTTTTTTGTAGGTTTTGTAATAGATAGCAGTGAAGCCATCTGGGCCTGGGGCTTTGTTCCTTTTTAGTTTGTCAATTCCTTTACTAATTTCCTCCGCAGAGATTGGACTATTAAGTAACTCTCTCTGTTCTTCAGTTGCTCTAATTAAGTTTAATTTACTGAGGTATTCTGTGATCGCTTCTTTTGAGATCTTTTCCCCTGTATATAGTTCTCTATAGAACTTTTGGAAGGCCCTCGCTATCTTCTTACTTTCTGTATATATTTCCCCTTTATCCTCTATTTTTGTTATGAGTGTCTTTGTCCTTTTCTCCTTTAACTTGGTAGCTAACAATTTCCCTATTTTGTTAGTGTTTTGGTAGTATTTAGCTTTTACATACCTCATCTGCTTTTCCAAATTATCTATTTCCAAAAGTTGTAATTGTTTTTTGAGGATATGGAGGTTCCTCAGGGCTTCTTTGTTTTTAGGTTTAGTCTTCAGTATGTTTTCAGTCAGTTCAATATTGTCTATTATTTCTTGTGTTTTTTTCCGGAGGAGTTTATTTTTCCTGCTATTTAACTGTATGTAGTGTCCTCTTATTGCTACCTGCTTCCTTTCAACAAGGACCTCATAGGAGTGAAACCCAGTGACAAATGGAAGACAGTGTTTGCCTGTGCTCTGGGGCTCTATCAATGGACAGTCATGCCTTTCATCTTGTCTGGGTCTCCAGGGATTTTCATGCAATTGATTAATGAGGTGTTACACCCCTTTTTGTACAAGAGTGTGTATGTGTTCCTAGACGATATTGTCATTGTGTCCACTCACAAGGAACAGCATGTAAAGCTGGTGCAGGAGGTTTTGGGGAGGCTACAGAAAGCCAAACTGTATGCCAAACTCAGCAAATGTGAGTTCAACCGCGACCAGATAGACTTCCTGGGGTATTGGATTTCCAGGGAGGGGATAGCCATGGACCCCAACAAGGTTGCCGATGTGAAGGCATGGGAGGCACCACAAACTAGGAAACAACTACAAGCATTTCTAGGGTTCGCTAATTTCTACCAAACCTTTATAAAGGACTTTGCGTCTCTCTCTCCCCCCCTCACGAGTTGTTGAAAATGAAGGGGCGGAGGGAAACCAGGAAGGTTAAATTCCATGGGGCCAAGCTAGAATGGACAGAGGGCTGTCAGAAGGCGTTCGAGGCACTCAAGAACGCCTTCATGCAGGAACCGTTACTGGCCCATCCGGACACGCAAAAACAATTCATTGTACACTGTGATGCGTCCGATTGGGCTTATGGGGGGGGGTCCTCTTCCAGAAGGATGACCAGGGGAGACTGAAGCCTTGCGCTTACATCTCCCAAAAATTTAGTGAGACGGAGAGAAGGTGGCCGGTATGGGAAAAGGAAGCCTTTGCCATTAAATTTGCCCTGCAAACATGGAGACACTTCCTTGAGGGGGCTGCACAGCCTTTTGAGGTCTGGAGCGACCACTGGAACCTTCTGTACCTCCGTCCGCCCCAGAAGTGTTCACCGAAGCAGATACGCTGGGCACAATACTTCTCCCGATTTGATTTTAGGCTCCATTTCTTCAAGGGCAAGGGCAACTTGGTGGTGGATGCTTTTTCCCGACTGCCACAGCGGGAGGGCACGCCAGGCCCGAGCCAGGGGAGTGTGTTCTCTGAGAAGCAATGGGGCATGGCAGTACAGACCAGAGGGCAGGCACGCAGGCAGAAGGAGGAGGGGGCCTCCTTCAACCCAGTAGACACGGAGTGGGAGGAAGATTTAAAGCGGAGCTACAATACTGACAAGTGGCTGAGCGGCAACAATAGCAAATGCAGGATCCAGCATGGATTTTGGTTCATCTACTCTAAATTATATGTCCCATTAACCCTGCGAGGACGAATCCTAGAGTGGCGTCACGATCACAAAAGTGCAGGGCATTGGAGAGCCACAAAAACCATAATGTCACTGCGACAGAGATATTGGTGGCCAGGGCTGCGTGGGGATGTTAGGAAATACATCCAGGGGTGTGAGATATGTGCCATCAATAAAACCCCCACGGGGAAGCCACAGGGTCTTTTGCAAACGGTAGCAGAGCCACTGCAGCCTTGGACAAACGTGAGCACCAACTTCGTCGGGGAGCTGCCATCCAGTCGGGGATTTAGATACATATGGATGGTTCTGTACCTTTTTTCTAAACAGGCACACTTCATCCCCCTCGCAAAGTTGCCTTCAGCCGAGAAGCTAGCCGAGCTTTATGTAAAGCATATTTGCAGGCTCCATGGGTGCTCCGAACAGATCATAAGCGACCGAGGGGTGCAGTTCACAGCCCAATTCTGGGAACGGTTTGTCAGGTCGCTGGGGGCGGAATGGGATCTCACGTCTGCTTATCACCCGAGCTGTAACGGGGGGGGGGGGGTAGTGAGGGTGCAGCAAACATTGAGCCATTACCTTAGGGTGCATACTAACTGCCAACAAAACGATTGGACGGACATACTTACAACGGGTGGGTGGATCCCTCCACTGGCAAGACCCCCTTTGCCATCATATATGGGCAGGAGGTGGCTCCCCTGCCCAAACTCCCCGAGTGGGACGAAGGGATACTGGGCCATCCAGAAAGCTGGGGGGAGAAAGCACACAGGGACTGGCAGGGGGTTACAGCAGCCCTCAGAAAGGCGCAGCAGGTCCACAAACACTATGGGCACCTCAAGCGCCAGGACAATGAGGGGATTGAGGAAGGGGATCTAGTGTGCTTATCGTCCCAGAACATTAAGCTGGACTTTCCATCAAAGAAATTGGGGCCCAAGTACCTGGGGCCCTTCAGGGTGACTCAGTCACATACAAGCTTGCGTTACCCAAGGGTTTGGGGAATGTACACCCCACTTTCCACTGTAGTTTCCTAAAAAGTATCGAGGAACCATTGACCCAGGGGACTGATGATCCCCCATTACTTCTGCAGGAGGAGGAGGCCATCCTGTCAGAAGCTGATACCCACGGCCTTGGCTATGGCCAGCAGGATCCGGATTCCGGCATAGTCAAAACATAAAAACGAGCAGCTGGTGGTGTGAGACGAGGCAACCAGCGAGTTCACAAGGGAATGCAGGTGTTACTTGCGGGGAGGTGTTTGGTGAAGGGTATAAATGTGTGGTGTTGGTGATGGGAATTACTCCTGGCTTTAAGTGTTTTTGGATCCTTTAATAAAGAAGTTGAATTTACCGGAGAGAGTGCTGCGTGGTTCTTCATCGGAATTAAAGTGGCCTGACACTTATCTCTTCCAGACAAATTAAAAACAATCATTGGCAATGTGTAGTTGAAAATAAGTAGGTTTACCTTTTTAGTGCATGTAGTAAAAGAAAATAATGTATTCAGCATTAATGATCTAATATAACTTAAGTGCATTTCATTTATATATTTTTAATTCTTAGCCCAAAACAAAAATAAAATAAAATAGAAGAGAAACAACAGTGTGTGTGCATGCAGCCATCCCCCCTCCCCCAATTTTGCCCTAAAAGTTAAAGATAGCATATCTGTCCATGATACATTTCTGCCTTGCACCCTCCTGACATGAGAAAATGATGGCTGAGGAGACACAAGGAGGAAACTTATGGTGGTCAGGTACATTTTTTTAACTTTTAGGGTAAAAATTGGGCTTGGGAGGATAGGGTGGACACCACCCCTCATCTTTGGACTCTCACTTCAATACAGCTGGATAGTTTATTGTTAAATCTTTAGCCTGTTTCACTGCATTCTGTCTTGTAATATGTTTTATATAGCATTGTAGGATTTGGAAAATGGCTACAATATTCTAAATGAAATAAAATGGGTTTGTGAAGGACAGCTAGCATGATATCTCAAATTCTGTAGACAGGGTGTCCTAGTATCTCGTTAAAATTAGCTTCAAAATACCTGTCTAGTGTCTACACATTTACATTTATGTAATATTACAGTGTATTACATGGTGATGGATAGACACACAGGGCCAAAATGGAATTGCAGAAGTATGTGCTTGTATGTAGAAATTAAGTCTTAAATACTGCGCTGTGGGAAAAATCCTCTGCAAGAATGGAAATAGCTGAATTACATACACAAAATGTACAGACACATCAATTTTTCTGACTAGTTTACAACTTGAGAATCTTGGGGTCAATAACTGGTTCCTTTCAGACATTCCCATGTAGTAATTTACTACACATTTCTCAGCTACCCAACCCTGTCAGTCAGAAAAAATGGCAAAGTAGGTCACTGGCATAACCTTAACCAGCCCACTTGACCTACTTTCAATCTCTGCTGCAACAAAACAGCACAGCAGCAGCCCAGAACTGGCAACCCGTGAAAAAAGCATACAAATGCTAAGAGGCGAGCTGATCATAGAGCTCATTGTGCTCAATTCTTAAGAAAAATTGGCGCTATATAGAAAGGTAGTAGTCATTCCTCCTCCCTATTTCTCTGTCTCCTAGCTGTCAGGCACCCAGGCTGCCCTGCCACATACTTTTGTTTCTTTGTCATTTTTCATTTTACTCTTTCTTGCTCTGTATAGAAGTAGAAGAGCCAGCTGTAGTTTCTCACTGTCAGTTTCTCAATTCATTTCCCCCCATTGCTGTTTCTCTTGCTCTGTAAGAAAAGTACTGTGGCAGGAAAAAATGGGAAGTGGCTGTAATACTAACATTAGCTGTATTTAATTTATACTTCTTTTTAAAAATCCAGATGCATTTGTGCTATCAAATCACTTATGCTACCAAATCAATATAATTTTCTATATAATGCAGTCATACAAGTCACATGGCAACATTTAAGTTTTAAAAAGGTCTGTGACTGCGAGTATCTAAAAAGGAACAAACATTCTTCATGTATTGCTTTTGCACCTATTTCTTTCCTTGACATGCAAATATGTAATCTGCTTATCAAATTTGCAAATAACACCAGGTTAGAAGGGGCTAGGACCCCAAGGACAACATGAGAATCCAGAAAGACCATAACAGATTGGAGAATACGGCCAAAAGTAATAAAATAAATTTCAGTGGTGGAAATGTAAGGCAGAAACAAATGAATTGCACAGATATAGGATAGATGACACCTGGCTTGAGAAAAATACAAGTGAAAAGGATTCAAGAGCCAAAGTAGACCAGAAGCTGAATATGAGACAGTAGTGTGATGCGGCAGCTTAAAAAGTCAATGCAATTCTACAACCTCATCACACCTAAATCAGCATCCTAGGATGCTTTTACCCTCCTCTGGATGAAGCCCCATGCTAGTAATCACACAACATTGTGTGACTTCTACCAGAGCCTCCATTCCCAACCCACAACATGGGAGTCTTCCAGTGCTGTGCTGGTTCCAATGGAGACATCACGGATCCTATACAGAAGGGCGAAGCTTCCCACATGCTGCCCCTCTCTTTTCTTGCCATGCCAGGCAAAGCAGGACATTTCAACTGGCCTTTGTGATGCATCTATAAGAGTATAGTATCTAGATCAAGGTAGGTAACAATACCACTCTATTATGCTTTGGTCAGACTTCAACTGGAATACCTTTTCCAATTCTGGACCCCACAATCCAAGAAGGATATTGGGAAGCTGAAATGTATCAATAGAAGAGTGAATAAATTTCTGGAAGCCAAGCCCTATGAAGAGTGGTTTAGCGAAGAGGACATGCTTTAATATCAGTGTTTCTCCTGTTCTCTTGTTTAGCTTATAGAAAGAAAAGTTAAGAGGGAACACGACAGCCATGTATAAAGATTTGAATGTTGAAGTCGGAATAAGCATCTATTCTGCTGCTCCAAAGATTAACAACTTTATCACACAGGAACTGCCCCCCCAAAGTGCCATTACACAGCAAGTGTGGATAAATGGCAGGTGTGAGGAGCAACTCTGTTGCCCTGTGCACCACTTCAGCATGGTGATGCTTTTCCATCACATGGGGAAAGCATTGCCCAAATAGGGCAAAGGCACAACATGGGAAGGCTCCCATGTTTGAGTGGAGGCATTTCATCCCAGTTGAGGGCAAGCAATGTCATGTGGTGGCCCACATGGGACATCCCCAAAGAAGGCTGAGAGCATCCTAGGACATTTGTTTTTCTAAGCATGATGAGGTCGTAAGACATAGAGCAATAGATTCAAAATACAGAAAAAGAGATTCCAGGTAAACAGTTGAGAAAACGTCTCGATTGTAAGAACAGTATGACAGTGGAATAGGCTGACTCTGAGACCCCATCTACACTGCTATATAATGCAAATTCATAACACAGTTTTGTTGCATTGAACTGCATTATATGACACTACACTGCATATAATGCAATTAAACTATATTATGTAACCACATTATATAAGTGTAGATGGGGCCTGAGTGTGATGGAGTCTCCTTCTGTGAAGGTTTTTAAGCAGAGGCTAGATGACCATCTGATAGGAGTGTTTTGATTGTATTTTCCTTCATGGCGAGGGTTGGATTGGATAGTCCTGGTGGTATCTTCCAACTCTATGTATCTGATTTTTATACCACTCTGTGGCTTTTCCTTTTATGAACTGATTGTACAGTTTGGTATAAACAATTCTGACTTAAACTTTGACAAATTTATTAAAAGCAGTCAAAACTGAAGATCATATTTCTCTGTAGCAGTTAAAAACAAAATTGTATCTTTTCTTTTTATTGCCTTATATGAACCACACATTCCCTGTATATTTTAGACCATTTCTCATATAGAGGATTTCTGAAGGTTCCTTAGAACTGTCTGCATTTAATTCAAAATGTATAGAAGACAGTTTACCATCTTGGATCTTTCAACACACCGAGTTACCACATATTCTGGTTTTTCTAACCACAAATCTTCAAACGTATGAATCAGCCTGTTGGGATTAAGAAATGAGCTTAGAAATACATTGAACTGGCAACTTCAAAAGCTGCAAATTCCTTTCTTGTCTTTTGGTTTCTAAGCTTAAGGGCAGGCTTCCATCATGGTTTCAAGTTTCATGTTTTGCCACAGCCACAAATGAAAGAAACTGGGCTTTTTAGGATACATTAACAATAACATAAAGACTTCCTGCAATAGTCTGGGGAGCAGCCATATGCTACCCATCTCTATCTTGAATGCTTTATTCATTCATTTTCTCTTGCTTATGAATACAGTATTAAAACATATTGGTTTTTAATATTAGATTGCTTACAGAAGATTTCTTCCCTGGCTTTGAGGATTTGACAAACCCATATAGGAAAGGAGTGCATGTGTCTCTTTAAACTTTGTGCAGTTGTTTCCGACAGAAAAATCCAAGGAAGTGGAAAAAGCAATTGTCCCTTCATTCTCAAAAAATATCAACTTGTTAAATAACTTTTGAGATCATAAATAAATACATTTGTAATATAGCCATTGATAGTGAACAAATTGGACACAAACAACTTCTGTTGGACAACTCAAGATGGTGCTCAAGAGTAATTCATAATCCTCTTGGAGGTGCTGTTTTATTATAGGGTTACACCTTAGCCCATGTGCACCCCATCTGCATTGACACTATAATGCAGCTTCAAAATGACTCGAAACTGTGGCTGCCACAAAATGCACAGCATTAATGCACACTGCAGCATGCATTTAAGGGTATATAGTACAGAAAAGTTGACATTCAGCCAAATAATGTGCTGCAGCAGATGCTAGTGTATCCCAGATCCAGGACAAAATCAGCACCACAAAATGCAGAGCGCATTTTAGACAAATGTCTCTGCTGAAGCGCATTATAAACTCCAGAAGAAAGGCTACCAAAAGACACCCCAAGGGCATGGCTGGATAGTAGAAGGCTTAGTGGCTCCCTGGGATGGTTAATAATAATAATAATAATAATAATACAATAATAACATTATTTTTATAACCTGCCAACCATCTTCCCTAGGGGACTCGGGGCGGCTTACAAGGGACAAGCCCAAAAATTACAAATAGAGCACAACCAATTAAAAACTTTGGATAAAATATAAAAACAATTACAATTGTAACCAATTTCAAAACAATATGGCTGAGAAAGAACAAAGCTGAGGTGCAGGCTCCATGAGTGCAATATACCCTAAAGGGAACGCAAAGAAAGTGCAACAATCAAGTAGACAGGGCTGGGAATAGTGTCATAAAAAGTGTTGAGATGGACGATAAGAGGGCTTCCATTGATTACCTCCATTCCTACCTGTCACTTTTCTTCTTTCACATATAACACACAGAGAAGAGTCTGTCCTGATGACATTTATATTGCTGAGGGTTTTCTTATTATTAAGAATTTAGAATTATTTGTAAAAGTCTTGCTCATGAACAGGAACTTATATTCCCAGAAAGATCACCAGTGTTAAATGAAGTCTATAGCTAAGTTCATTAAAAGATCTGAAAAGGTATTGGGGTTAGTTGGAGAGAAAGGACAGAATGGTTGCTTACCTGTAACTGTGTTTCTTTGAGTGTGAAATTTGACCTGTGGTAGTTTCCTGTGCCTGTGCAGTCAGCTCAGAATCCTCTGGAAAATCTTTTAAGTTGAAGGGCTGCAGCCCCACCCACACTCCCCAGTATATATAGCCAGTGAGAGGGGCTGTAGCCTCAGTTCCTGTGTCACAAAGCAGAAGCCGAAAACCAAGGCATGACAAAAAATGGGGAGGATGGGCAGGATGTGCGAATTTCACAGGTGACCATTTGAAGAAACATGGTAACAGATAAGCAACTATTCCTTCTTCTTTGTGGTATGTGGTAGAGTGGCAAGTGACTAACCTGGGATGGCAAGCGTCATGTCACTGATGATAACAGGACAGGTCTACCAAAGGCTAAATCCTTCTTGGATAGAACATCCAACTTGTAGTGGGTAACCAAGGTAAGTGGGGTAGACCAAATGGCTACCTGACAGACGTTGTCCAAGGGAAAGCCCCTCAGGAATGCCATTGGCACAGCAACAGCTCTTGCGTTTTAATCTGTGACAGTAAGTCTCTTCCAGCAAATTGGTATGGTAACTGAATCACTGACACAATCCATGCAGACAGCTACTGGGGAGAAATTGGAAGGCCACTGATATCCCTCCAATATTTTAGGAACAGTCTGGTCAACAGTCTGAGGATTCCGAACTGACTGTGCAGGTGCAGGAAACTACCACAGGTGCTATTTTCACAGAGACCACGAAGAAGAATCTAATATTACAAGTCAAAATGTGAGAACTAAAAAGAAAAACTTTAACAAGTGGCTTTAAGCTGTTGATAACAGGTCACAGACTAGCAACAGCAATGAATTGCTTTTGGTCTGAGTCCATCATATGCCACACTTCTTATCTTAACATCACCCCAAAATATCTTCTCAGAAATCCAAAACCCAACCAGTCCTGATCCTCTACTAAAAAAATAATTCTAAAACCCTTTATTTGTATACCGAGGGAACTTAGGGCGGTTACCAGCATGGTAAAGCATTGCATAAAAACTTACTGCAACCAGGGAAAGCATGTGAGGAGCCCTCAGAGGAGCCATGCCACCGGGCTGAGGTGCTTCTCCTCCTCCTTTTCTGATGCCTTGAGCCTTTTCTGCCCCAAGCACTATGGCTTTGTGGCTAAATCAAGCCCAGCCCTAGTAATTGAGTACTGAACTGGCTTTGCCCCCAGCTGGAACTTTTAAATTATGTTCTCCCAGCCCTGGCTTTCCTCCACAACTGAGGATGGAACCATCTTTCAGAAAGCTATTGAGTCTGATTTTTTCAGTTATATTTGAATGGGGATTCTGAAATGAAACCAGAATTTTTGAAAAATAATAGTCTATCAGTTTTAATGTAGTTTTGAACCATTTTTAAATCAACCATAGTAATTAGTACTGAACTGGCTTTTCTTTACTATTCAGCCAGAAATGCAAAAGTTAGTGTGTTCAGTTAAATGGATAGATAGTTTTAAATAATACATGTTTTTTGTAGTTTTGCATTGCCTTTACTATTTCAAATTGGCAGTTAAATGGATTTTAGTCATCAGCATGCTTGTAAAAAGCGTGGGATGAGTCCTTCCTAAGAATCTTCGTTCGTGAAGTAATGCCGAGAGAGAATTTACAGCTTTAATGTTGGTAGTAAGAAAAGTTACTTTTCAACAGAATGAAAGTAATATAGTTACAAGTTTCTTTTAATAACTATGGGCATTTTCAGTGCTTCCCAAGTTGCAAGAAGTGATCAGTGAAATTTAGTTTTCAGTAATTAAATTCATTATATAAAGGTTTACACCAATATGCTAATAACTCCATTAATCTTCTTCCTTTATATGCAAATCTCTAGCCCAGATGTTGCATCATTTGCAAATATTGCAATTAAAACATTTTATCACTTGCAGTTATGCAAAAGAGCAGCAGACTGGAAAATGGGCAAAATTGCCTGCCTAGGACATTACCATAGCAACACACTGACCTCTATTGAATTAGTTACAAGTGAAGATTTCTCTATTAATTATTATGGTCAGACTGGATATAATCTGAATCTTTCTTTTACCTTCTTCATATGGACATTTTCCCATCATCATAAATCTCAGATTCTTTGAGTCAAGAGCCTAGCCCCAAACCACTAAAAGCCACAATCCTTAAACACTGATGGAAAGAGAAGGACACTGGGTAGGAATTTGTCATTTATCAAGTCTGCTCAAGGTACTTCTTTAACTTTTTGTAGTCTAAGCACTCTGTCAGGCATGCTTCAAAGTGCATATTCATTACTGCTCATTTTAGATATTGAACTCTCTGCATTATGTGTGTCAGCAATTATCTCTCACTTTAGAAAGCCATCATTAATTAGGGCCCAGCTAATCACCATAGGACCTGTGAAACAGATAAATGTCTCTCTTTGTCAGAGTTTTCACTTTTTTCCTTTTTGGCTGTGGCAAAGTTATTATTTTCTTGGCATCCCATCAAAGAAAAGTTGTTGCTTAATTCTTAATTATAGGAGACACTTTACATACTGACATAAGAGAATCCTTAGCACTGAACATTTATCTATAATGCCACAAATACAGGGCATTATAGATAAATTTCTATAGGGGAGAAGAGAAAAGTAAAAGCCTTGTCAACAGTGTAATAAGAATAATGTTTGTATCAGCATATTCCATATTTTACGTGAAATTTCCTGGCACTCCAGCATATTAACTACCATTAAATAAATGTTTTACCATTGCCTTCTCAATGTCCCAAATTTCCACTGGCTTTCAATGTGTGCATATACTGTAGAGCAGAGTGGGTAACTATGGCTCTCTTGTGCTAGTTATATTTTCGTTGTTATATTTGAATGGGGATCTATGATTTGTTTAAACTAAAGTTTATTGGAAGAAGCCAAGATCCAACTAGGCTTCTTACTCCTAGCATGGGTCAATATCAGTCGAAACTAGTCATGACCCCAAGTTGTCATAACTTGAATGCTTCAGATTGTCTCCTCTAGTATCTCCCAAAGAAAGAAAAGAGGAAAAACTACATTTTTGTTCAGATGCCACAATATTTTTTCGTTCAAAACAATTATGTAAGAAGGTTTATTTTCTATCAGAGCACCATCTGGTCATGTGGCAGAATTTCCGTTTGTTATGATTGGGGTGGCTACATGTCCTCTTGATGACTGCCCACATTGGCAAATAGAAACAATTTGACACAATTGATCCAGGAAGTGACACATGATTGTTTGTGAAGAGTGTTAGATTGATTGTGTTAAATGAATCAACTGTACATACTTCTTGAATAGTCCTTCTCTGGAGACATATTATTGCTCACTTATAGTATTCATCCCTGAAAAAAATGAATGAGAGGATAGCATTCAACAAACTGCAGGTTTTTCTTAATGAACCCTGTTAGCTAGTTTCAGTATAGCTCATGGTCTGGATACTGCATATACATTGCTTTGGTTGCCCTTTTTCATAACATTCTTCAAGAAGGAGAAAGGGAAAGATATACGTCACTGATTCTCCTTGATCTCTTGGAAGCTATCAGTATTATTGACTTCTTGATAAAATAGTGCAGTGGATTGGATGTGTAGGAGTCACTGTATCAAAGTAATTATATAATGTCTTTATCAGAGAGTAGCTATGGATGACTTCTGTTCAGTTCCATGGCAGTTAAGATGCGGCTTCCAGCTTGTCACCTCTGTGTGAAGTTATCTGTTTATTGGCCCAACTGGTTTTTATGCTTCCCCTGACTGTATAGATTTGTAGTTTGGGAGTTTTTCGCTATTCATACTTATTGCAAGAGTGTTGGGCACTTTTAGTCCTCATAGTTATTGCTGGCACAGGAAAACCAGAACTCTTTCCAAAGGTTATTCCTTTGGAGACAGCCAGGAAGCTGGAGACAAGAGTCCAGAAAGCAAGAAGTGAACATAACCAATATCTTTGTATAAGTGAACTACTAAATCCAATCCCAAGGGCTCATACTCAATGTTTAAATACTTAGATCCCAGATACTTGAGAAACCACATTTCCAGTACCAATTTAATAGTGATTTAAGAATAACAGGGAAGCATGTGATTGTAGTGTCCTAGAGTATCTTTGCTCAGGATGCTATAATATGGTGACAATTTGGTTCAAAACTTCCCTTGACCACAGCCTTGGATGGCTCCCACAAAAATAATTTATTTGTATGAATTTTCAAAATCTAACCAAGTGTTTAATTTGTTTTCTTCTTTTTCCATTGTTTAATCATATTTTATCAGACAACTGTAAATGATTATTTATATGCTTGAAATTTGTTATGACATAACAAATCCAGAGATGAACATTATCATCATGGCCACCAATTGTACATGCCATAATCTTTCCAGGAAAATAAATAATTAAACCAGGAAATGCTATCACGAACAATCAACTAGTCTGACCTTGGTGAAGAAGCCTGGGAAGACCATAATAAGAATCTAGTCTTTTGATGTCTTAAACAGCATCAAAAGAAAACATTTTATATCTTCCATCATAATGCTGTGTTACACATTATTCTAGAAAATTGTTAGAAAAAGTGTACTTTGCATGCTGGTTTATCTATCAGACCTCCCATGTTGTATGTTTCAGCCATTCAGGCATTAATATCAAAATATGCTATGGATTGCATACATTCCTTAAATATGCACTGAAGATCTAAATAATTAAGAAAATCCAGTGCTGTTAGGTAAGGCTGGATAGTAGTGAGTGTGACCCAAATGTCTGACCTGATAGTGGTCCCATAGCTTAGAATAACCCTGAAGGCATTATCAACATAATTCAAGCAATCTCATATTTAATTCATTTTGGCATAATTAGAACATTAGTAAATTTAGGTAGCCAGCTAGTCATTAACAGTCACTGAGTCTATGTGAATTAAGAGCAGAGCAATAGCTAAGAAGAAGTAAAGTGCCATTTAATTTATTGAGACATTACTGCCATATGGAAAATCCAATCAAGTCATGCTGCAAGTGACCCTTTGGTACCACAATGGCATGTTTATGCTTGTGCTGGGAGCATTCTAAAGAGTGCAGCAAGGAGGCAATATCGGCAGAGGCTAGTAGACATTTGCTTATTTATGCTAAGATTACACCTTTCCTTTTCCATATTCAGGATATGTTGCTCACAGCTGTAAAAACATTACTACAGGTTTTTATAATAATATTTCTAACTTCATTTATATTTCATTTTGAGCATAACGAATATGCTGTAAGATGTCTTAAGTCCAATGTTAGGAGAAAGGTGAATTATAAATAAAATAAAGTTTAAAAATCAGAAAGGAAAGAACCATGTGCTAACAACTGCAGCATGTTGTAATGCTTTGAGCTTTGGATTATGATTCTGGAGACAGAGTAAACTCCCCACTTGGCTATGGAACCACCACCATGTGATCATCATGCCCATCATGAGTCCATTGGGAATTGCCACATCACATTCCTTCCCTATCATGCCCCTCTCAGAGGCAGATCAATACATGCACTAACTCTTCCAAATAAATTAATGACCATTTATTAAGTTTCCTGCCACTTCAAAGATACAACCAGAAACGATGATAGATGGAGCCCCGAGCCTTTCAGTGAATGGATCCTGACCAGACTCTTTTTGGATCAATCAGGAGCTAGCATGGGTTTCTTGAATAGCTGTCAAATGAAACAAAAATACTCTGTGTTTATGGTACAGTATGTCAGTACTTTGGAGCACTTGCTCTGCTGACATCCTCTCTTGTCATTGAAAATAAACCTCTGTTTTTGCCTTCTATTTCTGATTTGGCCTGAACCAATGGTTTTAGTGGAGCTAAATCACTCAATAGTTACATATTGGATTTTCAAATATTTCCATAGATATACTACCCCTTCAAATGATCCCGCTTAAGCTAGCAATAATTTACTGTGCATTGTATCCCTCTCTTCTAGAGCTAATATAACTAATGATGTAGAGCTATCTATGGCACTGCAGCAATAAGAGCAATGAATTAACAAGCTAATTGAACTCACTTTTAAAGCTCCCATCAAACAATTTTGGACAGGCTAACAGCCAAGCTCAGAAAGTTAGACAGAAAGATTCATGAATCTAAACCTTAAAACAAAATTTATGAACAGATTATCTTGCAAATTAAAGGAAGAACTAAACTAATCTAATCATATAGAATTTAACCAAGACCATCTGCTTTGCAAGTTGCAATGGATTTCTTAATTTTAATTCAACATGGTCAGTGTAGACAAATATAATGCAATTCAATAGAGTTAAGCTGCATTATATGGCAATACTGATGGGGCCTCAGTTTGCAAAGTAAGAGAAAGGATGTTAGTTCTTAACACAATCGGGGAACATTTTGTTGATATACATTCCAAGTAAGAGGTAATATGGAAATTCAATCATTTATGTAATTGGTTGCTTGCTCCATCTCTATTTTGGTAAATAAAAGAAAAATCCACTCACTTAGAATTTACTTTTAGTTACTTATTAATTACATTTCACCTTTTTGAAATACATTTATTGAAAACATTAAAATCCCCCAGGTGCCCTCATATCCCTCCAAATTCAGACAATTTGAAGGAAGATTTAGACATCTGTTTGGAAGGGGAATATACTGGCATTTTAGTATTTATTCAAGTTATTCTAGCTAATAGAGTCTCAAATTTCCCTTTTGCTGGAATATCCTATGCACTGCAAAAGAGACAACATATAAGACACATATAAAACACATCAGTGCATTGATAAATCTTTTAGTAAATATTCACCCATGATAAATTATTTCAGCATCCACAAAAATTACTAATTTGGAAGCCCAGCATGTCTAGCTTTCCTGAAGGCCAATTAAGACACAGGAGGGTAGAAGGCAAAATCAGAGGTTTATTCTCAATTGCCAGAGAGGATGTCAGCTGAGAAAACCCTCCAAAGAACTGACATACTGCAATTGCTAACACAGAGCATTTTTATTTCATTCTGACAGCTATTCAAGAAAACCTGGCAAGCTCCTGATTGGTTCAGAAACGGTTCAGCTAGGATCTGTGTCCTGAGTGATTCAGGACTCTGTCCAACACCATCATTGGTTGGTCCTTCGTAATGGCAGGAAATTTGATAAATTGTCAGTGGACCATTTTAAGTGTCAGCCTGTTTATTGATCTAGTGGTTGTAAACAGTACTTGCTTTCTTCTGTTTTGCCTCCCAGTGCAAAATCTCTTCTTCTAAAAGGTTGATTTAGGTTCTCTAGGGATCTGATTACACATTTGTTGCACCTTGCTCTTGCAAAGAAATGAAAACATTTTCACAAACAAAACTCAGGGTGGGCTATATTGGATGTGTTTGAACCATGTTCTGTTTTCTCTTTGCTGTATGAAACATGCAGATGTATTTAAAATGTTAAATCCTCTGCAGCAAACCCACTTAATTAAAGCTTTACAAAGATATTAATGAGTGACATTGGATTTTTGTATGGTAATTGGAGTTTGGGAGTAAAGGACAATTGACATGATCACCTCTTCCTCTCATAAACATCACCGAAAGTGTGAAGACCATAAGTGCAGTTCCATCAGCATTAATCCTACAAAAGAGAGAGAGAGAGAGAGAGAGAGAGAGAGAGAGGCCCATTTAGAAACATTTTACATTCTTTACTCCCACTAGAAGTGAACAGTACTAATTGCTGGTTTCAGAAATGTCCTTATTATCTATGATGGGAACTTTCCCCTTGGCATAGTCTACCAGTTCTTCCTTAATTTGAAACTATTAGTGCCTGAAATAGTTCTCCAATGTATTACTTAAAAGAGTTGAAACATATTTCATGATCCTTTTTACTTATAGCTGTGGGGAGGCCATGTTTCCTGCCTAAGGCATCATGTCATCCCACATGGTACTTGGCTCCCATTATTGAAGATCCACATTCTGAAGACATAAGGGGAAAAATAAAGTTCAGGGGCCTGCATGCAGAGTTCTACATTCCAATTCATGGTAATTAATGTTTTACCTTTAATAATTATTGAATCAAAATTATTAATTGGCTGATTTTTCTTCTTAAATTGATACTTCCAAAACCCATGGTTTATGTCCATTTCAAGGCAGAATTTTTAGTCAGGAATACTTTTCTTTGGAGTAATGAAAATAATCTTCCTTAACTAGATTTATAATTCTCTGAAAGAAGCACAGAATACTGTCTTCCTGGTTTCTTCATTTAGTCAAGTTGTTTTTTAAAAAAAAATTAATAATAATGCAGGAGAAGAAAAGAAATCATGTCAGAGTCAGCCTGCATCTTGTTCGAGATGATAGCTTAAGCTGGTGTTTATGGTGATCTTGAGGAAGGGTGATGTAGGATTCGCTCCAGTCCTTCTTGGCCATACAGGGACTGAGAACAAATACACTAAAAATCAGGTAATTGTCTGCATTGTTATTCTAGGTGTCTTCGTGCCAACTTAGATTTATGGTAACGCTATTACAATTATAAGATTTTCTTTGCAAGAGTTATTCACAAAAAATTGCCTCAAAGGCTGAGGCAGTAACCTGTCCATGGTAACTCAATGAGTTTTTAGGACTAAACTGGGATCTGAACTGTGGTCTTCCAGAGTTTTAGTCTAGCACTGGAACCCTGCCTACAGCACTGACTCACTCTTATCACCAACCACAAAAGTTCCTCCTTTTGCGATTTAGGTTGTTTCTGTCTTGTACAAAGCTGCAACACTGCCTTTTTGTATTATCAGAGAGAGAGAGAGAGAGAGATCTCCATCTGTATCAACCCATTCTCAAGACGTGCTTAAGGTATTAAACACCATTGTAACCAAACATCTCAAGCACGACATATGATTATGACCCAGTCATCTCTTTATCTTATATAGGTTTTTAACAAATATATCTGATGTAGAGGTCAGTGTAAAAAATCTGCCTGATTTCCAAGAATCATTCTCCATCTTATAATCCTATGATTTGGAGTTGGAAGAGGCCACAAGGGACATCCATTCCAACCCCTTGCCATACATTGTTTATTTAAAAGCTGTATTTCCTACTCGTCCCAAAAGAACAACAATAAACAAAACAGGGCAACTGAAATAGTATAAACGTTAAGCATTCAAAATTGTATATAGCAAACATTAAAAAAAATCGAAGTAGCAAAATAAAGCAACAGTGGAAGCGAGATCCCTTAAAGTAATGATTAAAAAAATATTAAAACTAGCATCTTTCAGTGTAACATAAATCCCCTTTCAGCCAAATGATAAAATTACAAGTGCGAGAGGATTTAATATAAATATCAGGTCGAATCTAGCAGATTTGTGATTCATCCAGCATGTCCCCAAAAACCACTTATCCACTTTGCAAATCTGGCACTGTATGCATATATTTAATATCCTTTCTTCCAAATATGAGAATTATTTATTTATTTACAGTATTTTTACCCCGCCCTTCTCAAACCCCTCCCTCCGGGGGATGGGTGGACTCAGAGCAGCTAATACTGAACCAATACTGCTTGGATCAATTCAATGTTTTGTCAGCAGTTCAAAGGTTTGTATCTGAGATACACCTCGCTTGAGTCCCCACTGACAGTAGGATAGTCATGCCCCATGAACTTTTCCCATAATGTGCTGCAGGACCTTCACCACTAAGTTCTATCCCCCAAGAAAATTGCCATAAGGACTCATGGATGTCATGTGTTTCCTCAACCTGCAAAATGTCAACTCTTGAATATTACCCTTGGCTTCTTTTTAACATCATATTTGCCATGCTTAATTATACATAACTGTATTACACATATTATTTATTTATTTACTACATTTATATGCCTCCCTTCTCACCCTGAAGGAGACTCGAAGCAGCTTACATGTTATAATTGTTTCTGATTTGTGCGCTATATTCTTTGGACTTTATTCTGGTCTTGATCTTATACAATAAAGACACAAGGAGTCATTCAACAGCCAGGCAGCCAGGCTGTTGAAGTACTCTCAGGCTGTGGGGTCATGAGGGTGCCCTGCTCAGAAATTCTTCCCTCACCACCCTCACTGGCTTTCCTTCTGTTTCTCAGGATAAAATGGAGGGTGGACGGTGGACATCCACACACACACATATTTATTTATTTGTCACGTTTCTATACCGCCCCTCTCAGCCCGAAGGCGACTCGGGACGGTTTACACAGGCAGTCTCTGTCCTCAATACAACACAGCAACAAGTCAAACCCCCCCGAAAAAATATACACACACACACACACACACACACACATATAGCACTGATCCATATATGTGCACATGTGCATATCTTAATATAATAAATACAAGCATATTCACATGTGCACATACATGGATTAGCACATAATGGAGGGAATTAAAAAACAAAACTCCCACTAGATTTCTCTTCTCCTAAATATTTATTAAAGCTCTGTTTACAGTGTCACAGTGTTTACAGTGTTAAATAAAGAGTTCCATAGAGTTCTATTGGTTCTCTCTTTGTGCTTCCTTTCAATCAGCTGTGTGTCTGTTTGACAGCCCAATCAGCTGATCAGCTGTTTTGGGCTTTTTAAAAGGGATGGAAATTAGCTGAAGCAATCTCCACAGGGGGAAGGAAGGAAAACACTTTTTTTGCATGCAGACATAGGAAGATGTACATCTTTCAGGCAGAAATGGGATAAAAGTGGACCTGTTTATCCCACAGTTTCTCTCAATTGGTCCAAACCAGCATGCACTTAGTGCTGACATTGTCTAGCCACCTCCTTTTTTAAACAGAAACTCCTGTGTTTAAAGCCGTATCTGGATGGGCTCTATATGGATTTTTAAAATACAATAGGTAGGAGTAAGGGAATTGCTTCTGGTAGTGGCCACAGCATTTGTGGCTCACTTGGACTTTGGTTTACTCCATCTTTTGAGATACATACACACACACACACACACACACACACTTTAAACCACCAAATTACTGTGAGGGGCAGTAGGAGAGTGGGACAATCCAAACATCACTTAAATGCTCAGCATGTCGGCAAAGAATGAGAATGAGCTCATTACAACAGGTAAGTGTAAGGACTGTGGTATGATCTAGGGTTAAGGGTGGGTTTTCCTGTCAATAGCAGGCAGCTGGTTTATTACAGAAGGGTGACAGGCCAAGGATGGGATATGCACAATGTTGTGCAATAGGATTATCACTGAAGGTTATAGTCCTGCTTCAGTGTCAGTTGACAGTTGTATGAAGTCTTTGACCAGAAAAAGCAGTGATGTAGTAAAACAGGAATACAGTAGGGTTGGGTTTTCGGATGAAGAAATTAAAATAATTCATATTAGATCCGTTCAAAATGCTAATTTTAAGCTTCTCTGCACTTTTCCGCCAAACCGGAAGTGGACTTTGATTTCCGCACTTCGTGGGCCCAAAAGTTCTTTATTATTGTAATTATTTCGGATGCCCCTCTAACAGGAAAATTATCCCCTCCAAAATAGCTTTCCAGACATTACTCACAGTCAGATCAGGGCCTTTGCATGGTCAGAGCCTAATTTAACTGAAAGGCCTTCCTCTAGGAAGTGAAAAACCAACCGGAACCATAGAGAACCAGAGCGCTACTCCTAGAGTGGTTTGGAAGACTGAGAGGAAAAAAGCCGTTTAAACCCCCAGGAAATTAGGCTAGATAGAAGGACAGATGAGAAGGACATAAGAAAGGCTGAGAGAAGGGGAGCAGGGAGTGAAAAGAGCATGGAGAGGAGAAGGAAAAGTTCAGAATCAAGAAAAATCATAGAGGACAAACGGAGATTCCTAGAGGTGTTTGGAAAACTGAAGGGGGAAAAGCTGGAGTGAGAAGAGCACTAGAGAAGCAGGCCTTGGCCAGAGGTGGGCAACTATTTTATAATAATATTAATAATAATATATTAATTCATTATATTTCCTGCAAGGACACCCAGGCCTTTTATAATAATAATAATAATATTAATAATAATATATTAATTCATTATATTTCCCTGCAAGGACACCCAGACCTTTTATAATAATAATATTAATAATAATAATATATTAATTCATTATATTTCCCTGCAAGGACACCCAGGCCTTTTATAATAATAATAATAATATATATTAATTCATTATATTTCCCTGCAAGGACACCCAGACCTTTTATAATAATTATAATAATATTAATAATAATATATTAATTCATTATATTTCCCTGCAAGGACACCCAGGCCTTTTATAATAATAATAATATTAATAATATATTATTTCATTATATTTCCTTCCAAGGAAACCCAGGCATTTTATTATAATAATAATATTAATAATATTAATTCATTATATTTCCCTCCAAGCAGGCCCAGGCATTTTTTATAATAATAATAATAATAGTTCCCAGTGAATTGCACTCAAGAGAAGGGAAATGTTGACCCTTGATTAGCCTGTGCTAAAAACAGTGTCAGTCCTGTTTCCCTGCTTTGGACAATTTAGAACTAATTAAAAAATTTTTGTAAGTAATAACATATCAAATAAGAATTTTTTTTGAATTTTTTTTGTAAGTCATTACGTTAAGCATAAAAAAATTCCCCCCCCATTGGTTTTTAGAACTGTGATTTTTTGGGTTCTAAACCAACCCTAGAATATAGCTATAGTGGAAAGTTTGGGCTATCCATAGAAAGCAGCACGAAAAGGCCTGCTCTACCCAGCTGGTTTCTGTATTTACAAGTATTTTTCTATCCAATTGGAAATTTGTCTATGTATCTATTGTAATTCTTTGAAAGAGACACAATATGGGGAACATTTTCCAAATGGGTGAATATTTTGTATACTTTCACATTTTAAATATGGTTTTGTGCATTTTCCCCAGTGGATATAGTTTGAATTCATTTGTTTTGTAAATTACATTATAACCTCAGAAATATATGGTTTTTTGGATCTGTAAGTGCAACCTGATTAATCTTGCATTTAAATGTCTCATCCTTTCTTTTTATTTCAGAGCAAGTTTCAGAATAATTTTCACATTTTATTATAGTTTATGATGGATAATGATTGCAGAATATTATACTTCCAGTCTCATCATGATTTTATTGGAAGAGCAAGGAGTGCAGAACCTGACTTGTTCACATATCACTAAAACTATGATGCTTCAATATATCTGTCATTTAGGCCATCTAACAATGCACGCTAGAATCTCTAACATGGGCAGAATCTCTGAACAATCTAGTTCAGAGATTCTGCCCACCCCGACCATCCCTCTTTTCTGACTCTGTAGATGAAAGTTGTGGTGTAACACATATCCTAGCTCAAAGACATGAATGAAACGAAGCTTGTATGGGATTCAGCACTAAAGCTCATATCTAAATTTGGAAGGAATTAGTTTCAGTTGCTATGGAAACCCCTGGTATTTCTCTATCTTTTTGGAAGTGTGCAAATTTAAAATGATAAAAAGTAACACTATCAGTCCACTTGGTGGGGTAGGAAGCATTAGAAATAAGTTAACAATATAATCTGCTAGGATAATAATGTTCTTTGTTTATAATGTAATTATACTGGAAATGCTTCTTGTCAGCGCTATTCCTTATTACAATTTTATGTGTATCTGTGTATGTATGTAGGTTCACATTGTTCTTGTAAAATCAGCAATTTTGCATAAGTAAGCTAGCTGTTAATTAGTTCCTTTTGCTTGCAAGTTTAGAAAGGAAGTGAAAGAAACAAGGAAAGCCATCCTGCATAAGACTAAGGGGCTGTTGTTGTGTGCCTTCAAGTCAACTTCAACTGTTGGGTGAGGTTAGTGGAATTATTTCAAGATGTTTGCCTTGGATTGTATTCATCATGCCTTCCTCTGATGCAGAGAGTGTGGGACTTGTTTTGTCGAAATCTACAACAACCCTGTATGTGACTTGCAAAAAGGTCTCAATAGGTTTCCATATCTGAGCAGAGATTTCAACCATGGTTAACAAGTCCTAGGACTTTATCACACTGGCCTGTTGTCTCACAGCAGTTATGTTGAAGCAAAAGGGAACATACTGGCAACATACTGATTTGAAAACAAAGACTACCATACTTATCTATAATCTCATAGTTGCATCCATGTCCACTGCTCTCCTGGTCCTCTATTTTTATATATTGCCTCTTATCTTCCCCTTTCTTCTTTTCATAGGCTTTGCAAAATGGGCTTTTCCACTCCAAAAAAGAATGAGTCCCTTTCATCTCTTTTTTCTCTCTATTTGGATAACCCCAGGCACTGTGGAAGGGGGCCACTTGACAGGTGATTGGGGGATATGAGAGATGCAATGTCTCCAAAGAGAGGGGGCATTGGATTGAAGAAGGGGTGTTTTCTGAGGAGTGGGGGAGTGAAATCAACCTTGGTAAGCCTTCGGCTCCCTTCCTGAATCCCAGGGATCACCAACCTCAGCCTGCTTAGGAATACCAAAGAAAAGACAAAAAGGGGAGAAGAATCATGCTCACTCACTCAAGCTGTGATTTTGAGAAACTGATGGGAGTGCAATGGGGTGCTGTGTGGTTTCCAGGCTGTATGGCTGTGTTCTAGCAGTATTTTTTCCTGACATTTCACCTCTATCTGTGATGGCATCTTCAGAGGATCCTCTGAAGATGCCAGTCA
The DNA here is from genome assembly GCA_030556195.1 of Anolis apletophallus. Lineage (NCBI taxonomy): Eukaryota > Metazoa > Chordata > Lepidosauria > Squamata > Anolidae > Anolis > Anolis apletophallus. The sequence goes on along the minus strand of JARBWK010000004.1, from coordinate 34,077,913 downwards.
TAGATGCAGGTGAAACACCAGGAGAAAATGCTGTTAGAACATGGCAATATAGCCTGCAAACCACACAACATCCCAGGGATTCCTGCAGTGAAAACCTTCAACAATATGATGGAGTACATTTTTCCATCGGTGACAAGGTGCACTCCACTAACTATTTAAATGCAAAGTAGTCACATGAGAAACCAAAGGTCCTGTGATAAGTACCAGCTACAGATGCTATTATCCAGCTACAGTTGTGATTTACCAGCCTTTTGTGACAAATTCCCAACCCACCTTTTTTAGCTATAACAGTGCATCTGTAAGAACCTATATAACTTTGTTCTTTTTTCAGAGATACTTCCCATTGTCTGTAGGAGCAATATTACAGCAATCTCCACCTCATTTCCCAGCAACCATCCTACAGAAACATACTGCTGCTTCTGAAACAGGATATGATCTAGAAGCACCTTATTATTTATTTATTTATTTCAGGAGTTTACCCCGCTCTTCTCAACCCCCGAGGGGGGGGGCTCAGTGCGGCTTACAGTACGGCACAATTCGATGCCTACATAATAACAATATAAAACCCAAAAAAAACCCTTCAACAGTTAAGATACATTAAAATACATTAAAACAGTTGCCTTAGCATCATACACATTCATTCCAGATTAAAACCATCTGGACGTCATCTGCGTACAGATAACACCTTACTCCGAAACTCCGAATGATCTCTCCCAGCGGTTTCATGTAGATGTTAAATAACATTGGGGACAGTACTGAACCCTGAGGGACTCCACAGAACAACGGCTGTGGAGCCGAACAGGTGTCACCCAATGACACCTTCTGGGTACGACCTTCCAGGAAGGATTGGAGCCACTGCAGAGCAGTACCCCCAAGCCCCATGTCTGCAAGGCGACCCAGAAGGATACTATGGTCAACGGTATCGAAAGCCGCTGAGAGGTCCAGCAGAACCAACAGGGACACACTCCCCCTGTCGAGCTCCCGGCGTAGATCATCTACCAAGGCTGTTTCAGTCCCCTGTCCCGGCCTAAAGCCAGACTGTGCCAGGTCAAGATAATCAATGTCTACCAAGAACCCCTGGAGTTGCGAGGCCACCACACGTTCCATGACTTTGCCCAAATAGGGGAGATAGGAAACTGGCCGATAATTCACTAATTGAATGGGGTCCAGTGATGGTTTCTTCAACAGCGGTTTTGTAACCGCTTGCTTTAAGCTGGCTGGAATCTTGCCCTCCTGTAAGGAGGCATTAACCACCACCTTCACCCTCTCTGCCAAACCCCCTCTGGCTTCCTTGATCAGCCAGGATGGGCAGAGGTCTAGGATGCATGTGGTAGGCCTCGCTCTCCAAGGATCTTGTCCACATCCTCAAGCTGAACCAATTGAAACGAATCCATTAAAACCGGACAAGCAGATGATCGTGTCACATCCTCAGAGACTGCCGTTAAAGTGGTATTGAAATCGGAACGGATCAGTGCCACTTTTTCCACGAAGGCCTTGGCAAATTCTTCACAGCGCACCACCGAGCCGTCAGGGATCTCGCACTGTGGCAGATTTAAAAGGCCCGGAACGACTCGGAACAGTTCCACTGGACGGCTCTTCGCGGCGGCCACCTTGGCCGCAATAGATGTTTTTTGTGCGGCTTTTGTTGCTGCGTCATAAGTCCTCAAAAAGGGGACCAGGCGCGCACCAGCTGATCTGCTCCGCTTCCGACGCCACACACACTCTAGCCTCCTCTTTTTTTGCTTCATTGCTGCCAGCTCCTCAGTAAATCAAGGAGCTGGTTTAGCTCGGTTACTCGAGAGGGGGCGTTCTGGAGCGATCATGTCAATAGCCCTTGTCATCTCCCTATCCCAGAGAGAAACAAGAGCCTCAACAGGGTCACTTACCGAGGAGGCGGGGAAATCCCCAAGAGCCGTCAGGAATCCATTCGGATCCATAAGTCTCCTGGGGCGGACCATTCTAATGGGTCCACCACCCCTGCGGAGGTGGAAAGGCACAGTAAGTCTAAACCTGATCAGGTGGTGGTCGGTCCATGGCAAAGGAATGATGGTCAGTTCCTCCACTCCGCCACCTTCATCCCATCCCTGGCAGAAAACCAGATCTAACGTGTGTCCTGCACTATGGGTGGGACCCGATATTAACTGGGACAGGCCCATGGTTGCCATGGCAGCCATGAAGTCCGGAGCCGCTCCAGATAGAGTGGTCTCGGCATGGACGTTGAAATCTCCCAGCACGATGAGCCATTGAGACTCCACGGCCAGGCCTGAGACCACTCCGGCTAGCTTAGGGAAGGAGACTGTAGTGCAGCGGGGTGGTCAGTACACTAGCAGAATCCCTATCTTGTCCCGGTCACCAATCCTTAGGCCGACACATTGACTGTGGGATGGGGCACCTGGTCAAGGGGATGGAATCCTTGTAGACCACTGTGACTCGCCCTCCCGGTCTTGCTTGGTGCTGTACGGTATAACCCAGTGGGCACAGCTGAGAGAGATTAACCCCTCCAGCCTTGTCCAACCAGGACTCCGTTATACAAGCCAGGTCAGCTTGTACTTCAAGAATTAAATCTTGTATTGTTGATGTTTTACCATTGACTGACCTGGCATTAAACAGCACCATTTTCAACCGGGAGGGGCCGCCTTCCTGGGTACTCAGCTTAACTTTGTCAGGAGCCCGGTTTAAATTTATTAACGTTCTTTCACAAATTTTTGGCCGAATTGGAATTTTAGGATACTCGCTTTTAGGTCGAATTGATAATTTAGATCCGTCACAAATTCTAGGCCGAATCCATAATTTGGGTCTCCCTTTCCCGCATCTTCCCCTCCCAGTCACCACCAGCAGCCACTGTTGGCTCTTACTGCTATGTTGTAGAGCAAGAGTTCAGAAACATGAACTATATCCATCTCTCATTTTATGAAACCATCAGATCTCACTCCCTTTCCTGCAGCCCTTTTCTTTAGCCCTTTAACCTCCTTGTGCTTTTCGAAATTGATAAAAAACTTAATTTTATAAAAACCAAAGTCATGGAGTGGGTAAACTTCCAGTTGGGAGACAAGGGTTCAGATCGCTGCTTAGCCATGGAAACATACTGTTGATCTTAGGCACGTCATACTTTCTCAGGTTCAGAAGAAGGCAAGACAAATTCATTCTAAGGGTCATCATAAGTCAGAAACAAAGGTACACACCCAATAGAAGAATGTCATCTCTTTTTCTAGATGCCCAATAGCCTTTTAAAAAAGCAGTTGTAGGTGGCTGAAACTTTGCCTAACTTGCAGTTACGCTAAGGTTCATAAAGTACAGGAATTATGGAACTGACAAAATCAATCAGCAGTCCTTTTCTTCATCCTTGTAAAATTACCTTCAGATTCATAGATATTCTACTTTTGGATATAATCCACCTTCAGAGGATAAATCTATCTTCAGACTTAGTAAATCTTTGAAATAACAGCAGAAACCCAAAATCATGCATTTGATCTGCTGCTATTGTCTATCTTTTCAAAAAATACTATACAGATGGAGTTTGGAGAAACATATACATGCACATATTTGTGTATACACACATATATATATTTATATGTGTTGCTATGGTCTCTCTCTCTCTCGGCATTACTTCACGAATGAAGATTCAGGAAGGACTCATCCCACGCTTTTTACAAGCGCGTTGATGACTAAAAAGGCCAATCTGAGATAGGCAAGTCTGGTTGCAGAAAGCGCAGCAGAAAGTCTTCTTGGGTGATGTTTTTTCCAAGTTGCGGTTCTTTCTGCGTTGTCGTTTCTCTTCGAGACCCATTCGGCGTGTCTTCTCGAAAGAGGCCGCATCATTGTGGATAGTGCTTCTCCATGCCTCCCGATGTGAGGCCAGGGTGGACCATTGTTGGTGATCAATCTGGCCGAGCCTGAGATGTTGTTTCAGGGAGTCCTTATATCTCTTTTGGGGGGCGCCTCTCTTGCGCTGACCCATGGCGAGTTCACCATAGAGTAGTATCTTTGGGAGGCGGTGGTCCTCCATCCTAGAGATGTGCCCTGCCCAGCGCAGCTGTGTTCTCAATAGCATGGCCTCAATGCTGGTGATCCCTGTTTGCTCAAGGACAGCAACATTCGTCACATAGTCGGTCCAGTGTATATTTAGGATTATGCAAAGACAGCGCTGATGAAAGCGCTCGAGGAGTCGTAGGTGTTGGCGATAGGTGACCCATGTTTCAGACCCATAGAGGAGAATGGACAGTATGATAGCTCTGTACACACTGATTTTGGTGCTTTGTCTCAGGTGCTTGTTGCTCCAGACTCTTTTGTGAAGCCTTCCGAATGCACTATATGCCTTTGATAATCTGTGATCTATCTCTTTGTCAATCTTGGTGTCTGAAGAGATCATGCTTCCCAGGTAGGTGAACTGCTGAACGGACTTAAGCACAGATGTGCCTATGCTGACGTGAGGATGATGGTGTTCTTCCTGTGGTGTGGGCTGGTAGAGGACTTCTGTTTTCTTCAGGCTGACTTCCAGCCCAAACAGCTCTGCAGCTGTTGCAAAGCAGGATGTGAGGCGCTGCAGGGCTGCTTCTGAATGGGCGACAAGGGCAGCATCGTCAGCAAAAAGCAGCTCACGGACTAGATAGTTTAGAGTCTTAGTGCGAGCCCTCAGACGGCTTAAGTTGAACAAGCTACCATCACTACGATAGCGTATATATATGCCGTCTTCTTCTTGTAGGTCTGCCGTAGCCCTTTGGAGCATCATGCTGAAGAAGATTGTAAATAGGGTTGGTGCAAGAACACAACCTTGTTTCACTCCATTAGTTATGAGAAAGGGCTCCGAGAGAGCATCGCCATATCTGACTTGACCGTGCTGGCCCTCATGTAACAGGACAATCATTTTGAGGAACTTGGGGGGGACATCCTAGACGTTCCAGGATCTGCCACAGACCTTTCCTGCTCACAGTGTCGAAGGCTTTGGTGAGGTCGACAGATGTTACATAGAGTCCTTTGTTCTGCTCTCTACATTTCTCTTGCAGTTGTCTAAGGGCAAAAACCATATCTGTGGTGCTCCTGTTAGCTCTGAAGCCGCATTGGCTTTCAGGGAGAAGTTCTTCTGCAATAGCCGGAACTAATCTGTTCAGGAGTATCCTTGCAAGGATTTTTCCAGCAATGGAGAGCAGTGTTATACCTCGATAGTTTGAGCAATCGGATTTTGTTCCCTTTTTCTTATACAGGGTGATGATAACTGCATCTCGGAGATCTGATGGCAGTTCACCTTTTTCCCAGCAACTCACAAGGAGCTCGTGGAATTTAGCATGCAGTACATGACCTCCCTGTTTCCAAGCTTCAGGTGGGATTCCATCGATCCCGGCTGCCTTGCCATTTTTCAACTGCTGTATGGCCTCAATGGTCTCTTCCAGAGTGGGAGCTGTGTCCAGTTCATTTTTCATTGGTTGTTGTATCATGTGTTGGATAGCTGAACCTTGGACTACTCGGTTGCTATGGTAAGGGATGGTAAATTATGACACAATTAATATATAAGTATATAGGGCACTACATAGTGATATCGTTACTTTTTACTATATTCAACACCTGCAGAACATTATGTTAGTGGTTGCTGGAACCCACTCAAAACACATTACTTGACTTAATGATCAGAGACACTGATTTCAAGCATACTCAAGAGTTAATCATAACAGTAGTGATATAACAGCAAATATAATGAGATGACAAGAAAGGGAGGAAAAACTCCCTTGTCTAACCTACAGTGTTGGGGGAAGAAGCAATGAGATGGAAGAGGGAGGAGTAGTGAGAGACATTCTACCCTGTCATTTCATACTGTGAAGAGCTGCTACCCTGCTTGGACAAACTGCAGGTGGTTTTGCATACCTTCTCAATAGCCTAAAGCTGAGGAAATAAGAATTGACAGAGACCAAATCACAAAGGATGTGAGCCTGTTTCAGAATCAGAGAAGGCAGTCACAGAAATAGCTCTTAAGCATTCCAGTTCAGTTCTGTTCCATTGGCTCTCCATCTCCAATGAAGTCAGTTTTAGAAATTACATCTATTACATAGATGTCTAAAGCATAAGCAAAGGGCCAACTTTCATGATAAATTTATGATAAAAATGAGGAAAAAAAGAAAAATGAAAAGAAAAAAACACACACACACACACCCTGATTTGGTATCCTTTTCACATCACATGAATAGAGCTCTATAATGGCACTTTAACTGTAATGGAAACATTCCATGGAATCATAGAATTGGTTGTTTGGTGAGGAACTACAACTTTCTGGCTGATAATTAAAATGGCATTCCCTAAATTACACATTCCAGAATCCTGTGGAATGTTAAAAGTGGACTTAAGGTGCTATAGTTGTATCATGTGAAAAGGACCCTACTTCCAGAATCCTGAACAAGTCTTCTTCTTCATTTAGTTGTACTAGGAGTCTTTCTTATCTTTATGTATTCTTTACTTTTCAGTGTTCTCTTATGATTCATTACTTTTTAAAGTTCTCACAATGAGAAAGAAACAAATAAGCTTCCTCTTTGTTGAAATATTGCAGTGTCAGCTACATTAATTTGTTTTCTGGAACTGTGAGTGTGACTTATTCTGGTTCACCCAGTGGGTTTCTATACTTAAATTAGGAATTAAACCCAGGTCTTCAGACTCATACACACAAACCATATGCCACACTAGCACTATATTTTTCCTGAGGTTTTAGCATATTGTACATAGTTAAGACTGGTAGTAGGTGTGCATCAAATAGAAGAAAAACATGAGTATTAAGATTTTGTGATGGGGTCATAACTGGTCTTTAAAAGTGTAATTAATTTGAGTTTAGCAAGAGGTTTTAAAGGGATAATGAAAGAACAGCTTTAAAAAAAGATTTGTGGCGGAAAATGATTTGGTCTCTCTGATTATTTATTTTTTTTATTTATTTATTTATTCAATTTTATATTCTGCTCCTCCCTGCAGGCTCGGGGCGGATCACACAACATACAATAAAAACACCAAAATACAGCAAATATTAAAAATATTAGGAATTACAGATTCCTTAAAACTTATAAGACAATGATCGGCAGGCAGAATACATTTCCGGTTTAGCTAAAAGCAAGTCTAAAAAGGGCGGTCTTACATGCCCTCCGGAAGGGAATAAGCTCTGAGATCGCACGGGTTTCAGCTGGAAGTGTATTCCATAATACAGGGGGTACCACAGAAAAGGTTCGTTGCCTTGTTGTGGACAAATGGCAGGAGCGGATCGATGGAATAACTAACAAGTTCTGCTCCTCTGAGCGTAGTGATCTCGGGGGAACGTACGGGGTAAGGCGGTCCCTCAGGTACACAGGCCCTAGACCGTGCAAGGCCTTAAAGGTTAGAACCAGCACCTTGAAGACAATTCGGTACTCGATTGGAAGCCAGTGCAATTGCCGTAAGATGGGAGTGATGTGCTCCCTCACCAGTGCTCCCACCAGTAAGTGAACAGTGGCATTTTGCACTAGCTTGAGTTTCCGGATTGTCGACAAGGGAAGGCCGATGTAGAGGGCATTACAGTAGTCCAGCCTCAAGATGACCGTCACTTGGATCACCACGGCCAGGTCATCCCTGGACAGGCAGGGTGCCAGTCGCCTAGCCTGTCGTGGATGGAAGAATGATATTTTGCTGACCATGGAGACCTGAGTCTTCATGGACAGCAATGGGTCCAATTGGACTCCCAAACTTTTTACCAGGGATGACGGGCTAAGTTGCTCGCCATCCAGGGTAGGCAACTGGCACTCATCCAGCCCAGGGCAACCAGGCCACAGAATCTCCGTCTTCGACGGATTCACCTTCAGCCGGCTGGAACGCAGCCATCCAGTCACAGCTTCAAGGCATTGATGGAAACAATTGGGTATGGTATCTGGCCTGCCATCCATTCTCAGCAATAGCTGGGTGTCGTCAGCATACTGATAACACTCCAGACCAAAGTTGCGGGCCAGCTGGGCCAGGGGCGCATATAGATGTTGAATAATAAAGGGGGGAGGATGGCCCCTGGGGACCCCACAACTTAATGGGAGCCTCCCAGAGACCCTCCTCCCTCTCTCCACATGTTGTCCCCGATCCTGGAGGAAGGAGGCCACCCATTTAAGGGCAGTCCCCCTAACTCCCGTCACGGCTAAACGGTGGGTCAACAATGCGTGCTCTACTGTATCAAACGCTGCTGTTAGATCTAGCAACACAAGTCACGGATTTAAAGAAATAACTATTTCCAAGTAGATAAAGACATTGTATTATCTACAAAAGAATGAAGATGAACTCTTTTGAGACAAGGGGAATACTACTTTTATAAGTTCTTTAGGGGAAAGTGATTTGAGAAGTAAACTATTGCATCCAGATAAAATTGCTTTACAGATATGCCTGATTTATATGTTCAAATGAAAATGTTCATAAATGTGGGCCACTTTTCTTGCAGCTTGTATATTTTGTGATAGAAAACTCAGTTCTTGCATTTAGGCACTTATACAAATCAACCAATGTAAAGATCTTTGTGTGCACACTCAGCATATGCACATTTTAACTTCAGTTAAATAACTTTGTTTTGTTTTGTTTTTAAAAAGAATTGGCATATTTTTCCTCAAGGAACAATAAGAGAAGTATTAGAAAGTGAGAGGTCAAAAAAGGGAACAGGACTGAAGTCCATAAGGAAAGAATTAATCTAGAAAAGCTTATTTTGATTAGATTTAGTGCGTACCCTATAAGACTAGCTAAAGTGTCTGTGGTATGCAGTAGGATTAGCAAGGTCAAGGGGAAGGTTAGTTCCTGAGGAGGAAAGCTGGGACTGGAGTTTTAAAGTCTATTTTTGGCTTCTCTCCTGGCAGGTATTTTTAAGGCAGGAATCTTGCCAGAGGTGCAAATCAAAGAATAAAAGGACAAGGATTTGCAACCTGGGGCTGCTTCCCTGCTGATGGAAACATTAGGAAGTCAGCTTTGGGTGGAACATTAGGAAGTCAGCTTAGGTTAAATATTGAGAGTTCCTCAGGGTAAACTGACCAGTCTGTATGTGTTCCTTTGTGGTTGTTTCTTTGTGTTTTTGTGTTTCTGTTCAGCCAAATATGTGTTCAGGAAATACTGCTATTCCTGTTACATGGATGAGCAGGCCCGGATTACCCATAAGGCCACCCTAAGACATGGCCTAGGGCGGCACCTTGGGGGGGGGCAGCAGGTCCAGACCCCCCCCCCAAAGTAATTTTTTTTAAAAAAATTCATTTTTTTTTAAAAAAGGGTGCATGCGTGCGGCGGCGTAAGCACCATCCATGCTGCCCCCCTTTGCTCTGCTCCCCTTGGCTCTGCCCCCACCCTTGGCTCCACCCTGCCCCCGGCTCCGCCCCCACCTCCTCACCGGCGCAAGGAGGAGGAAGGAAAGCCCCACCCCCGAAGCCGATGCGGGGCCTCCCCACAGCTCCTCCCTCCCTCCTAAAGCCATCATGCCAGCCTGAAAAGGGCGATTTCAGCCACTTCTCAGGCCAGCATGGTGGCTTTAGGAGGGAGGGAGGAGCCGTGGGGAGGCCCCACATCGGCTCCGGGGGTGGGGCTTTCCTTCCTCTTCCTCCTCGCACTGGCGAGGAGGTGGGGTGGAGCCAGGGGTGGGACAGAGCTGGGGCAGAGCCAGTGGCGGGGGCGGGGGCAGAGCCTTTGGCCTAGGGCACCAAAAGGGCCTGTGGATGAGGAGAGAGTATGGTGGTGAAGGCAGAAAAGGCAGTAGTAGAGAAAAGGGGAGAGATATATTGTGGCTGTTCCCCTTTCTGGTTTACCACACAAGCAATAGATTCCTGGCTGCTCTAGAAGAACCCCATCAGACTACAAAGTGCTTCTATGTAATGCCAGGGCAATGACTGGGAAGAGCTATATGATCCAGCAAGCCAGATGTATTATTGAACCCGATGTAAGCGTAACCCATCTACACTGCAGAAGTAATACAATTTGATACTACTTTAAATGCTATGGTTCAATACTATAGAATCCTGAGATTTATAGTTTAGTGAGATATCAGCACTTTTTGGCAAAGAAATCTAAAGATTCACCAGGTTTCCAGGTGCAGTTGTAGGCAAGAAGTAATCGGCAGGGAAGAAATGTTGCAGTTCTCCAACTATAGAGGCAACCTACCTGTGAGACTCTGAGTGTGTAATACTACTACTACTACTACTAATAATAATAATTTATTTATATTCTGTCTTATCTCCCCGCGGGGACTCAGGGCAGATCACAGTATACATACATGGCAAACATTCAATGCTGTTTTGGATAGACAATACAAAGACAGATAGAACATAAGGAGGTATGTTGTCTCAATGTCAAAGTCCAGCTTTTTGGCACCTTGGAAGGTTGTGCTCAAAATCCAACCACAGGGGGGTGCAGTCGCTCCATCCTCTATGAAGAAGAGCCATCAGGACTTCCTCCTTCCTTTTGGTCACCTAGCATTTTCTGATCTTTTTCTTTGCAGTGTTATAAAATAACCTTGTATTAGAACAACAAGATGGCACTAAGTAGTGTACCATACACCCTAGTGACCAGGGTCTATGGTACACTACTGCCTGAGCTGCTTTGGAGGTGATGTCTCCCACTTCCCAATGTATTATATTAACATCCTTTGCATAGCACTGCCAGGGTCAGCTCAGGATTTCATGGCTTCCATAATATATACCTCTAAACATGTGTCAGATCACACTCTTAATCTGTTTTTGATGGCCAGGATAAGAGCGATCTGTGGATGGGGTGAGATTGAAATAGTCAGACATAAGATTGAGTAGGACTCCTTACCTCTGCATATCACGTTTTATATTTCACCCCCCCCCCCCCACACACACACACACATACAGTCTTTGGGAAACTCATTGTGTTTGCCATATCACTTGTTCATAATTGTGGAGTAACTGCATTGGCCTGATGCAGTCCTCTGCAAGTAAGTTTCTCATCAGATACCATTTACATTCTGGATTTTCCGGTGTATTTGGTCAAAGGAGGAGTATCCCACGGGTTAATTACACTCCTTACTTTATGAATGAGGAAAAGGACAGCAAGGAAGGGCCAGGTAGACTGGTCCCCTCTTCAGGTCTTGAATCCGATCATTCCCATAAGAATTTGATTTATTCCGATTTATAAAAGTTCAAACTTTGGTTTTAGTTTCTCACCTGCACGTGCCTGTCACTATGCCCTACAGAATAATTTCTCCCAACTAGAGAACATTTTGTTGTTTATAATCAAGTTCAAGGTTATTGTAAAAACAACTTGAAGGTAATGAGAGAGACAATTTACATAACAGAAGAGCAGGTATCCTCTAATTGTTTAAATAAAGACATCTTTTAACATGACCATTGTTTATTCCTCCTGTTAAAAAAACTGCCAAGCATTTTCTTTTGATATTTTGACAGTTCACCGTGTTATTTATTTTTATTTGCAATTATGACATCAAATCAGTGTTTGTAGGTATGTTTAGGTAATTGAGAAAAAGTTTTTAAAAATCCCATTTTAATTAATACAAGAAGTTTCCATCTATGGAATGACAGTTTTGATACTGTCATTGAGGTACTTGAGCAGATAATTGATAATGTCGTGTTTACACAACTTTCCATTCTGTAGTTAAGATAAGAAGTTAATTCATAGCAAACAAAACACTTGATCCTGTCCTATGAAAAGTCAATTGTTTGAAAATGAAATGGACCTTATTTGAAAAGACAATAAAATAATCTAACAAATAACAGTATAACAGAATAAAACATTATAAGATATCAAAAAGGTGAAATCGCATTAATTTAGTTCAGTGAAATTATTTCCAAGAGGCTCTTTTAATGTTCTAGAAACATGAAATATGTGATTTTCTTCATCCCTTCCCTCCTAATAATTGTTCTTTCCATCTAGGAGTGAGTAAATGTTAAGCACGTTTTAAACCCCAAAGCAACATTTCAATATAATTTACATTCATGGCATTATTCTGAGGCTTCATGCATATGGAGATACCATTTGTGATTTTTTTAACATGGGGATATATATGATTATAATAGACCCTAAATGTGTTTTTTCTCTCATCACTACTGCATGAAGCCAATGTTCTCACAATGTAATGTTTGATGACCCATATCCTCTTGTGGATTAATGATGTTGAAGCTACTTTTTCTATGGTTGCTTAAGGGGGAATCCAGTACTTTTTCAAATGGCAATATTGTTAGGCAGTACAACGTGCCAGCAAACTCACCCTCTCCAAATCAGCCACTGATAAACCATGGAATGCCTCTTATCATGGCCTTCATCACCTTTTTTTGAAATCTACAGTACATCTGTCAAAGTCTCCATTTTGGTCAGAGCATTTTCTGCCCTCTGCCATATTTGAACCCTTTTCTTTTGCCAAAATATGTAATTAAAAAAAAATTGAATATATGTAACCAGTGAGAGCTTGCATGGCATGTATACAGTGGAAGAATGTGCAATGTGATCATATGGGCTAGTCATACCTTTACTATTGAAGATAAGCTGGAACCACATCCCCCTGCATATGGAACTTGGTCCACATGCTCCCAGCATTCTTACAGTGATGTATGATGTCACAGAGCTCCTCCAGATGAGGGGATGTATGATTGAACCAGATTTCCTTATTATACAGAGATATTTTGTGCTTGTATATTGGTATATGTAGACTCAATTCCATAGAATCATAGAGTTGGAAGAGACCACAAGGGTCATCCAGTCTAGCCCCCTGCCATGCAGGAAAAGCACAATCAAAGCACATGCGCGCGCACACACACACACACACACACCAATACCAATGTCTGCCAGTGCAGTAAGGATATGTGGTATGATTGCTGGACATAGTAACAGAGAAAAATTATATAACGTATGGAGAAGAAAACATCTGAAGCAAGGCTGAAAGATCAGAATATGTTCGTTTTGGTGAAAAGGTGACATGACTGCACTTTTGTTCTTTGTTCTCTACAGGCTTGTTCTCCGATGCCTCAGAATGTAAAGCCAGTCCTAATGCTTTTAAATTCACAGAAGAATAGTTTTCAAATTAACATAATAACAAACTTTTTGACAGTAAGACCAGTTCAGTGATACAACAAATTATCTAGAGATGTTATGGGGTCCCCATCTCCAGGGTTCTTCGTAAAAGAATGGACAGCTGTTAACATGGATGCCTTAGCTGAAGATTTTGCATTAGGTTAGACTCGGGGCCCTTCCAGACAGGCCCTATATCCCAGCATCTGATCCTAGGTTTTCTGTTTATCCCAGATTATGTGGTAGTGCAGTTATATAATCCAGTTTAAACCGGAAAATCTGAGATCAGATCCTGGGATATAGGGCCTGTCTGGAAGGGCCCTCAATGGCCCTTTCCAAATGTTTGGTTCTCTGAAATCAAGATATTGAATGTTGTTGTTGATTGTGTAAAAAGGCACTGAATGTTTCCCTTATATATGCAAAACTGCAATCCACTCTGAGTCCCTCCGGGGAGATGAAGCAGAATATAAATAAAGTGTATTATTATTATTTTTATTATTAAGACTACTATACATCTCCACAACATCTACTGTATATTTCTACCTTTCACAATTTCATTCCATCTTGGTTGTATGAACTCTCTTTATTAAATATCATTTACACCCATTGGGATTTAGAAAAAGGCTCAACTTTCATAAGTTATCAACAACTTTTGTGTAAAGCTTTAATTCAGTAATGAAGGTTCCTAGGCTTTAGCATGGTAGTTTCTTTTCTTGGTGTTTGAAAACAATTTTTAGATTTTTTTCCTAATAAAACCAAGCTATTTATGTCTTAAGGACAATTGTATGATTACCAGTGCCAATGATGAAAACATATACAAACATTAAAAAATACTTGCTACTGTTTATAACAATTTCACAATGCCACCAACTAGCAAACACTTCTGACATTTGTTTTTATAGCAAAATTCTAGTTTACAGGAGGACCAATTGGAATTATGATGTATGAAGAAAACAAGGAAGAAATGTGGTATATAAAAAGTTATGGCATGAACATTTCCAGGGCATTTTCTATTTGTGATTGACATTTGTTTCCTTTACTGAATATAGAGGTCTCTAGAGTACACTTTCACAGCTATTAGCAGCACACAGAGTGACAATCAGCCACCATTTAAGACAAGGGGGAAAAGAATTCATTATTCAGCTGAAACTCAATGGAAAACCAGACTAAAACAGACAGAATGTAATTACTGTTCTTGGAATATGGCCAGGTCACTCCATTAAAATTCTAAAATATTCCATAAGGATCACAAGAGATTGTCAGAACATGTATGCTGGCTTGAAAGAGAAGGCTACATATTCTTAAAAGAGAGAGACCTTTAGCACTGATGAATGTTTAGTCTACTCAACACAATTCTTCCTTGTGAAAAAGATGAGGAAAAATCTAATGGTTGCTATTATCAACTTAACCTATGTCTGATTTTCCAAGATTAAAAAGAAAGGGGGAAAAAGACGCGTGCGTGTTGTTTTACAAGATTCTCTGCCAAAGACCATTGGTGCCTCAGTAAACCGCAAATCCCAGGATTCCATCATATTAAACCATCAAACTACATACATTCTACACCATAGAAGCACCCAGTCACCTTAGTAGATAATCTGGAATACATGCAAATTGCCTCTCTAATTGAGGCATGTACTTTATGCCACATGGAGTAAAACGAATGATCCAAGGGATGGAGCAGTGTAATTCTGCATTACATCAGTGTATAAAATCATGCATGGGATGAAAAGATGTGATGGCAATCCAGTTCTAATAAAGGGAAATATTTCTTCACCCAGAGGGTCATTGGGTTATGGTCTGAGGACAGCTTCAAAGATTATTTCATATTCAATCATTACTGAAATGGTTTGGTTGAGGTACAAAATGGAGTGATGCTAGTGGGCCACTGTGTGACACAGAATCATTGTCCATATCCTTGTGTTTTGTTACTACAGTATGAACGCTACATTTCTTTATTTCTTCAACTCTGTAAAACAGTCTAAATGCAGTGGACTCAGCTGACCTTTTCATGAAGCACTATGTTGATTGGTTGGCCATTCTACTTCTTTCCTACAGGTTAATGAGGCTATAAAAAGGAAGGGCTGAAATGGCAAACCAATCAGAAAGGTCAAAGTAGCAAGGCACACTACTGCTGCTGACAAAATATATGAGGCATTAAAATTTGGATTCTTCATTCTTAGTGACATGGAATGAGAGCAGTAAAGGTAAGGCTATGAGTGCCTTCACTTCTCAAACAATGGACTGTAAATTAGAAATGATGCCATTCTAGCCCAGTTGTGTTGTGAAACAAGAATACACAGGTAGAATTGCCTCAACTTCCCAAGTGATGAGAAGTTCCAGGGAGGCAGCAGTTATTTGGATTTCATTTGTTTTAGAATGAGGTCACTGGATTTTTATGGTATTTTGTAATATTTGAGGTTTTTTTTAGGTTCACCATAGAGATGAAAGTCAAATCTACTACCCTCCATCAAATTTGTTGAGAAGCAGGTGTTGCACTCCAGAACAGGAATAACCCTCTGACTTTAAAACACCACATGTTGAGTAGGAAAACAATCCTTTTTATTGAAGATAAGTAAAAACAGCAAGGTAAAATGTACTTTAAGAAAATAGATACAGTAAGTCCAATTAGTTAGGAAGATAAGCAGAAACAAAGTATTCCAAGGTAGGGTTCAGCAAAGTTCAAAAGCAAAATCAAAACTCTTATAATAAAATCCAAAGTATCATGAAAACATTGATCCACAGCAAGAGTATAAAATCACAAGAGACAAAGAGTCAAACTTTGCAACTCCACCTCCCAGGAGCCCCAGTGGGTTAAATCCTTATGCCGGCTAAACAGCTGACTAAAAGGTTGGCAGTTAGAATCCAAGGAGCGAGATGAGCTCCTGTCTGTCAGCTCCAGCTTCCCATGCAGCGACATGGGAGAAGCCTCCCACATGATGGTGAAATATCGTGGCATCCCTGGGTAACGTCCTTGCAAATGGACAATTCTCTCACAACAGAAGCAACTTGCAGTTTGAAAAAAAAAGTCCACCTCCCCACTCCCCAGTCCTCGCCTGCTGCTGCACAGAGTATCCTAGTGGGCAGAGCTGAGCGAGATAACCCCCCTCCTTCGTTTCACCCAGCCAGGTCAGCATGCTCGTTGTGATACAAACCAGGTCAGCATGCTAAACCAGGATCAAGTCCTGGATGGCAGTTGTTTTTCCATTAACTGACCTGGCATTCAACAGCAGCATTTTCAGCCTAAGTGGGCTGTCATCCTGGTTATCCAGACTATTAGAGATAAGAGACAGTTTGGGGATAATAACCACTCTATTTTGCTCCCCTTTTTGTTGGTACTGCCTCTCCTTTTCACATCTCCTCCTGCCCTATATGACTCAAATGTCTGGCCCGCGAGTCCGGGGGCTCCCTCCCGCCTTAGGAAAACTCATATTTCCTGTATGAGGCAGGCTAAAAGATGGCAAATGAAAACATTATATAAAATCAGGTAGGCAGGTGTTAAAAGCAAGGTTATAGGCTTGAGAACTGCCAAGCACAGGGACAGGTCCTTGCCCTCATGCCATCGCCAAAGGGGCACGGGTGCTGCTCCATTGGTGGCAACCCCACCCCCATCAGCATCCCATCAGCATCCTCCTTTTATGCCCCAGCCGTTTAAGGCAACAGGTGTATCTGCTGGGCCTTGTTTCAGCCAGGCAATCAGAGCCTGAGTCTGTAAGAAAACAGTCACCAGGAGCTGAGCCATATGCAGAACACTTGCTTTTGGAACTCTCTTGGAGCAGCAAACTAAGAATGATGCTTTCTATTTTTTTATTATCATACTACACTCTTTGCCTATAAGAATTTCAAATTAAATCTTATACTAAGTTAAAACTTTTTGGCAATTCCACATAGTGGACATACTTAGCACAAATCTTTAGAGAGGTTTTTCTGCTTCTTTTTAATCTGTATTTTTAATTAAAGTTGGACAAATCCATATGCCCTGTTGTATTTCAGCCAAATGTAGTAAATCGTGGTCAGTTTAGTAGCAAAGACAGGAATGTGCCCCGTAATACAACTAAACAGCACCTCTTTAATGCATGCATTTCCTCGGATGATTTACACTATCATTCCTATTTTATGAGATGTGGGCAACAATCTAAATATCTCCTTATAAATAGAAGGCCCCTCCATTGATGAATGAGTAGTATGCTGCATTGATATATAATGCCATGCTTTTTCTAAAAGTACATAACCCATAGTTGTTGTGACTGGAAACAGACTCTGCTTTGTTTTGCACCAGGAGGACTTTGCTTCAAAATCTCCTTCTGTATGAAACTCTTTATTGAATACAGTGAGTTATGAGGCAGGGTGCCAACAGGTGCCGTCTGCCACTCTTTATCTCTGCTCATAAAAGCAACTGTCTGAAATCCTGCCAAGCTAATTATCTAGTTCAGTGCTTCTACTATCAAGACCCCAAATAACCCAAAAAAGGTCACACATAATATGAAATGAAAGCCTTCACAATGTCTGTCTGACCTTATGGAGGCAAACTTTCCACTTGTGTGGAGAAAACATTAACAAATTCTTCATTTTGTGATCCAAACACTTTGTACACTGCTTTTTTAAAAAAACAGCAACAACACATTACTGTTATCAAAGTGGAAAATTTCTTCGAATGTTACACTGTCAGCTAATATACTGAATAGGATATGTATATATTTTCTTTTTGCCGAGTTGATATAGCTCCAAGAAGTGTCCAACAAAAAAATTGGTAATCACACACACATTTGTACTCAGTTGTTCTATTAACCCAGCAACAATGCAGCAAGAAGCTCACTGCCCTCTTGGTCAGACTGGAGTTGTTATGTCCTCCCTCATCCAGAGGCAAAGAAGGCTATGTCAGTGACATTCTCTCCCATGCATTTGCACTCATTTCATAGCTAGGTAAAGGTATGACATTAAGTTCAGTTGTGTCCGACTCTGGGGTGTGGTGCTCATCTCCACTTCTAAGCCAAAGAGCTGGCGTTGTCTGTAGACACCTCCAAGATCATGTGCATGGAGCGCCGTTACCTTCCCCCAGACCTATTGATCTACTCACTTGTGCATGTTTTCGAACTGCTAGGTTGGCAGAAGCTGGGGCTGGCAGTGGAAGCTCATGGTACTCCCCGAATTTGAACCTGCAACCTTTCAGTCAACAAGCTAAGCAGCTCAGTGGTTTAACCCACTGTGCCACTGGGCGCTCCCTGATTTCAGAGCTACATTTCATCGCTACACTGGACAGCATTACAATGCCAGCACACACCACAATTCCTCCAATTCCATAACATTGTGCTGCGGCAGTTAATATGGTGTCTTTACCTATCAAAAGGTCCCTGACCTCTTCCTTTTATATCACAGACATAGCTAGTAGTAGTCATTTGGGACTGTACGGGTATTTTTTTTACCTGTTCATGAAAACTAGATGCTTACAAACACTGTCTTATTGGACAGTCAAAGCAACCATGTGTGAAGTACCCATGATCTAAGAGTAGAACATAATCTTAACCTGAGCCCTTGTGCTATTGAGATAATATCTGACACCAGATCTCTCAGGATTGATTAGGAAATGTGTATGTATGTGCTTTCAGGCTGCCTGTTAATTTACAACAACCCCATGAAATTCATGGAGTATTCTTAGCCAAAGAATACTTAGAGGTAGTTAATGCCAGCTCCTTACTTTGAAATACAGCCAACAGCACCTGCTCTTTTTGGGTTGTCTTCCATCCAAGTATTAACTAGATGTGATCCTCTTGGCTTTCAAGATCAGATGATAGCTGGTGCCTTTAAGTTCTTTAGGCCAGAGCTTCTTATATCAGATCAGAATACATTTGCCTAAGCATGAGTTAAAAGTAACCATATGAAAGTTTCATATGCACAAACTCCAGCATGACTAATGTGCTCACAAAATAAGAAAGGGATCCAGTGATAGAATAGAACTCTGCAAGTACTCCATCAAAATGCCTGGCATGGACCACACAATATTAACTGTTTATTTTATACATAACTATTCCAAAGTATGCCTCATTGAGTTCAGATCCAAGCTAAGTTGATATAAGACCACAGCCCACAAGATATTTGAATTCTTTAGAGAAAAATGACTCTATGACTTTTCATTTATGAGGTGAACATCAAGGGACTCATATTGATTTCAATAAATCCCATAAATGTACCCTTTAATTCTCTTGGCTAATGATATCTAACAGCATCCAGAGGTCAGTATTTCTACTGAAAATAAATCAGGATTAATATTCAGTAATACCACAGCTTAGTTTGTATATTGGTTTTTCATCCGAAATTTCTAATTGTGAACACAGATTTAGGCATGCAGCAAAATTCTCATTTTCAGAAGTGATGGTATTTAACCAGCATAGTGGATCGACTCAGCAGTTGAGCTGAAAGTAAGCTAATTTGGTTATTGGCAAGTGCATATGGCGATCCTTCTCCACTCATTCAGAAAATAGGAATTAAGTTGATTTGACAGGCCTCCAATTTTGCTTTCAGTGGTATTGATTCTCTTCATCTAGGCTGCACTATTTCAAGAAACCAATGGTCTCACTTGCTCTAATCACATTTCATTGTACATTCACTGCATGTAATAATAAATTTGACTATCCAGATCAATTTTGACCCATTTCCATTCAAAGAATACAAAGCACCAATTGCTTTCTAGGTATTTTAAAGCAATAATATGTGATGTACTTTTAAGAAGGAAAAGAAAATGCTTCATGTATCCGTATTTCCTTTTTTAGCCTATATTATTATATGTATTATTCATCATCAGAGTTTATGTAGGTAAAGGTATTATTCTTATGGAATTTAAGAAATAGAATTCCCGACCCATAGGGATGGAAAACAACATTACACTCCAACACACATTTCGGTGCTTCAAATGTTAGCCCTGTTTCTGGATACATTTGACCTTCTGATTCCAAAAATGGCACCAATTTTCTATCAACTCTAGTTTTTGAGATACAGAGCATATGTCATATACCAGTTGTCATCTGCTTGCTTGATAGCCATATCTAAGAAACTAGTCTCTTCATTACAATTTTCTGAATCAGTGTCCCAAATACCCCAGAACTGGCTAAAAACCAAGACACTAAGGATTTTTTTGTTGGGCTGTGTTGTCAAAATGGAATGTTTTGCATTGGTGTCAATATACAAAATACTTTAAAAAAGAGATAGGTACATGGTCTAGGGAGTTCTGATGAATGAAAAACATTTCAACACATTTTGTTTGTTTGCTGCTTAAAAGGCAATTTATCCTTCCATGGATAGAAAAAGTGACTCTGGTCACTGCCTCAGAAAACCTAACCATAGACTTTCATGAAAAATGTGAGGACCAACCACAGAATATCTTCTCTGTAATGTATGTCCCATTTGTTAATTACTATAATTATAATATTGCTCAGTATTATCCATCTACTTTCTATACTAACTTAAGGCAAGATTTACTTATTAGTATTTAAGTACTGTGATCGGTTTAGGTATTATTGGAGGAGGTTCTTTCCTGTGGGCTGTTTATAAGTATGTATGTGGGCTTTTCTGTGGGCTGTTTGTATGTATTTAGAGTGATTTCTTGTATACGTGAAAAAGTATTTTAAAAGTTGGAAACAGGGATGAAGGGCACACAGTGATAGCAGTAAAAAGACATCCAGTATTTTTCTAGCACACAACCAATGCTTTCCTTCTTTAGATCCTACAGAATCTACAAAAATAGTGCCAACAGATATGTTCAACTGTATTGACCCTTGCTTATTTCATTGTGGCAGGAGATGCAAAAGAATGAAATACTTCTCATTAAAAAAATCAATTTTGTTCAATTTCCAACTTCAGAGGTGGACAGAAATTTTGGGTCTCTTGGGAGAAAGGTTGCACTTCTGCAATGCCCCTTTTCGTATGCCAGTGAGCAATACTTAACTATTTTGATGCATTTCAAAAGAAAATCAATTGATTTTTTTTCAATTTTAAGCACAAAATTTGAGCAATAAACCATCAGTAACCTTACCGGCAGGTACAGGGACCCACCAAAGATCCTGGTCTGGATGTGGGCGGAGGGAGAAATGCCTGTCACCAATTTGAGAGGGAATGCCAAAGAAAAGGATCTGTGGTTAGTAGTACAAGATTTGTGGATGTCTATGGTGGTAGTGTAATACTTTTTGGGCTCTGTGCATAATGTACTGGGGGACAGGGAGGGAGTTATCCCAAAATCACTTAAAAACATGGGGGTTGTACAGTTTTCTTTTACTGGCGGAGTTGCAGGGTACAACAAAGTGAAGTCTGGGAATGATATGCTCTATGAGCTGCAACTTGATTGTCACCTGCATTATGCCTGTTCTAGCATAAAGACTTAGAGTTAAACTACTTCAATCATCCTGGGTTCCGTTAGATACTTCCCAAATATGGCTGAAGTGGAACAATGTGATTCTGGGTTTGTCGAAATACACCCCCTGTACTACTCTTACCTCTCATTTCAGAAAAATGTAGCATTTTCCCCAAGTGCATTAGATCTCAACTTCACAGTAGTGATGTAACCATCAGCATCCCAAATATATACGTAGAAATAGCCTGTGCATCTACATTTTTTTGTAACATAAGGTACCAGCCACTGTATGCCCACTTATTTCAAATTTACATATTCTCAAAGTGTCTCTATTCACAACATTTGTCATATATTCCTGATAGTTACTGGTAGAAATTACAGTGCCTTGTATAGCAATTACAACATCATCTCTCTTTTTTTTGTTTAAAAATTGAGCTGCTTTTAGTCATTTCATTATGATAAAGTTATATATACATTTCTCTCCATTATTGAATTCTGGATGTACCCAATGCATTTTCTGGTTTCCATAATTCAGTTCTTTTATTGATTCTGAAATCCTGGAATAACTAATCACTGACACCTAGAAAAGTTTTATTACCCTTTACTACGGTTCAGGAAACTTAGGGATCGGATTTCTTGAACATTTTTTATAGTTTTGATAGCTGATCTCTTGCAGAGTGCATACATTTGGATTAAAATTTAACCTTCTTGAAATCTTTTGTTGTACATATACATTCTAATACTATATAGAAATAAAGACTTTATTTAATCCATGCAGTGTCCAAATTCAAAATATAGCCCATGTTTTCCCAGACTAAAAGGATGTTTCTGTTCCTCCTAACTGTAAAAAAAATTCAGTATTTAAAGGATTCTCAGAATCAGCGTGAGAACTCATGCATGAATGAGTGTGAGTGCTTCAATAAAAGCTGATAATTTTGTTTGGATCCAATCCCATATTTTTATGTTCATCTCCCCATCATCTCTCCATCTATTTTCTAGCCCTACTTTCTCCTACTATGTGAGCAAAGCAACTCAGAATATAAGTTAGAACAAAATACATTTATAACAATAGATAATACGACGTTTGAAATCATATTAAAAACTGTTTGAAATGGTGGTTCATATTATAGGGCCTATACATAGGCATAATAATCTGTACTCATAATGTTTCTACACTTCAGCTAGTTTCTGCAGAGTAAACTGGGTTAATCCAGATTAGCCCATGTTAAGAAAAGTTGAGGGATGTTTCCAACCCGTGTCCACACAGGGTAATGCCACCATCGTCCCCCACCCAGCTTTTATCAGTGCAGGAACTTAGCCCAACAGCTGGCATAGTATAGGCCCCAGGTCTGAAACTCTGTAGGCTCTCTAGCACACGGCAGAGAGCTTTTTCGGTGGCTGCGCCGGTCTTATGGAATTTGCTGCCGGCAGAGACACAAGCCCTGTGGGACCTAATGGCCTTCCGCAGGTCCTGCAAGACCTGGCTGTTTAGGCAGGCATTCAGGGTTTGACCGGCGCCTGATTAACATCTGCCACCCTGCCGTGCTACCACTACTCTCCACAACCAAGAGGCTGAAACTCATCCACAACGCAGCGGCCAGACTCATCTCGGGGTCATCAGTGAGGGACCACATCTCTCCTATCTTAAAAGATCTCCACTGGCTGCCCTTAGAGTTCAGAGTGCTCTACAAACTCCTGGTGCTCACTTTTAAAGCTCGGCACAATATTGGGCCAGCCTACTTGAGTGACCGGCTGACGGCCCAACGCAGCGTGAGGCCAGCACGTGCCATAAATGGCGATTGCATGACCATCCCCGGGGTGCGAGAGGCTCGGCTGATGGAAACCCAGCGGAGAGCCTTTTCCGTGGCGCCCCCCGGATCTGGAACTCATTGCCACCTGCCCTCAGAGCCACTCTGACCCTAACTAGATTCCGGTCAGACCTAAAGACCTGGCTCTTCCGCCTAGCGTTTGGGGCCTGATCGGTACCTCTGAATGTCTGAGCCTTCCTCAGACTTGTATCTGTTTTAAACTGCTGTACACTGTTGTTTTAGGGTTTTTAAATGATGTAAGTCGCCCGGAGCACCTCTGGTGGAGGGCGACTCACAAATATTAAAGTATTATTATTATTATTATTCTTGTATGAATCAGCTGTGCCCTGATTCGTTATGGTTTTATGGGATTGTAAGGGGTGGGATTGTTAACTGTTTTTATGAGGTTTTATGATGTTTTTAAATTTGTGTGTCTTACATGCTGGAAATCGCCCTGAGCTTCGGGAAGGGTGATCCATTCAATCAAAATAATAAATAAATAAATATGTATGAACTTCAGCTCTCAACATTCTTCACTATTGATTATACTGGATAAGGCTGATAATAATTGCAGTTCAACATCATCTAGAAGGCTGGTCTTTGCCTCTTCCTGGATGTGTTTCCCATCAGCTTTCCCACTTTTAAATTGTTCTAATGCAATTCTCAAGAAGCATACCAAAAGGCATTAAAAAGGCATAATTTGAGCAAGAATAAATTTAGAAATTGCTACTTTGCCACACACACACACACACACACATATACTTATATAAAATTTCCAAATGGAAAATATGGATGGCAATATAGAAAAGGGATGGAATAGATTTATGAGTACACATAGGTCAAAGTGACAGAGGGTAGATATTTCATTGCCACTACACAGTTCTAGATGTGTGTTCACATTGCTAAATTGGGAATAGGGGAACTGTCCCTTTTATAAATACTTATTGCTAAGAATACAAGAATACTTATTTCTAGGAATACCTTGGGAAGTCAGATTTGGCCATGGTAGTCCATGCTCTGGTTACATCCCATATAGACTACTGCAATGCACTCTACATGAGGTTGCCTTTGAAGACTGTTCAGAAGCTTCAAATGGTCCAACAGGCAGCAGCCAGATTGCACACCGGAGTGGTGTTAGGGAGTATACAATTCCCCTGTTACGTCAGCTCCACTGGCTGCTTGTTTGCTACCGAGCACAATTCAAAATGCCAGCTTTAACCTGTAAAGCCCTAAATGGTTTTGGCCCAGGTTACCTGTCTGAACGTATCTCTCCCTATGAACTATCTAGGAACGTAAGATCATCTGGGGAGGCGTGACTGGCGGGGATGAGAGAAAGGGGCTTATCAGTGGTGGCCCTTCAGTTATGGAACTCCCTCCTTAGGGATATTAGATCAGCCCCCTACCTCTTGACCTTCCATAAAAAAGTGAAATGTGGCTATTAGAACAAGCCTTTGAAATCTATTGCAATAGACAAACACAGAATGTAAAAATGAATATTGGAATGGCTCAGATTATGATTTTGGACAATGAAGCTAACAGTGAAAGTAATAATTTTATATGTTTAAAGGTCTTATTGTATGTACTTTTAAATTCTGTTTTAAATGTGGTTTCAAGTGTATATTACTAAGGCATCAAATGGCTATCTGGTTATTAGCTGCCTTGAGTCCCCTTTGGGTACGGGAAAGGTGGATAGAAATATAAATAAAGAAAGAAAGAAAGAAAGAAAGAAGAGGAGTTATAGAATAAGAATGTTTTGATATTTGTTCAAATATATCTGTATTGAATATTTGGTGGGCAGGGCTATTTCACTATTATAGCAGTGACCTGGTATGTGGTTTGTTGAATAAATTATCACATGAGTTCCAGATCGGTCTGTCTCCTCGATTCAGCAACAACATCCTTATTTGACCTTCAGATGACTGAAAGATAGCTCAACACTTAGATCATGAGGTCACACTCAGTCTCCTAGCAAATGTTCTGAAAGGAGCCTTTAAGCTAATAATGTGTATCTACTGGATGCATATAGATGTCCCATATGCTACACATTCAGGGTACACATTTTTGAAGGTCTAGCACTCTCCACAGCAATTTAATGGCTATTATTGACATGCTAAACATCAATACAAAGAGAAAGATTTCTGATGGCATCATTCACCATGATGACTATACAGGGACCATAAATCACCTTAAGGGGAAAGAAATACATCTTAAGGAGAATGATAATAAGTCCAGTCAGATAACACCAAAGATTTAAAAGAATATTGATCCTTACACAGAGAGGGTCTCTGAATATGTTCTGAAATGTTAAGAGAGTTTTTGTCCCTTTAGAGGTGATACAAAAGTCTGAAACCTATCATCACTCCCAATTGGGACTAAGAATAGTATTCAGACCTATGTATTTAGCATAAAATATTTTGCACAAATCCACACTAATTAATCAAGAGGTTCATCTTTACTTCTTGGAATTTGTATGAGTACAAATAATACTTATCTCTGTGAAAGTATCGATACTCTTATCTATGCCAGTGAAAGTATCAATCCTCATCTATGCAAGAATATTTATGTCACTGTGTTGCACATGAGGAAATGGGTGCAGACAGATTTCTATAAAAGTTTGATTGGAATAAAATGTGCTAGTCTTTAAGATGCCATGAGATGCTTTGTTGCTTTTTTTCCACATCAACCAAATTGCTATATTACTATTGTAACTGTTCAACCCTTTGTTGCTGTCCAAAGGGACTGAGCCCAAGGGGGAACTTCACAATCCCTTTTGATGTCAGGTTATAAGAATGGGTGACCATTTTCTTCCCACACTTTTTGGTCAGCTGTATCCAAAGAAAACATTACCAATTTATTTATTTATTTCATGTCAAAAGCATTGTATGAATAAGTATAAAACTGGCACAGCTGATAAAATGTAGGGAGTAAAAGCAGCTAAACAATTCTTGACCAAAAATGGGCAACAGTGACTGCATTGTCTGTAGTTTTAAACAATTCTTCCTCTGTTCATGAGGCAAGGTATTGTGGACAAGTATATAGATGCGGAGTTGTTTGTTCTACTCCACACTCACACAAGGTGCAGGGCTTTTCTATGTAGTGCCATTTTGCTAGGTTTTCTCTTGATCTGCCCACTCCACTTCTGAGTCTGTTCATGGAATTCCAAGTTGCCCTTTCTTGGTTTGCCTCTGGAGGAAGACCCTCATGGATGGCAAGGGGGGGGGGGCATCCATTTGGGATTTCCTGGTTTAGCTGCCCAGAGGGATAGTCTTGCCATTGCTGAGGGAACATTAAGTGGAATGGCTAATAGTTATGCAGTGGATGGCATTCACAGTGTTCAACCTTATTTCTCTCACAGTTAGCAGCAAGTTCCCTAACATTAACAGTTAGGCAAGCCCTACTCAGCTCCACAAACGTTATAATTAATTTCTTGCTGCTATGCAGAATGGGTAGAATGCTGCATGATTTCAACAAAAGAAGCAGAGAGAAACTGTACAACCAGAAAGCAGCCCACATAATCCCTATGTTAGCCAGATATTATTGCCATTGTAATGTCAGGTTGTCTACTTTATATGTTTTTATCCTAGGTCAAAGTGGTGGTGGTCAGGCAAAGCTGACTCATGCTGTCCTAATGTTGTCAGCAAAATTAGGCTAACATATCAGGTGACTGGGGGAAGAGGCATACATTAGCTAGATGGGGTCACCAGCATACAAACTCTTCCATTGCTTAAAAAAAATAGTGGCCTAAACAGTTCTCTTTCTTGACATTCACTACTTGCTGATGGTTAGTCTGGAGGCCTAAAACAATCCCACTAACCCAGCCATGGGCAAACTTCTGCCCACCAGATGTTTTGGACTTCAACTCCAACAAGTTCTAACAGCTGGTAAGCTGATTGGGATTTCTGGGAGTTGAAGTCCAAAACACCTGGAGGACTGAAGTTTACCCATGCCTGCTGTAATCTCTTGACAATCTCAGCACTGTAGTACTGAAGATAGACTATATATCCAAACATCATCACATGGATCGTTTCTGGCTCTGTTTAGCCTACCCCTGAAGGCAGATCTTGATGTTCTTGTGCTCCTCTGTATTTCATTTATGCAGTGACACAATGTCCTTGCAAGGTAGTTGTTTGTTTTAGACACTAGCTGCCAAAACAGTTTTAAGTTTAACAAGGAAGTCGTCATAAATTAAAAGTTGCACTGAGAAAATAGTAGTGGATTTGGGATATATAAATCTTGCATAATGTCTTAATGTGTTCAGACACTTGCACAATTATCAGAATAGTCATCTGCAGAACAAAGGCAGCCAGAGTCTAATTTAGCTTTAAGGGAAATTAATACAAAAGGCTAGAAAATTATTCCCAAGGAGCAAATTAGTGTGACACATACCAAGACATGAACAACTTATTTCCAAATGAGTATCTTAATTTTTAAAAATATCTCTTTCAAGAGAAGATAAGTTGGGAAAAGTCCAAGGAAAGGGAAATAAAAGGTAGGCAGAGCTGGAGATGAGAAGAAATTATGCTAGCAGATGGTGGTGTTTCCCCCCCTCAAAATTTTATCCAGGTAGAACAGTACTTGTCATCAAGACAAACAGACTATTAACATTTTTTGGCGGTTTGTTTCCTATGGTTTTAATTGCACTTGGCATTTCAAAATCCAGTGCTAGAGGCAGCCAACATGTAGAAGAGTTACTTTTTGTGACATGGGCTGTAGGAGTGTTTGGTAGAGGTGACTCTTTTTAAATAACAGGAAATGAAATATGCCCTTCTGGATTGTCCAAAGTAGCCACAGAGGGAGCCTGAATGACATTAGAACCTGTAGTTTAGGATGCCAATTTTCTGTCATTATTCTCTTTGAAACTGGATGGAAGCAGTGTTAAACTACAATGATTTTGTGGGACTTTTTGATGGCAAAGCACATCAGTCCCAATCTCCAAGGGTATCCTGTCTTCATAGCATAAACCGTAAAATAAGATGCATTGTTTGTTTATTTGTTTGATCTCACCTCCCAACTTTTTACTCAGATCAGGATAGGATCAAAATAATGCCAACTGACTCTAGATAACTCTATGAATTTCATGGTTCAATGGGATCTTGAACCTGAATCTCCCAAGTTCAATAGTACAAGGTGATTCATGATCTTTACATTTGTGTGTTATCCGGTCCTAAGTAAAACATAAAAAGCCCATACACAAACAGTATTTTCATATTAACACAATTATCACACCATTATTCCATTGGGACTACCATAGCACATTCTATGGAATCTTGGGCTTTGTAGTTTCATTATGTGTTAGAGCCCTGTGAAGACTTCTCACAACTATAAGCCCAGTGACAATAATAGCAATATAATCCTAAGGTGTGACATGTTTATATCACATAAGTGTCGGCCATCAATAGGTTAATTTTTTGTATCGGTCTTCTTCCATATGAATATGGTTATACTGTGAGCACTCATTAGGCTGTCCTATAACTCAGTGTTTCCCAACCTTTTTTGAGCTGCGGCACACTTTTAACATTTAAAAAATCCGGGGTCACACCACCAACCAAAATGACACTCTAACACAGTAAAGAACAGCTGGGGGATGGTGGCCTGCTGGGAGCAGCTGCTGGAAGTGCCGAAGCTGGGGGAGGGGGAGGAGCCAGGCCGCGCCATGCCCCCCCTCCCCCCAGTTTCAGCTCTCCCACAGCTTCGCCAGCCTTGAGGGGGCAGTGCCAAGCCAGCATTGTGCTGGTTCTGCCACTGCTGGCTTGGCACTTCCCCCTCAAGACTGGCAAAGCTGTGTGAGCGCTGAAGCTGGGGGGGGGCGCCATGCCCTGCCCCCTCCCCCGGCTTCAGCTCTCCCACAGTGGAGGAGCATGAGTGGTGGACGGGTGTCAGTGGGTGGGGCTCCTCCTCCACGCGGCTTCAGCGAGCAAGGGGTGAGAGTCATGGTAGGAGTCATGGCAGATTGGAGGCTGGCTGGGGAAATGGCCGAAGGAGGCGGCGCCCCGGCCCCTTTATTATTTTTCTTCGCCGCCGTCCAGCCCTTCTTCCTCCTCCCCCAAGCAGCAGGAGTTCGGCAGGAGGAGAGGGGAAGGAAGGGGGGCAGAGAGCTTTTCTCGTGGCACACCTGATGATCGCTCATGGCACACTAGTGTGCCACAGCACACTGGTTGAGAAACACTGCTATAACTGACAAATCTTTGTGTGTCTGTATGGATCCAGCAATTTAGGCAGTTATGGGGAAATGGCAGAAAATATCCTTAGCCTGTGTGATCATGAGTTTCTAGACAGGAACTGATACTAAACCAAATTTACAACTTCAGCCACCATCAAGAAGATTATGAGTGACCTATTTCCAACTGTAAGCCAACCTATTGTCTCAACAACAGGCTTGCTTTCATGTTTCCTATCTAATCATGATTTTCTCCCTATTATACTAATCTCCCATTACCTTTTTGTAGCCTTCTGGGACTTTCAAAATATTCTGTTCATATCTTCACCTCTACAGCTATCCCTTTTCAAGTCTTTCAATGACTTCCCAACCATGTTTTCCTGGGCCTTATTCAGAAGAGACTTTTCAACAGCTTCTCTTTCTAATGCCATGGAGCTGAAGTAGTTTATCCTGAAAAAATCCTAAAAGCAGGCAAAACACTCATATTCAGAGATGTATCTTTTCATATGAAATTATTTAACAAACATCTGGGCATTGATGTTGTCACTCTGAAAATAAATATAGGTCTACCATCATAGCTGCCTGTGTGTAAAAGCTCACTATATTATCACTCATGACTCAGTCTGCAAGATTCCTGACTTATATGCACAGTTTGACCTAATGTACAGCATGATCACACATAGATTTGGCAGATATAGGCTGAACATGGATGCAAGCCCACCTTTTTACTAGTTGTGTTATGTTCAAAGACATGAACTTTATATATGTTGCTTCTAAGGAGCTGTCAAATGATATCTTCTTGCAGCAAGACAGGCGCTTCAGGCTGTATATTCAGAAATGTCAACTGTAATTAAAAATAAATTTCACAGCTTATTTGTGGTGATAACTAAGCAATTTCTTTTGTCAAATGTTGCATGACTTGAGAAGGAAGGGGAGATGCCATCTGAATGAAAGGACATGTGAACATTCGTAGTAAAGATATCTGCAGGTTCTATAAATACTGTTTAAATGTAGACAGCAGTACATCCCTCTCCTAGCAAAGCAAAGATATAATATCAATATAAATGAACAATGGACTCTACCTCTCCATTCTTTCTGTCTTCATATAATTTTAGACTCATGACCTATGATCTTGAATAGACTTTCTGACCATAATGATTAGGACTGTGGGTAAGTAATCCCAAATTATCAGTCATATCCTTCCTGGTGATAGCACTAATAAACCTTTATTGAAATGGGATATTTAATTTAAAATACTGTATTGATTAACCATTTGCCACCTTACTCTGAGAGATAAAGAACTTATATGCACCCCATTGTCATCATCCATTTCTTTATAAGGGACATACAGCTGTCGAAGCAGAACATTTCAAAGTAACACTGGAAGAACACTCATGTTATTCAATACTTTGGTACAGTGGGAATACTTAGCATTTGAAAACACTGGACATTTTTAGTAGCAGAATGTTGTCTTTTTAAAAGTCATCTCCACCAAAATGGACTTAATAAATTGTATATTAAAGATTGACAATCCCTTTACCAGGAATGTATTGTATTTTGGGGTGTTGTTGGAATACCTGCATTTGCACATACAGTGTTCCCTCACTTATTGCTGAGGTTGGGTTCCAGGACCTCCCACAATAAGTGAAAAACCGCAATGTAGGGTTGCTCTATTTATTTTAATATTTATACATTATTTTAGTATACACTATTTTAAGTCTTTATAAACTTAAAATAAAGTGAAGGAAGGAAGGAAAAGCCTCTCAAGGCTGGAGGGAGGGATGACTGAGGAGGGAAAGTGCCTTGGAGAGCGGCGGTGGCAAAACACCACAAAACAGCGAAAATACCATGATATATATTTTAAATTAATATTTTTTTTGAAATCCGTGAAACAGCGAGTCCACAATAAGCAAACCGCAAAGTAGCGAGGGAACACTGTAATATATACAGTGTATTTAATGAGATATCTTGGAGATGAGAATGAAGTCTAAATGTAGAATTTGTTTATCTTTCATATTCACCTACACATAACCTGGAGTTAATTTTATACAATATTTTAAATAATTTCACAAAACATTTATTTACACTGGTCCATCAGAAAAAGGTGCCATGTTCTCAGGAACCAAATGCACAACTTTGGGATTCTAGATAAGGAATGTTCTGTGTGTGCTGTTCTGGAATTTTTGCTGAAGTTTTTCAGTTTATTGTGAAAGTAATAGCTTAGATCCTGTGTGGCAGAATGCAGCACAAGAACCTACACATGGAACTATATTACAGCTGATCATTCTATGCCCCCTAGATTTATTTCGAGCCCCACCCCTTTCCATGACTGGTGGAAAAGGGAGGGGATCACAGAAGCATCTATGTTCCCATAGACCGATGCAGAATGATGACATTCTCCATACCCTCCAGAGGTCTCAGAGGATGATATAATCCAGGGGTGGGCAAACTGCGGCCCGGGGGCCGGATGCGGCCCTTTGGCTGATTCTATCCGGCCCGCCTAAGGGCCTCCGGCTTGCCTCCCCTGCCTGGCCTCTGCATAAAAATCTCCAGAGAAGGGGACTATAAGGAAGCATTATTTTATTTTAGTGGTTTTTATTATTATTGTATAATAATTTTATAACAATAATAAAATAATATAATAAATAATATAATATAATGTTATATGATATATTATAATTTCAATATATTATGTTTATATATATATACTATAATATAATAATTATGATATTAATACTAATAATATATGAATATTTCTTGATATATTAATATGTTAATATTAATAATGTGTAATATATAGTAAATATAGTAAGTGAATAAATAAATAAATAATGTAGATTAGCATGTAGTTCCGCCTTTAGGTGTGGCCCTCCACAATATTTTTTGGCTCTCGTGTGGCCCCTTGGAAAAAATAGTTGCCCACCCCTGATATAATCATTTGACATATGGCTAAATAGACATAGCCAGATGCATCTCTGATTTCTGCCGCTCATCACCTTTTCACCAGCTAAAGAATGGCTATGAGGGCTGCAGCTGCTCAACAGTAAGTATGCTACATGGGCTTTGGTCATTATAAAAGGTGAAGAAAAATATCGACCTCCAAAATAAAATGTATACAGGAAAACATTTGCTTGTGCATGAACCAACAGGATGCCACACAATACTTGTTATGCAAGGATGGTTTTTAAAATCATTGTAATTATTATATGAGCTTTTGCATATATCACCATTTTTGGGATTCATATCACAAGATTAACATTCTGCCATTATGTTTTATTATGACACCTTCACCATCTGAAACCTGATGGTAGTCATAGTACAATACATCTTGAGAGCACCAGAACTGGAAAGGTTATTGTGAAGCATGGCAAAAGATATCCCATAATATGCTAGATGCAACTAGATGGAACACAGGCAATGACAGGAGAAAATGATAAAAGAGCTCCCTATAAAGTTATCTCTTATTTTTTACTGTAAGATCATTTTTCAGCAAAGAAAAAAACTTTAGCTTTTATTAGATATCATTTTTCAAAGTGAAAGATGATGTCTATATATAATCTAACTTCAGAGATTTTTTTTAAAAGAGTGTTTATTGCATATACAAGGTTGCAGGTTGCCTTCCTTTTATTCCCTATTGTATGATTCATAGTATTCAAAGGAGGAAAATGTTTGTTTATTCCATTCGTTTTACATTCTATTCAATTTGTTTTATTTATTTACTTACATCATTTATATTCCGCCCTTCTCACCCCATAGGGCAGATCACAATGCACATATATAGGCAAACATTCAATGCCATTTGACATACAACATATACAGACAGACACAGAGGCAATTCAACATTCCAGCTTCTGGCCACCAGGAGGAGCTGTCACATTCCTTCATTCTTTTTTGTGTGTATTTCCTGGAAATTTTATGGCCTCATAAATCAATTAAATTTAGCCTCCCCACACGAGTGGTACCCAAATTTCCTACTTGACAGATGCAACTGTCTTTCGGGTTGCAAAGGTCGATAACGAGCTACATAATTGGTTGAGAGCTCACCCTGACCCAGACAGGCCTCAAACTCATGACCTTCTGGTCAGTAGAGATCTTATGCAGTGGACACCCAGCCAGCTGCACCACATTCCCGGAGCTTTTCATGGATTAGAATAAGGACTTAAAACTTGAGGGTTTTTGTGTTGAGGCAAAGCGAGTAGTAGGAATACTATTCATGTACCATCCACTATTTCCTTGCCTGAGATGGTTTCAGCGGTAGCCCTGAGGGCAGAATTTCTGGAGGAATTCAGTATCCATGCTGAGGCTGTGTTGACAGGATTTCTTCAGGATTTCATGGCTACCATGGTAGTTCTGGGCTGTGTCATTTCATCATTGGTCTGACATATGTGACAGGACGTACCTTAGACTTATGGTATTATTATTAACTTTATTTCTATCCTGCTTTTCTTCCCATAGAGACACAAGGCAGCTAACAATAATATGGCACAACCAACTCAAAATTTAAAAACAAGGCAAATGTGTTGTTTATTCATTCACATTTTCTCCCTCTATTTGTCAGATATGAATCAGTCTGGTTGCCATAATCTTGACTTTTTATGT
This sequence comes from Anolis apletophallus, assembly GCA_030556195.1. Lineage (NCBI taxonomy): Eukaryota > Metazoa > Chordata > Lepidosauria > Squamata > Anolidae > Anolis > Anolis apletophallus. The sequence continues at coordinate 34,044,018 of JARBWK010000004.1, read as the reverse complement.
TTAACTGCAACCCAGCTTTTGTACTTTCTTCTTTCACCGTGGTTATAAGGCTCCTCAGCTCCTCCTCAATTTCAGCTATCAAAGTGGTCTCATCTGCATATCTGAGTTTGTTAATGTGTCTTCCAGCAATTTTAACTCCAGCCTTAGATTCATCAAGCCCTGCATGTCGCATGATGTGTTCTGCGCTCCCGCCTTCACTGTGTACCTGTTACTGTTACTATGCATATAGCACTATTTCATGTTTACTAATACAGTGATTACTACTGTTGTACATTGCGGATTTATCTATTCTTTGGGGTATACATTTCTGCGAGCTTGTTCACTTCGTGTGATACATTTTTTGCTTCCCTGCATACAACTCTGCCATACTCCTTTCCCAATCTTGAACCAGTCTGTTGTTCCATGGTCTTTTCTTACCATTGGTCTTTTCTTACCATTTCATTATACAGATTCCCCAGGAGACAGACAAGGTGACTTAGCATCCCCATACCTCCAAGAACTTGCCATTATTTATTATGATCCACACAGTCAAAGGCTTTAGAATAGTCAATAAAACAGAAATAGATGTTTTCCTGAAACTCCCTGCCTTCCTCCATTTTCTAGCAGATATTGGCAATTTGATATCTCATTCATCTGCCTTTTCTGAACCCAGCATGTACATCTGGCAACTCTTGTTCTATGTATTGCTGGAGTCTACCTTGCAGAATCTTGAGCGTTACCTTACTGATATGTGAAATAAGTGCCACTGTACAAAATTTTGAGCATTCTTTAGCATTTCCCTTTTTTGGTATGGGGATATAAGTTGATTTTTTCCAATCTGATGCCCATTCTTGTGTTGTCCATATTAAGGCAAATACATTTTTTTTTTAAAAAAAAACAACAATTAAATCTGTCATGAATACAGAATTAAAGTGCAGTTAAAATACAGTTGACATACAATTGAGATATAATTAAAAGGTCATTTGAAACTAAAGCTTGATGTGTTTTCAAAGGCTTTCATGGCTGGAATTACTGGGTTGCTTTGAGTTTTCCGGGCTGTACGCCATGTTTCAGAAGCATTCCCTTCTGGCATTTCACCCACATCTAGGGCAGGTATCCTCAGTGGTTGTGAGGTATATTGGAAACTAAGCAACAGAGGTTTCCATATCTGTGGAAGGTCAAGAGTGAGAGAAAGAAATCCTGCCTGTTGGAGGCAAGTGTGAATGTTGCAATTAATCACTTTGCAGCTTAAAGACTGGGCTGATTCCTGCCTGGTGGAATCCTTTGTTTTTAAAGCTTGGTTTTTGTTATTGTATGAATGGAAGACAACCCACTTTTAGGGGCATATACACTGTCATGGTTTGGCAGTAGCAGATCTCCCCTCCAGTGGATATTAGATAACCCCACAAAGAGGCAATAAGCTTCCTGCTTCTTGACAGGGGGTTGGACTGGATGGCCCATGAGGTCTCTTCCAACTCTATGATTCTGTGATTCTAAGCAGAACTGCTGCATATCAGAAGTGTGCTATGCCACATATTCGAACAAGGGGACTTAGTCTTTCAATAACTCTGTGCATCTTTCCCACAGCCCACCCCCACCCACCAGTCTAAACTTCACCACTCTTGTTCCATCTGTTGTCACATTCCAGTATCATACTTGCAAGCTCATGGAAGCGTGACCAGTGTTTATAAGCATCTGCCCCAAATTAAGTCATTCAAAGAGTGAGTCCTCTTTGTGTGTTGTTCAGAATATTGAGTTAGACCCTACTGTGCTGATGATGTCTGACCTAATGCTTAGGAGGAGCTGATTGTCTTAAAAGGTTTGATCTAGCACCACTCACTCTGACATGTTTATTTTAAATAGTCTGTCAAGCTTTAAAGTAGGCTCTTCCAAGCATGGCATGGCAGTAAACGAGGCGAAGGAGGGAGGAGTGTATAGAAAGCAATCTGACAGGCTAAGCAGTGTAAACTAAATCCATTGCATTTGAACATTATTAAAGAGAGCTTGATGTGAGCTCGCTAGCCAGAGCAGGGAAGATGTGCTGTGTGCTGACAGAGGTAATAAAGAGAATAACACTTTTTTATGGGGAAGGAGATTAATAATGTAATAGCTGACTATTACTAGGAGTTATCAACTTTTCCTAGGGGGATACTTGCCCCAGTTATTGAACAGAGCAGACAGCTCTATTACTTTGCCCATAATTTAAAGGGTATTGAAAATAAATTTGGGAGAGTTCAAATCTGCGTTTATACTCTCCCTCCAAAAAATATTTAAAATGCAGGCAAACATTTAAAAATGATGAGTGACAACACCATGTGTCTGAAGCTGTTTTTCAAAAGACATATTTGTGCTATGGTGGCTTCAAACTGGCAGCCTCTATTATCAAGTATTGCAAGGACAATAGTCCACAAAGAAACATGTGGATGGAGACCTTTTCCACTGTTTTAGCCTGATGTCTGAGTATGATTTATAATAAACCATGAAGCACCGAATGTGTGCCATGGTGCTATGATATAATAAAGCATCCTTTAACTACTGCTTACACTTCATAAATCAAACAAAGAAACACTGGCTTAATTCCCCCCACAGCCTTTGCATTTGATTTAGAGGACAAATGATTTTACAGCTATGGGAGGAACATGCGATCTTGTCCATGAACAGCTGCAGACAGGCCTGACCTGATTTATATATTTGCTGACATGGCCCAGATTTTCCAGAGTGCAAGTTTGCATCAGGGACATACTCCAGTACCACAACTTTAGACCTGGCCTAGAGACAAACATCCTATAACTCCTGCAAGGTTTAATCTCCCAGTAAAACTGCATTTGAGAAAAACGACCCTTTGCTTTGCCAATATTGACAGCAGGTAGTTTAACTGGGATTGTCCATACTTGTTTTCCTCAACCATTTGTAAATAAACACTTGAAATTGTACTGAAATTGAAATGATTAGGATGGATGAAATTATGCTTCTAATATACCTAATGCTACTGGAACACAGAAGCATGCATTAAGGAAAGGTTTCTCCAAAACTTTGAAACCTGTATACCTCAGCAGAACAAGAAGTAATATGAAATACTAAAATATAAGTACATGGGAAGAATCTTATTGGAGCAAAGCAAGCATCTAGCTAGCCTACTATCTCTCCCAACAATACGTGATTTTCCTGCTTCTTGGCAGGAGGTTGGACTGGATGGCCCATGAGGTCTCTTTCAGCGATATGATGCTATGATTCTAATATCCTGGCAAGACATAAAGGTTGTCAGTTAGATGAAAACTACCCTCAAACCTGGAGATTTTACCATATCCTGCACCAACTGCAACAAAAACTTTGTGTAATATCAGGCAATGATGTATAGATGGAGAAAAAAAATGTACCCCTTCTTTTTCCTAAGATAAATATGTCCACTGACAGTTCAGACTCTATAACTATATATGCAGATAGACAAAACTATTGCTAACTATGAATCACTAAATGGATTGGTGTAGTGAAATGAGGATGCACATATTGTTAAAACCAAGTAAAGATATTATTTCCCTCGTCTGGAGTATAATTATTTTGTTTGGTCAATTATCTTTTGCTCATGTTTAGATATGTGGGAAATGCTCATTTAAATAGTTTTATCTAGCTGGGCAACATTGTTTGAGTCCTTGTCTTCTACATGCTGACTTTTTGTAATCTTGTGCATTAATTTTCTCACATGAGGACACCAGCTATTTGAAAATCTCTTCAAGCTAACTAAAGCTAAGGAAATGGGAAAATGAAATATGCTAAGAACATGTTAAAATAAATTCCAAGTGTGAAAACATACCAGATAATACTAATTATCTTCAACGGAGAAAATACAATTTTGTCAATGAAGTCTTGATAAACTTTTATTTAAATGGAATATAGTTTTGGTGTCTATCTATAAACTTCTTATCAATACAGTATGCCCTTGCCCACCCACATTAAACGAAACAATAAAGCAGAACAGAATGAAATTTGCACTACAAGTTTTAAACAAGTTGAGCAGTAGTCTAGGTATATGACAGCTTATCATATTTTGATTCCACACATGTTGAATATCCAGGTCCATTGATCTCCAAATGCACTCTTAATTGTATATATTTATGTATTTATATCCTACTTTTTGCTTTGACATAGAACCCAAGACATTTGAGTACATGTATGGTGAGTTGGGCAATCCATGGTATAAGCAACCCTATAATGCCAGCATAATTCTGTTGTGATTATATAGATTCACTGCATAAAAGAAATGCCTTTGACAAATCCATGTCTTTTCCTGCTGATCAATTTTCCCACTCAGTTCGGAATAGACAAAACAATAATATGCGGAATATTATATGTTCCTCCAGAGCTACTGAGGTATTGTGTTTTGGGTGTTGGGTTATTAACTTTGAGAACAGGATCTGACTCTTGCTCAGCATGGAAACCCACACAATGACTTTGGGCAAGTCACATGTCTCAGACTAAGAAGAAAGCAAAGGCAAAAACTCTCTTTGAACTAATCCAAGCAAGAAAACCCTGTGATGAGTTAACTGTAAGATCACCATTAGTTGAAAATGACTTGAAGGCAACAATAATATTATCCTCCATAAAGAGTAGGAATATATGTATCCTCTAGGCATGGTTTAGAATCCAAAAATAGCAAATCGAAAATCTAATGGGGGGGGGGGGGTTGATTAGTAATAGAAAGATTTACAAAAAAAATTCCAAAAAATTCTAAAATGTAACTTAATTACTAACGAAATTTGTTAGTAGTTCGTATGCCAGCGCATGCGCATTCCAGATGGTTTTGGCCTACAAGTCCCAGAAATCCTAACAGCTGGTAAATTGGCTGGGATTTCTGGGAGTTGTAGGCCAAAACTTGAATAAATCACACTGAATTCTAGATGGGAGTCTCCAAATAGAAAGGAGGGAGCAAAGGAGGGAGGGAGGGAGGGGGTATTCTATTCTTGGAAACAGCAAAAAAAGGAGGAGGAGGCCCCCCCATGCTCCTCGCTGCCTCTCTCTCACCCCGATCCTGAGGGAGCGAGGGCCCAAGTTTGCCCAGGCTGAGAGGAAAAGGAAGAGGCCTGAGGCTGTGAGGAATGGTGGGAGTTGAAATCCAAAACACCTGGAGGGCTGAAGTTGGCCCGTCATGAAGCCTCTTCAAGGCTTTAGATCCTGTGAGAAACCAACCTAATGTATAATAGAATGAATGCTACTGTAAGTGCCTAATATTATAAGTAATCCAACTGGTCATACCTACATTCCATGCATATGCAATAATACAGCAGTAATAACAATGGGTATAAGAAGAGGTAAAATTCAAACTGGTCCCTCCTCAGTATTCTGACTGGTCCCTCCTCATGCGGTGCAAACGGGCTCAAACCAAAGTATTCTGACTGGTCCCTCCTCATGCGGTGCAAACAGGCTCTTCTCTGTGAGCCGGGAAAGCCAGCGTTTGCTGCTTGGGTGCACACACATACATATTCTTTGGGGGATTTGCTGCAGAATCTTCTCTATGAGCCCGGGATTCTGCAGCAAATCCCCCCCCCCCAAGAATATGTATGTGTGTGCACCCAAGCAGCAAACGCTGGCTTTTCCCGGGCTCATAGAGAAGAGCCCGTTTGCACCGCATGAGGAGGGACCAGTCAGAATACTTCGGTTTGAATTTTACCTCTTGTTATTGTTATTACTGCTGTATTATTGCATGTGCATGGAATGTAGGTATGACCAGTTGGATTACTTATAATATTAGGCACTTACAGTAGCATTCATTCTATTATACATTAGGTTGGTTTCTCACCCCAATACTCTTTGATGCTTTAGATCCTGGCAGGCAGGAGAGGCAGGGAAGCCTGGAAAAAATGTAAACAGAGAGGTTTACTCAGAAGTAAATCCACAAAGGAGGGCACTTCATCCAAAGTGCCCTCCTTTGCAGATTTATTTCTGAGTAAACCTCTCTGTTTACATTTTTTCCAGGCTTCCAGCCGAAAGAAGGAGCGAGTTTAGGGCTTGCCTTGCCATAATACTTATTGGCAAGGGAGGCGGGAGGGTGGTGAGAGAGAAGGAGGGTGCCCCTTACGACCTAATAACGACACTTAAGAAAATCCTGGCCCCCGAAGTTCTATAAAGAAAGTCCACTTCCTGGTTGGCGTTCCAGATGCGGAAATACTCAAAAGTAGCATTTCTTACGAATTTCTTCCGAATCATTTCATTTTCATAACTTTTTTCTCATGCCTAGTATCCACACATCATAGCACCATTCAAGACTATGTAAACATCCTTGAAAGTAATTCCCATCGAATTCAGTGGAACATAATTTCAGATAAGAAGATTAACTGTTAGTCCAAATAGGCCAACTGTATCAGTGGAAAGCAAAAAACCTGGAAAGCAGTGTAAAACATACACTAATGTAAATTCCCTTGATTAAGGAGACTGTTGCTACTATGAGTTTATGTTATACTTTTTCCTAAGTTTTGATAAGGATTAGGGCTGTTTCTACTGCAGCTGACTTCGCTAATTAATGAGATAATTGAACGTTTGTGTATAAAGTAAGTTGCTGTGTGCTTGCATTCTTGAGTGTGGTAGAACGCTGAGGATTGCGTTCTGTGCTCCAGCTGTGTGACTCGGTCTGAGTCGAAGTTTGCTTTCAGTTTGTTGCCGGAGGAGAAGAGAAAGATTACAGAAGAAGAAACAAGGTCACTCTATGGACTGTGTAAGAGACTGAATTTTGTTTTTGCCTTCTTATCTCTGAATGAAGAAACTGTTTATGTTGCTGAGAAAGTCATTCATCTGTTTTGTGTTTTTTCTTCTGCTGTATGCTGTCAATACAGTTTGGACTTTTGGACTTCTACTTAAAGCTATAGTCTCATGTGTTTTTCTTTATGAGCTATGCAATCACACTTGGGAGTCATAGGGGCTAGAGTTTTTTCTATAGGTTACTCATGCTAAATCTGACAGAGACCTACTCTATGTGGGATTATCAACTGGCCATATCACAGTTTTTGTAAACCTTTTCATTTGTACCTTGAATGCTCTGACTTAACTCATTTGAAAATTACTTGCATAGGAGATTGTCTTCAGCAAGACATACATCAAAAATTGTACTCATGTACTGTTTGAGATTGTAGAACACAGTATTACTCCCCCTTTGTCATCTGATCACCAGGTTTAAAGTTTAAGAAAATTCCAGCCCAAGAAAAGGTCAACAGCAATATATCTCCCAAGAGAGAACAACAGGTGTGGTCCTTTATGAGAGTTGAAATATTTCCTTGGGCCATCTGGATTACTTTAATGGAGTTTTTCTTGTTTGCAGGTATCCCTGCTCTGGTATTCCTTGTTTGCTATTCTTTGTATATGCTGTCAACACACTATAAATTGGGTAAGGTTTCAATCATTTACAGTCTGCTGTTATGTATAGTACTTATACATGGAGGGATCAAAGCAGTTATTCTATAAAGTCCACAGAATGAAGCAGTGGTTTCCAAATGCTAGTCCTACATATATTTTGGACTTCAGCTCCCAGAATCCTGGAATGATGGCCAAGGTTGTTTGGACTTCAGAGAAGTAAAGTGAATTACCCACTAGAGAAGAATGGTTGCTGCAAGTGACTGATTTTGCAGAAATTGACAAAGTACCTTGTTTGATTAGAGAAAGTCAAGTGAATCATTTGGGCTCATTTTGATTGGAAATCCTTTGTACACATTTTGCACAAAAAAGAAAATGACTTGGCAGTGTTTGATGTTGTTAATTAGCAAGATTTGGCTGTCATAAGAAGTAAATAGTATAGTTTTGTATTATTATATTACATATATGTGTATCCACCACAAAGAAGGCCAAAAACATTTTTTCTTTATGCTGCTTATGTTCCTCTTTATTGTTTTTTACCTGTCTTTCAATGTTTTTAGTTTTTTAGTGTATTTGGAAAAATCTTTGATTAAAAACTGCAACAAGAAAAGAGAAGAAATTGAATCCAAAACATCCAAAGGACAATTATTTTTATAACCATTGGAATAAAATTATTCCATATAATATTTTACATGTCACTTCAGGTTAATATGAGACTCATACATTATAAGAGTCTTTGGCCCTGCCTTCTGAAATTCGAAGGAGATTTAAACAAACTTGATTTTTTTTTTAAAAAAATCATCTTTATTGAGATTTTCCAATTTAAAAACAAACAACCTCTTTCGACGACAATAATACATACAGTATATCTTGCTCAGAATCATAGTGATCCATCAATAAGTTATCATGGTTTGCATTAACATAAACCCACATGACAAACACAACTAGAGTACTTCCAGCTTAAACTTCAGCTCTGTGCGGCCTATACAGGCCAACTTAATCTCATATACATAACCATTTTTACGGTATTGGATAACCGATCTGCTATCAACAATAATCATCCTGTTAACTAAATCTTCATTATATCTCTAAATATCTACATCGGACTACCAGTCATAATTTTTTGTTTCAAATGTTCAGTCACCAGACTCCAGTCTGTGCTTTTCTTGTTAGTATCTTGTGCCCTCTTGTGAGTAAGAATATCCATTTTCATTATTTCAAATAATTTCAAATAATGAAAAGGTTTACAAAAACTGTGATATGGCCAGTTGATACCAATCTTCCACCGCAGGCAAGTTTCGATCTTTCCATTTTCTCACCACCGTTAATCTGGCTGCAGTAATGCAATATACAAATATTTTTTTCGTTATTACAATCTATTTTAAAGTCCAAGAGTCCTAGCAATAGATACTCCGGCTTCAAAAGGAAGTTAACTTTTAGTATGGTTTGCATTTCTGTGTGAACCTTCGCCCAGAATTTCTTAACTTTTTTGCAATTCCACCAAAAATGGATAAAACTACCCACCACCGATTTACACTTCCAACACCTGATGTCATAATTTTTTGCATATTTCGCAATCTTTGAGGGTGTCAGGTGCCATCTATAGAAAATCTTAATATTATTTTCTTTTAGATCATATGAATAGGTGTATTTCCAATGGACATTCCAAACCCTTTCCCACCTCACTAAAGGAACTTCATGGCCGAGGTCTTGGGCCCACCTTATCATGCATGTTTTTACCATCTCCTACTCAGTTTGGATTTCCAACAATTTTTTATATAGTACTGTTATTCTCTTTTGTTTTTTCCCTAATACCTTATCCCACATAGTCTTTTGGTCTTCAAACCCCTTTTCTTTGTCTTTGTTGTAAATGTCTCTGATTTGTAAGTAATTGAGCCAATTCATTGTCCCATCAAGTTCCTTCAGCTCAGTGAAGTCTTTTAGGACCCATTCCTTGCCTGTTTTTCTGAGTATATTTTCATACCTTAGCCATTTGCTTTTTCCATACTGCCTTCTAAAGAAGGCTTCTTGGGATGATATCCAGAGAGCTGTTCTATCAAAAAGGATATCCTTGTATTTTAGCCATACCTTTATAAGTGATTTCCTTAGGCAGTGGTTTCTAAAGTTGCCTTCAATTTTGACCCTGCTGTACCAAATATAACTATGCCACCCAACCCTAAGGTCATGGCCCTCCAACATTAAGAGTCTTTCATTCGTCAACAGGGTCCATTCACTGACCCATTCTAAGGCGCTAGCTTCATAGTAGGTTTTGAGGTCCGGTAGCCCCAGACCACCCCTTCTCACATCATCTATCATATTTACCCATTTGATTCTGGGCGTCTTACCCTTCCATACAAACTTTGTCAGATCTTTCCTCCAGTTTGTAAATAGATTCTCATTCCTAAGGATTGGGAGGTTTTGGAACAAAAAAAGCATTATTGGCAGTACCTTAATTTTAATTAGAGAGACTCTGCCTAACATTGAGAGGTTTAGGTGTTTCCATTTTTCTAAATTCCTCTTAATATCATTCCATTTGATGATATAGTTATTTTTTATTAATTTATTATTATTCGGGGATAATATTATACCTAGATATTTTATTTTGTTCCTGCATTCCACACCTGCTATTCTTTCTATCATTTCTATCTCATTCTTATTTATGTTTTTTGTTATCATAGTTTTGTGTTTATTCATTTTAAAGCCCATTACTCCCCCGAATTGGTCCATCTTATTTAGCCATTTATTTATATTCTCCTTCGGGTTTTCGATAATACATACCAGGCCATCAGCATAGGCTCTGACCTTCAGATTATTTTTCTTAATTTTTAGTCCTTTTAGCTCCTCATCTTCTCTGATGTCTATCAACAAGACTTCCAGTGACAAGATAAACAATAGGGGGGAGAGCGGGCACCCTTGTCTCGTGCCCTTATAGATAGGGAAAGGCTTAGTTTCTTCTCCATTAACCAGGATTTTAGCCGATTGGCTGGTATATATTCCTTTGATAGCATTGTGGAAGCTGAAACTCATGTCTAATTCTTTGATCAATAGCAATAGAAAGTCCCAGTTAACTCTATCGAAGGTCTTTTTGGCATCTACGAAGAGGAGGGCAACCTTTTTTTGTATATTTACAGTGTAATATTCAATGGCGTCAACCAAGATTCTAACATTTTCTTTGGCCTGCCTACCCAGGAGAAAGCCTGTTCGATCGGACTTTATCCACACCTCCAAAAGCCCCTTCAGTCTATCCGCTAGGATGCTTGCGTACAATTTATAATCTAAATTCAACAGTGATATCGGCCGGTAGTTTATGAGTTCGTTGGTGGGGAGATCAGGTTTGGGAATTACGGTGATGGTGGCGCCCGTCTACGAGTCAGGTATCTCTCCTTTTTCCATAGTCAGATTCATAATCTTACTCAAATGGGGAGCTAATTCTTCTGCGAATATTTTGTAATATTTGGCCGTTGGGCCATTGGGGCCGGGCGCTTTACCGCTTTTCAAATTTCTTATGGCATTAAGCACTTCCTGTTTTGTAATTAGTTTGTTAAGGTTTTCTCTTTGAGTCTCTATTATTTTGGGTAGTTTCCTGTCACTTAGGTATTTTTGGACCTTATCTTTTTGGATGTTGTCTGAGGCATATAGAGTCTTATAAAATTTATGGAATGTGCTTCTAATTTTTTTGTCCTCATTAAAGGTCTTCCCTTTTTCTATGATTTGTGTGATGTGATTTCGCTGTTTCCTCTCTCTGACTTTTGACATTAGCCATCTACCGGGTTTATTGGCATTCTGGAAATGCTGTTGTTTAAGGTATTTTAAGTTATTATTAATTATTTCCAGGTCTCGGAGTTCTTTTTGTTTTAAGAGGGACCTTAATTTGTTGTTTATTTCTTTATTTTTTGGGGCCAGTTTTAATTGGGTTTCTACCTTAGCAATTTTTTCTCTCAGCTCTTTATCCGCTTTATGTCTATTTATGTTTCTTATTATGTTTTGTTGAATGAAGTGTCCTCTTATAACTGCCTTAGATGCGCCACACACTGTTCTCTCCGGGGTACCTTGATTTGAGTTTAGTTGGAAGTATTCAACCAGAGGTTTTTTTTATACCTTTGAACCTGATCGTCCTTTTTCAAAAGTTCTTCATTCAGTCTCCACCTCCTCTGATGGCTTGTCTGTCCTAGTTTAAATTCAAGGAAAGAATGATCAGAGTAAAGTTTTGGTGTTATATTTATTTTTTGTATTTTCGTTAGTAAATTTTTGGAAGACCAAGCCATATCAATTCGCGACCACGTCTTAAATCTATTAGAATAACATGTAAAGTCTTTGGCATCCGGGTTTTTCTCTCTCCAGATATCTTTGATCTCTAGATCATTTAGGATTTCTAATACTTCTTTTGGGAGTTGGCCAGATGATTTTATTCTAGACTTATTACTTTTTTTGGACCTATCCAACTCGTTCCACACCACTCCGTTAAAATCCCCCGTGATGATAAGCTCATCGAACGTTTCTTTTTCTATTGCTTTTTTTCAAGTCTCTAAAGAATTTTACTTTGGGGCCATTTGGCGCATAGATGTTACACAGTAAAAATTGTTTACTTTCCCACTGCATTTTAATTCCAATCAGTCTACCCTCCTTGTCCTTGAATGACAAGGAGGGATTATCTTCTTTCGTAATCCAGTGTCTCTTTCCTCATATTGTTAGCATTAGGCCCTCCTTCTTTTCCCATCTGAATTTGATATTGAGTTTTTTCAGTTCATCCGTCAGGAAAAAGTATTTTTTTTCTTTGAGATTATTGATGACGGGATTTCTTTCATAATTATAAGTTTCCTTTTGTTATAATAGATCAGACTCAGTGCATGTTCTTTTAATACTTCATCTCTCGTTCTTTTCCTATTGAAGTAAACCAAGACATCACGAATTGCAGTTTTTTCTAGAAAAATTTGTAGAAATTCGAAAAACTCTGTCCAGTTCCTTCTCTGTGTCATCCGCCGATAGTTGGAGCAGTTTTGCTATGATGTCAGTCATAATTCCTCTGATGTCCTCCTGCTCAGCCTCCTCCACATTTCTGAAACGGAGTTGGAACTCTTTCTCTTTGAAGTCCAAGAGTTCTTATTGTTCCACTAGCCTTTTATTAATCAGTTTGAGACTCTTTATTTTCTTTCTGAGATTTTTTTCGAGGAGGTCTTGTTTTGATTCAAGGTTTGTTTCTTTTTGTTGTATTATGATTATTTCCTCCTGCATTGAGCTCATGCGCTTTTCGATGTTTGCTATGTCAATTCTCAGATCCTTCTTAAGGTCAGCCATTTCGTGTTTTATTAATTTCTCTTGATCTCTTAGGAGACGCTCTTGGTCCTCCTGCTTATTTACCATGTCGTCCTGCTTTTTAGAGATCTTAAGCATCTCCACAAATAAGTCCTGTAATGTGAGCTCCTTTTGGGAGGAGTCTCTTCTAGGTATATTTGTTTTGCTGTTCCCTGACTCTTTGGTCGCATCTTTGCCTCTATTGAATGCCATTGTCACTAACAGTCTCTTTCAGTCAGTATCAGTTTCTAACAATCACTGTCAGTCCCTCCGTTTAGTTACCTGCTGGCCCCCCCACTAGCTTTTCCTTCCTTCTGCCTCTTCTGTCTGCTGATGGGGAGTGGCTGGTTTGACTGGATTTGAATTCACACATACGGGGTGACAGTGTATATGAGGAACCTTCCTCAGCACTCCTCAGAGTGCTGTCTCGCTCCTGCTTCTTCCTTTCACCCTTTGAAATTGGAGCAAAGAGGGCAGAGGCGCCGTTTGGCACGACGTTCTTTCCCTCTTCTCCCCCTCCTTCACTCCGCACATCACTTTCCCAAAACTTACGTTTTGCTACGATGTTCTTGTAGTCTGTGTACTTTGCGTACTTTGCGTAGTTGCTTTTGCGTAGTTTGCGTAGTTTGCTGGGAGGGGGAAATTCTACATCGATGCAGCGTCCTCGCGCCTCCGTCGCCGCACGCCTCCTCATAACAGCGGAACCAATACTTCTTAGCCAGGGGCTGGACAATATTGCCCGGACCAATCCAGGTATGTTGTGAGCGGGTTGAGGGCGGGTTGAGGTCGAGTTGGGGGGGTGGGCCCTTCTCTCCTCCTTCCTCCCCTTTCTCCTTCTCCTTCTCCCCCGTGGGCAAAGATGGCGCCGTCTGCATTTTCAAGGCCACCACAGAGCCTCCCTCAGCAACCATACAGACCGGTAAGCCTTCTCGGAATCAAAATCTTACAGAGTTATAGTTTTCCTGGTAGTCTCTGATTCTTCCCTCCAGGTTAGATTTCCAATCACAACACTGGAAGCACCTGTTAAACTTCATCTGCAGGTTAAACCCAGGATGATATTCTATCACACCCACTCAATCGGTTTTTAGAGCTGGGTTAAGCTTAGTTTTTGAAGAAAATTTGTTCTCAGTACTCACGAATATTTTTAAAATCTGCGCTGGTGATCATCTTCAAGCTTGAGCTTGGTAGGCAAGTCCAGAGCCTGCTTCCCTAGTCCTCTAAACCTGGCCCGTTCCGTGTCTTCCTGGATAGTAAGGCACTTTTCTGACCTCCAGTTGTTAGACCGAGGGATTCGCATTACTGGCATCAAAACACGATGTCAGAAGGCAGCCTTGTGTGGCGCTGCCCGGCTCCGAGCGGCATGTCATTCACAGAGCAGCTGTGAATTTTATTCCTTCAGATGTTTTAGGGCCAATCTATGCAAGGACCATATCCCGGGCCCTTTCACATTTTTACTGGAGGCATTCAAATTATACTTCTGGTAAAGGAAGATTAATTCGAGACAAAGCAGGAAAACCCTGCTTTATCTCAAATTAATTTGATAGCAAATTAGACCCAGGTCGAATGGGCTATAGGCCCTGTGTGGATAGACCCACAGGGAGTCCTGGGACTACCCAGGGGTCTGTCTATACACCCGTTTTGCACCTTTTGGGTTCCTGGAGCCCAGTGACGTAGGATGGTCCCCACCTTCTCCCCCAAACCCTCCACAAACCCCTCAAAAATAAAAAGGAAATTTACCAGGAGCCATTTGGCTTTTCCACCTTTCTGAACAAACATACCAATGATGCCCAAACAGAAGGGGGCTCAAATTGCTCCTCTATCCCTCTGTCTTTTTGTGTGTCATTGGTATGTTCCTTCAGGCAGGAGGAGAAGCCAAATGGCTCCCGGTGATTTTCCTTTTGGGGGGGGGGGGGGGAGATTGGATCGCTATGTATCATTCCAAAAATATTCAGAATGCATGTGGACAGCCAATGGAGAGAGCTGGCTTTCCCCCCTGCATGTGTGGATTTAAACCCCCTCTAGAGCAGGTTTCTTAAACCCGCTCCAAAGTGAGTTTAATGTATGTGTGGTACCTGCCTTAGACTACTGCGTCAAGAATCCCTGCCTATTGGCCAAGCTCACTGAAGCTTCTGAGAAGTCAAGTGAATCATCTTTTGGAATTCAAGTGCATTACCTACTATAACAATATCCTAGTACTGCCTAGTTAGTTATTCATGGCTTCTTCTGTCATTATATTGATTCTGCTGGAAAAGTAACTTTACAAATTCTTCCTATGATTCTGCAAACAATTGCATTGTTTCTTGCATGAAATCTTTCACCCAGATGAGTAGCAAACAAACACATACAAGAATTCAGAGTCCCCTGGTTACATAGTAGGGAAAGTGAGAGCTATGTGTGTTGGAATTTACCATCCAAAGGCCTCCAGTCAAGATTTAATTGCATGTGCTGACATTTTCAAGAAGTGCTCTGAAAGAGATTTACTGCTGTTGCAAGTAGGCACAAGTCCATTTATAGCAGCCTTTTAAGGGGGGAAACTGTTTAAAGTGGGGAAGATTGGGTAGAATCCATCTTGACATTAAGTTCCGTGACTTCTCATTCATAACAACGGAAGATATTATGCTTATATCGCCCAAATAATTAGAAATATAATCCTCTTAAAATTTAAAGTGCCTGCAAGACTGAAGATCGAACCACAGAAGCGTAATAATGCTTCTAATCCTTTCCTGGAAACTAGACAGATAACTCTCTAATAATTAAGCATTTTCTGAAATTATCCATAAATATAACTTTAATGGCATGGTTAACTTTTTAAGTTAAGGGAGCAGATGTGTCCTGACATTTATTGGTACAATTGTACTTTGCAAAGAGTTTATTTCTTAACCGCAATTTGCTAATGATTTGTGTTGGCATGTGCCAATAACAATTGGATATTTTTAAGGTAATCGAGTTCTTTCCTGAATATAGTGTAAGCTTCTTATCTGGGATAGCTTCATTTTAGATTTTATGGTTTATTTGTTCAGTGGGGGAGGAGATTGCTGCTAGTTTGTACTTATTGTTATGAGATCGGTATTAGGGGTCCCGTTCAACTCAGTAATTGTAGGAGCAGAATACTGTACTATGATGTTAAAGCATTGAGTTTATCTTTAATAGCCCTGGCAAAGCACCAAGTACATTTTTTGTGATTATGTAAATTTTTCTCAATGCCTGCTCTCTTCTGGAAGGAAAGAACTATTTTTGGTCCTAGGGTTTGCTTTGCTCAGTCATCCTCCCAATTGTGACAGGTGATAATTTGGTCTGTGGGAATAAAGGAATTAGCTTGGTAGTCGTAGAAGGCAGACATTTCTTTGAAGCTGAGAAGGTGCAATCTTCCTTAGAAATCTGACAACAAAGCAGTGTCTATTGGAGTGTGTTTAAGCTGTGAACCCCCACCAGCAGTCATGTGCTTAGAAAGTTATTTTCAAAAAAAGAAAAAAAATGTAATGACCTGGTGATGCTATCAATAGCTGCGTAGTGGAAGGATGGTGCTTAAAGACCCTATTATTAAGTGTATGTTTAATAAAACTTGTTAGTTCATGCCATAAGATTCTTTGTTGGTTTTGCATATAAGCAACTCCCACCGAATTCAATGAAACATCGCTCTAACTAGATATTGTATTGTATATTATTCTGATTCAGCCTGAAATGGTTCACTGGTTTTGGAATTTATACTTTCAAAACATGGGAAAATAAGGAGAAATTAAGACCAATTGGAATCCTTTTTTAGTATGGTCTACTTTGTTCTCACCTAAAGGATTTTTGAGCCAAAATACCCTAAAGACATCAGATCCTGATTGATTGTGGAAGTTAAGCAGGGTTAATACTTGGATGGGAAACCGCAATGGTTAATACTTGGAGGGAGACTACAATTAATACCAGTTACTTGGGTTATGTTTCAGAGAAAGACAATTGCAACCTCCTCTGAATATTTATGACCAAAACAGAAAACTCCCTGGGTCATAGGTCAACACAAGTCAACAGCAATGTAAAAGCACACCTTCTTGGCTTTTCTTTGTGAATGAAGATTCAGGAAGGACTCATCCCATGCTTTCTACAAGCGTGTTGATGATTCGGAGGTTGGATGTGTCCTTTGAGCCTGTGCAATGGATTTTTCTGGTGGAGCACAGCATGCACAGAACTGGCCTCATCCTTTAAACCAAAGATTCGTCTGCCGGGGTCTAGCAAGCTGGGACGGTGGCAGCGAGGTCCTCAGGTCGTAGGTTTGGTTCGAGTTTCCTTCTCTTAGATGGTTGATCTTACAGGGTTAAGTGAGTACCATCTGCGCAGGTTTGAAATCAGAGTTTTCCTTCTCCTAGGATGGTTGCCAAAAGGCTAGAGAGCCCATCCTGCCCTTTGACACTATTTGTCAGACCCTTCGGTTGTGACCTGTCTTGCATGGGAGGCCCTACCGGTGGCTATTATGCCACCGCCAGCATAGTTCACAACTTCATTAGGATACGCAAGCCTCTCCCCCACAACAAGGGGGTGCCAACGGAGAAGTTAAAAAACAACAACACCTGTACCCACACAAAAGGATTTTATTCAACATTGTGTAAGTCACATTCTAATGCTTGTGTCATTATGCAAAATAATATCTCAGCCCAGGATATTCTGTTTGGTGTACAGTATAATTTTAGATAGTAGCATCAATTTGATGGACTAAAAACCAACATTTAGTAAATAACACAAATAGTCAGAAACTATTTTCAGGAGGTTTTTTTCAAGCATCTCTGAATAGCATTAAAATATTAAAGAACATTTTATATTCTGTTGAAAAGGATTTACGAATGTAGGCCATGTCGTTTCATAGCACAATTTTCAGTGTTTCAAAAGGTCTATGATACAGCATATCTCATACCGAAAGCTTTGAAAGCTCCATTCAAAAGCTCTCTTTTCACATTGCAGTATAGCTTGCAGTGTGCACGGTTGACCCAGTTTTGCTCTCTTTGGGGAAAGCATAATATGATCTTCTGTTGCCCTGTCACTGACATGGAATGGATCCGGATCAACTGTGTTCATCAGGAGTTGCCTGCCAGTGTGCTCAGGGACTGGGATGTGAACTGTTCCCCAGTGTGTTAATTGCAAAGATGGACAGATTTGACTATGCAGTGGTGTTGACATATGAAGTTCAGTGCAGTAATTGCCTATAAAGAAATGAGATACATTATCCAGTACCAGCTATGGCCAAGGTTTCTGGGGCAGACCTCCCTAAGCACTTTGAGAAGCTTCAAGAGAATTGTTAATCTTCTGTTCACAATCTGCATGCAATACACATTGTACAGATGACTGCATCCCTTCTCTATGTCACTCCTGGAAAAAGCTTTCAGCAGAAGCTGCCATTAACATAGTATATAATGTAAACAGCTAAACATGTATGAAATAACATCCATTGTATTTACATTGCTACAAAAATTCATTAATGACTGCTAATACAAGATTTTAAAAGGGTTCATGAATTTGTTCTCTGGAATGACACCCTGTTACTGTCCTTGAACTCGGAATGCCAAAAACTCTCTTCCACGTTGTACAATAGCAGCCCCTTTATACTACTTTCATGACCATCATCCTACAGAATTCTGAGTCTCTAGTTTGAGTCTCTAGTGGAAAATGATAAAGGACACATCGCTGGGGATGATGTGGTGGAGGGGGGGGGGGCATTTTAAAATACATTTTAATTGTATTTATTTTATTTTACCTGTATTGTTCTGCATTTTTGAGGCAGCAAGAAGTTCCTCGATGTGTTTGAGAGAACATATATCTAAAGATATATGTTCAAATCATTGAGACATTCTAAATTGCCTGCATTTCCCAAGAACTCCCCTACAATGTTTCTATAGCAGCTACCACCCAGATGGTAACTTTTTTTTATTATTTTTATTATCATAGTCTATTTAGAAAGCCTGTGATCCTATTATTAACATACAAATATAATGAGAGCAGCATGGGTGTTCACTTCCAAATACTAAGAAAAGCCATGGCACTGCACTGTTTCAGTCAGCTATATAAACCTGACATCACATTTCCCATACTTGCCATTCCACTGCTTTGTCCAAAGCATAATTTTGGGCTCAAGAGTATAATTTGGGGACATTAAATTACTATCCTGCTGAAAATATCTGATGTATTGTTCTTTGTAATAAAGATACTACCAAGTATCACAATTGAAAGTAAATCCATAATTATCTGAGGATTTGCTACAGCATTTTATTCATGCTGACTAGCCTCTTTCTCACTTCAAGTCTTTAGAAAAAAACTCAAATTGAATTCTTCCTACCAAAGCCATTATAGACTTTCTTGCCAGTATGACATGAGGCATATATTTTATCTGTGGCATTTATAGTGTACCTTTCAAGGATTCAAAGTTATTAACAAATTATGGAAACAAGAGGGTGGATGAGGACAGCATCAAGGGAATCCAATAGGATTTGAAGCAAGGAAAATGATGGAAGAACCCACCCTCCAAATCATCAGCCAAAGGATCTAAAATATGAAACTATCTTTTTCTAGTGCTTCAAGGATGCCACTGATTTGTGTTCATTTGTTTCTTTTTGGCCAATAAAGAGTCCATCGCCTTTCAAAAATCTAGCCTATTTCCAGCCACCAGGCAGTTGGTGAAACTAATTCCCTGGATCAGACTCCTGGTCTTAAAGATAATGCTGTTTCAAATGAGTAGGGAAAAGTTCTTTAGGTAGGTTCATGCTGTGTATATATTATGGGTGTAGATCTTGTATGTTTCATCCAAGGAGACAAGAATGAATGATTGTACCATTCTTTTCCTTCTGACAAGAAAGTTGCTGAAAACTGTAGTTTCCAAAAACTAGTCCAAAGCACATCTGGATTTATTCTGTGCAAATAGAATGCAGGCTTTTGACACAAAAAGGCATAGTGTGCACAGAAAATAGCATTTTCTATTGAAGAAATTCATGTGCATTTCTCATAAAATGTTTCAGATTGCAAGGTCTCTCACATATCTAAAATTCTCCTCATCAGGGTTTCACAACATTCAAGAAACCAATTTTTACCATTCATTTAATATTTGAATACTTTTCTGCCCCTAATGAAACTGTCCTGCTATAAATTAGCTTTCCAATACAGCACTAGCTAACTGGGTTTCAGGTCACCCCATGAGCTGATCGGTATCACTGTGTGGTTTTCAAGGAGCAGGATTTAAGAAAAGATCTAGGATTTGGGGATGACTCCTATCAACAGCCACAGGACCCACCACACCTGTGAAGCAAGAAACATTAGCTATAAGCTAATGGAGCAAGATTAGGATTCTACCCACATATAGGAATCCCAATCCCATAAGGTCCTTGCCTTCCTAAAAGGAACAGAATGAAATTGTTCTCATGGTTTTTTTGCTGAATTTATTATTTTTTAGACTTCTAAGCCGCCACTCCCGAGTGGCTTGGGGCGGCTCACAACAAGTCTTAAGCAAAACATAGTTAAAAACACATTATACACTCTAAAAACATACTAAAAACATCCTAAAAGCATAAGTAAAAGCACTACATAGTGTGCAAGGAACAGATGCGTAACGTAGTACAACGTACACAAGATCCAGATCAGTGGACAGGCTGATGGGCTAGGATGTCTTGAGGGTCGAAGGCTTGCAAGAAAAGAAATGTCTTACACGCTCGCCTAAAAGGCAGGAGGTCTCGGAGGGCCCGAGTCTTGGCCGGGAGAGAATTCCACAGCGTTGGAGCGATTACCGAGAATGCTCTCCTGCGAGTAGCCATCAGCCTGAATGTCTTGGCAGAGGGAACTGTCAGCAAGTTGGTATTTTCTGACCACAGTGATCTCGTAGGGCCATATGGGGTAAGACGGTCTCTCAGGTACACTGGCCCCAGGCTGTGTATGGCCTTAAAGGTAAGTACCAGCACTTTGAAGGCGATCCAGTGCAGATCCTGCAAGGTGGGTGTTATGTGACAACCTGCTGGAGTACCAGACAGGAGTCGGGCGGCAGTGTTCTGCACCAGCTTGAGCTTCTGGGTCGCCGACAGAGGAAGGCCAACGTAGAGGGCGTTACAGTAATCCAGTCTCGAGATGACCGTGGCTTTGATCACCGTGGCCAGGTCGTTCCGGGATAGATAGGGGGCCAGCCGCCTTGCCTGTCTGAGATGGAAGAAAGCAATTTTACTGACCATGGAGATTTGGGTCTCCATGGTCAGTTGGGAGTCCAAGTGAACTCCCAGGCTCTTTACAGAAGGCGATGGGCATAACGCCACACTGTCCAGAGTCGGAAGCTGGACCTCCCCATCACCCGGGCGACCCAGCCACAAGATCTCCGTCTTCGCTGGATTCACCTTCAACCTACTGGCTCGCAGACATCCAGTAATGGCTTCAAGGCAATGATGGAAATTATCAGGGACGGAACCAGGCCTGTCCTCAATCCTCAGAATGAGCTGAGTGTCATCAGCGTACTGATGGCACTCAAGCACAAAACTCCGCACCAGCTGTGCAAGCGACTGCATGTAGATGTTAAATAACAGAGGGGAGGGAATGGCCCCCTGAGGAACTCCACAAACTAATGGGGAGCCCTCAGAGACCACCTCGCCCCTCCTCACTCGCTGAGACCGATGGTGGAGGAAGGAGGTCAGCCATTGCAGGGCTGTCCCCCTCACTCCAGCCATGGCCAGGCGGTGAGTCAAAAGATTGTAATCGACTGTGTCAAACGCTGCCGTGAGGTCCAATAACACGAGCAGCGCAGACCCACCTTGGTCAAGCTGGCAGCGGAGTTGGTCTGTGATGGAGACCAGGACCGTCTCCGTCCCATGCCCCGAACGGAAGCCGGACTGGAAGGGGTCTAGCCATGTTGCATCATCTAAGAAGGACTGCAACTGCTCCATTCCTGCCCTCTCAACTACCTTCCCCAGGAATGAAAGATTCTACACTGGTCGGTAGTTGGAGGGAACCGAAGGGTGTAACGTCGGTTTTTTCAGCAATGGAGCTGCCACCACCTCTTTTAAGCACTCTGGAAACACTCCTTGCTCAAGGGAGGTATTAAGGATGTTCAACAGAGGTCCACGTAACCCCTCCAGGCAAGATCTAACAAGCCAGGAGGGGCACGGGTCGAGGGAGCAGGTGGTAGGCCTAGTTGCATATTACACAAACTGTCTATATTTCTGTATTTCTACTTCATCACATGGCCACCGAAAAGGAAGATGTCACTTTGCCGCAGGGCGTGGGGAAGCTGCCACCCCACACACTGCATTGCCTCCAGCTGTTTGATCCCATGGGATAAGCATGGTGATCATGTGGAGTGCACAGCTTCCCCATTAAATCTCCCATGTCATCGCTGCAGTGTGCCAGTTCCACCCTCCTTCACTCATGGAACTGTCGCAACATTGGAATTGGTCAGCTCCATGTGTGACTGGGGCTAGATGACTGTATGTCACCACATATTAGCCCCATGTGACAAGGTCGACAATCTTCTATTAAAACTGCAGAAGTTATAGCTCTAGATTCCCTGATAAATGTAACTAGGGACTAGGGTCGTCTCTGGATCCTGGAGGAGGGATTCAAGGCCTGTTATAAACCTATGTGAATCCTTGCTTTGTACCAAAACAAACAAACGTAAGGCTGTAGTGCCTGTATGTATGCTAAAGACAACATGGGACAGAAGTAATGGGATATATAACCCTATTACTAAGTGCAGAAATAAAGAGCAATATATCAAATACACAACAATACACAGTATCCAAGCTATTTATGTAGCAAAATGTCTAATACAGAACACTTTCATTGAGGAAAATAATCCTCATAGTAGAGCACACCATATACAGTTAGATATCCAAAGCTTTTTAAAGTCCACAGTTCATAATATCTATATCCAATAGATAAAGCATAAAAAATCCCCAACTTAACCAAAGCCCAATATAAATAGACAATAATAGCAGACAATATGACCATCAAAGGAAAAGTAAATAGTTACTCCGTGGCATCGGATATGGGCGAGTTCCTCCAAGCTGCAAAAGGGTGTTTCCGTAGTGACCACTCCCCCCATGGGTACAGGAGGGGTTCGTTATCCAGGAGTATTCTTGGTAAATCCACAATTGTAGGGGAAAATCCCTCTGTTTATTTACTTTTTGATGTATAATTGCCAAATTCCTTCAGGCAGGATGGTCAAGAACAATGGTGGATGGTATTATCCCCATTTTAGGATGCTGCAGAGACAGAGCCATGCCAGAAGTAGCCCTCCGTCATGTGATGGGCTCTGGCGGGGCTCCTCCTGGCTCCGTTTCAGCAGCATGTTCAGAGGCTGCCCTGAGAACACAGATATTCTCATTCAAGAAGTCGGGGGCAGCATGGTATGAAGCTGGGAACAGACATGAAATGCTACCTGATAGTTTCCCCTGCTGCCACATGGATTCATCCGCTGCCCCCTGGTTTATGGGCCTCCATCTGATGAGGTCCTAAGACCCAGTGCAGTGGAATGTTGTACTCTCACAAGCTTGGGTAAAAATGTAGTTGTGTCAGGCATAGAAGTCTGTGTTTTTCCAGGCTTGTCCCTATGTAACCCACCCCGAATCCCTTCGGTGAGATGAACATACTTAAAATTCTGGAACTAAATGTGGGGAATGATACTGATAATTATGTCATGGTTTAATATGCACTGTAACTAGTCAAAGACTTTTTTAAAATGCAATTACATTTATATTTACAAATATTTTAGTCAAAATTACATATCAAACATATTTCTAACTTTGACAGAGTGACAGTTCTGAAGTGTCAATATTTCCTTTTGTAATTTTTATGTATGAGCATGCTTATTTTTTCCTTTTCTGTATTTTATGTTGTGAGAACCTGGTTCATCAGTATTTGGTTTAATGTAAGAGCAAAATGAAGATTGACAAAGCATTATAGTAAAGCAATAAAATCCACACATTACTGTGTCTGAACTGGAAGAGCTAAACTCAATCTGCACCTTGTAAATTGTAAATTAAATACATATATTTTACTGGCAGTTTCCTTGGACACAAATGACCTTTGAAATGACACTTGCCAAAGATCAACAGATTCAGCAATGCTCCAACAGCTTTTTCTGATCTTTGACCTAGGGTGCCTCTGCTGTCCTACCATTCATTGCTTAGCAAGGCTCTGTATTGTTTGTGTTAAAAATCTTAGTGTTGCAAAACATTTCCATAAAATTGTGGTGACATTTTAAAGTAGTGTACTTTGTGATAAATGTCATATTTATGTTATCTGTCCGCAATCACTTTCTGGCTGCATTCCAATAGGACTTGTTTTATAAGGTGCTCTTCTATAAATATATGACTCCAGTTCCCTAAAAACTGCAACTGCTTGATGGTCACTCTCTACTGCTTATGGGCAGTTGCCCTATATATTTCTTGAAAGGCTGTTTAGGAGCATTTAAACAGCCACCAGCAACTGCTTTCCTCTAGCAAAAGCCTGTGTGAATGATGTGCTGTGTGGTTCACAGGCTGTATGGCCATGTTCTAGCAGCATTTTCTCCTGACATTTTGCCTGCATCTGTGGCTGTCATCTTCAGAGAATCTGTGTGAATGTTGCAAAAATGCCATCAGTACATCACCATTTGTGAAGTTATACACCATCATTTTACTCAATATTCCAGGTGCGTGTGCACATATAGCAATCCTATGTCAATGTTGAAATACGTTTCTAAATATTCTATTTCAGAACTTCTCAAGATTTATGTAAATCGCCTGGAGCATTTTAATGGAGGGCGATTAACAAGTGAGAAACTGATAATAATGATGATGATTTTTTATTTTATTTTATTTATGTTTCGATTTCTAGACTGCTCCTACCCGCAGGCTCGAGGCGGTGTACAACATTTCATAAAAGCATAAAACATTATTATTATTATTAATTCATACTTGATTGGCCGCCCTTCCCAAAAGGCTCGGAGTGGCTCACAGCATAAAACATCACAGTTAACAAGTACAATATTACAGAATAAAATATAGAAATAAAATTAGAAAGATTCTACAAAGAGCCGCTCAGATTGAATGCCTGCCGGGAAAGAGTAGTTTTACAAGCCTTCCGGAAGGAGGAGAGTTCTCTTATTGATCGAACAGTGGCAAGAAAGGCGTTCCAGAGCATTGGTGCTATAACAGAGAACACCCTTTGTCTGGTTGAGGACAGGTGATATGTCCGCACAGTAGGAATTTCGAGGCGATTTTGTTCTTCTGATTGAAGTGATCTCTGGGGAACGTATGGGGAAAGACGGGCCCTCAAGTACACCGGCCCTATACCATACAAGACCTAAAAAAGGTTAGAACCAACACCTTAAAATGATCAGGTACTCCACTGGCAGCCAGTGCAGTTGCTGCAAGATTGGAGCGATCCGACATCTTGCAGGCATTCCAGCAAGAAGCTGTGCAGCATTCTGCACCAGCTTGAGTTTCCAGATCAAAGCCAAGGGAAGGCCAATGTAAAGGGCATTACAGTAGTCTAATCTCGAGATGACTGTTGTCTGGATTACTGTGGCAAGGTTGCTCCTGGATAGGTAAGATACCAGCAGCCTAGCTTGCCGCAGATGGAAAAATGTGGTCTTGCTGACAGCAGAGACCTGGGCCTCCATTGTCAGCAATGGGTCCAATTGGACCCCCAGACTTTTTACTAAAGACGGACATAGTGCCTCGCCATCCAGAGTAGGCAGCTGGCACTCTCCCCAATCCGGGCGACCCAGCCAGAGGATCTCCATCTTTGATGGGTTCACCTTCAACCGGCTGGATCGTAGCCATTCAGTCATGCCTTCAAGACACTGATGGAAAGAATCAGGTATGGAGTCGGGTCGACCATCCATCCTCAGCACAAGCTGGGTATCATCAGTGTACTGGTGACACTCCAGACCAAAACTACATACCAGTTGGGCCAGTGGACACATGTAGATATTAAATAATAGAGGAGAAAGAATGCCCCCTGAGGGACCCCACAATTCAATGGGAGCCTCTCAGAGACCACCTCCCCCCTCACCACTTGCTGGCCCCTGTCCTGGAGGAAGGAAGACACCCATTTCAGCACTGTCCCCCTAACCCCCAAGGTGGCCAGGTGGTGGATAAATAAAGAATGGTCCACTGTGTCAAAAGCTGCCGTGAGGTCCAATAACACTAGGAGCGCTGATCCTCCTTGATCCAACTGGCAACGGAGCTGGTCTGTGATGATGATGATTTATGAACTGAGTGCACCGTGTACTAAGTGATCATAGAATTTATTAACATTTACTGCAATAAGCTTGAATAAACAATAATATGGTAAATGCTAATGGCTACACATTTTGGATGTTTGGCTTATTCATATGCTGCTGTCCCATGTAACAAGAATCATAATAGGGGGGAAACTCGGGATTCCCTCAGGTCTTCTGGGGAGGAATGCTATCCTGCATCCAATCTGGGTGTTTACACAGAGATTGGAAGCGAGATAGCATTCATCCCCAGCAGACCTGTGGAAAGCCCGAATTTCCCCCAGTTCTGCTGGGGAGGGTGTTATCCCGCATCCAATCTGGGTGTTTACACACAGATTGGAAACGGGATAGCATTCTTCCCCAGCAGACCTGGGGGAAGCCCAAGAATGCAGAATAACACCCTCCCCAGAAGACCGGGGGGAAACTCGGGTTTTACAGGGCTCCTGGCCCAGGTCTTTCTTGCAGGAGAGAAGGACCTGGGCCAGAACCCTGGCAATCCCAGCTTGGAAGCAGCTTTCTCCCTTCCCACTGATGTGAGAAAACTGCTTCCAAGCTGCATTTGCTTAACAGTTCCGATCCAGTTCTGATACTTTCTGATAATGGTGGCCGCAAGCTTCAAAATTGAACACCTACTTCCAGTTGACCTTACTGTGCCCTTGATATGTACTGAGGTTGGCTTCTAGGAGTCAACCCAACCCTCATACCAAAAATGAATGGATGCCTGTCCCATTATATGCAGCTGCTGCTGTTGTTTTGTAATTGTTGTTTTTGGGGGTTTTGTTATTGTTAAATACACAACAAGATTAGTACACAGCAAACAAGATCATTATGCTGGCTTTTGTATTTGATCACATGTCGGACACTTCCCAAGTGTCTAGAACTGTGTGATGTAACAGTGAATAATGTGTGCAGAGTAGGGTGGTCTTTTGCAGCTGACAGATGGTAATTTCATCAGTCCCGATTGTTTTAAAGTGCAGGCCAAGGTCTTCAGGCACTGCACCCAGTTTGCCGATCACCACTGAGACCACCTTTACTGGCTTTTTGCCAGAGTCTTTGCAGTTCTATCTTTAAATCCTCATATTGTGTAAGCTTTTCCAGCTACTTCTTGTCAACTCTGCTGTCACCAGGATTGCAACTTTGATGATCCATACTTTGTTTTTTATCCACGATTGTGAGGTCAGGAGTATTGTTCTCCAAAATGCAGTTAGTCTGAGTTTGGAAATCCCAAGGTAGTTCGATGTGTTCATTTTGTGTAACTTCTTCAGGCTTGTGATCCCACCCATTTTTGTAGCAGGCAGATGGTATTTGTGGCACAAGTTCCAATTGATCATCTGAGAAACAGTATTATGCAGCATTACTATTATTATATTTATATCTTACTTTTTCTTTCCATATGAAGACTCAAAGTGGCTCACAACTAAAACATTTCAATACAACTTAAAATATACAAATATTAAAACAGTATTAGACATCATTAATATGCAGTGACATAGTGTTGCTTTTATAAAATGGCATCAACACTGTTTTCTTTCTGAACTTTCTTTTTTTAAAAGAATATTTTTCAAGCTGGTGGTGGCTGAATCCATTGATCCAGAATCTCTGCATACAGAATCCATGGATACAGAGGGCTGAGTGTAGTTCTCTAACTGATTCCCTGGAT
Source organism: Anolis apletophallus (assembly GCA_030556195.1). Lineage (NCBI taxonomy): Eukaryota > Metazoa > Chordata > Lepidosauria > Squamata > Anolidae > Anolis > Anolis apletophallus. The sequence goes on along the minus strand of JARBWK010000004.1, from coordinate 34,016,542 downwards.
AAACATGCAACTAAGTCAAATTGTTTTTCCTATTAAAGCAGACTCACTATATCAATGAGTAAAACAACCCTGATGTAGATCAGTGAATCTAATATAGATAGGACTTAGAATTGGTTTTAGTCCATGAAGCCCTTAAAAGAAGAAACTCAAAGGCCTTCTTTTCCAATGTTACATAATGATACCAGATTTGCTATACTATCTAAACAATTTCATAGTATACATCAAGAAAATACCATATTAACAGTACTGCAGCTGTTATGTGCCTTCAAGTCATTTCTGACTTATTGTGACTCTAAGGCAGGGGTGGGCAATTATTTTTTCCAAGGGGCCACACGAGAGCCAAAAAAAATTATGGAGGGCCGCACCTAAATGTAGAACTGCATGCTAATCTACATAATTTATTTATTTATTCACTTACTATATTTACTATATATTACACATCATTAATATTAACATATTAATATATCAAGAAATATTCATATATTATTAGTATTAATATCATACTTATTATATCATAGTATATATATAGAGACATTATAATATATTGAAATTATAATAGAATATAACATTATTATATTATATTATTTATCATATTATTATTATAAAATTATTATACAATAATAATAAAAACCACTAAAATAAAATAATGCTTCCTTGTAGTCCTCTTCTCTGGAGAGTTTTATGCAGAGGCTTGATGGCCATCAGTCGGGGGTGCTTTGATTGTGTATCCCTGGGGGTTGGGCTGCATAGCCCTGGGTCCCTTCCCTCTCGATGACTTCCTGTTCCCACCTTTCTAAAGACCTCCTGACAGCGAGCCTTTGAGATTCGTGACAGAAAAGGAAGAGATCAAACCCCATTGAAAGGATGGGAAACTCAGGACCAAACTTGGCACAAATCCTCAATATGCCCAAATGTGAAGACTGGGGAAATTTGGGGAAAATAGACATTTGGGAGTTGGAGTTGCTGGGATATATAGTTCACTTATTAAGGATGTGCGGCAGCGCTTGCTCCCTCCCTCCCTCCCTGGCCTCTTCCTCCTCCTCTTCTCCCCCCTCCCTCCCTCTCCGTCGGTCGCTCTGCTTGCTTGCCTGCCTCGCCCGCTCGCCACTTGCCTCGCCCTCTCGCCCCCGCTCGCCCTCTTGCCCGCTCTGGCTCTCCCAGAGCCGGCAACAGCAAGGCCAGGCAGGGGAGGCAAGCCAGGGACCCTTAGGAGGGCCAGATAGAACCGGCCAAAGGGCTGCATCCGGCCCCCGGGCCGTAGTTTGCCCACCCCTGCTCTAAGGTGAACTTATCATGTGTCCTACAAAAAGGTTTGATCAGAGATGGTTTCCCTTTGTCTTCCTATAAGAATGAAATAATGTAAAGTCACTTAGTAGGCTTATATGCTGAGTGGGAATATGGATCTTAGTCATGTTGTATGTCATGTTGTATTGAATACATCACACTAGATAGTAAAAAAATGGAGAAAGAATGCTTTAAGATTCACATTTCATTAATTCAACGTTTATTCTGTGAGACATATACATGCAATGTGAAGAGGAAAGGTTGATCTTTCTATTACAATATTTATTTTAGACATTTAAAAGATAAAACAGGAAAGAGAGCAAGCAAAGCAAAGCTCCACGCTGGATTCTACAGCCACCGTCCTTCTACTCGGCTGTCAATCCATGCCGCCACAGTTTACTCTGATACAGAAGCAACCTTTGGATTCTGGAGTCTTTGTGCACATCCAGAGCAGAAAAGGAGTCCTTGCTTTGCAGGTGGAGTACCTTCTTCGTCACCCCTTTCCATACGCCATTTTCGTCCAGGACCCACACACTCCTTTGGGGATTCTGCAGAGTGGGTACGGCTCCGTGTGTCAGGACTCTCACACCCAATTTCGTGTTTCATAGCTGCGACTGTGTTCTCCTCAACAGCATCATGAAGAATTTTCGTAGATTCACTCTGCCATCTTTCGTTGTCTCTGCTTGATTCCTTTGCAAAAGTTCCTCTCGTGTGCGAGACAGCGCAGCGGTGACTTCAGACAATTGTTTCTCAAGATGTTCAATAGTGATTTGAGGTTCTTCCAAGTCTTGAATGGCTCTGTACGCAATGGCTGCCAGGTTTTTAATATCAGAGGCGTCCTCTTGCAATGACTCCACCGTACAAGAAAGACGAGCAGGGTCTACCCGCTCTGCAGCTCCGTCCCCCTGTGTTATGTCCAGAGCAGTAGCTTCGGCCTCTAGAACATTTCCTGCTTCTTCGCCTTCATTTGCCAGTTGTGTATGTTTGTTCACCAGATCCTTGAACATCTGCATGCGCTCCTCACGGTTCTCCACAATTTCTTGGCTGCAATTGTTCTCTTTTGCAGCATAGTGCCGAGTAAACTCCTCCATAATTTCTCCCCGAATTTTTATCTCCCAGAGTAGCTTTTTTTCTCTCGTCGATCAACGTTTTTGTTAGTTTCTCTATTACACTGAGTAGCCCCTGATATGCTGCTTTTCCAATGATGATGACATGGTCTTCATCTTCTGTTTGGCTGGGCATCTCTTCTTCATCTTCATGCTCATTTCCCTGTGTGTTTTCTGCTGTGCAGTTTACCTCATGTACCTTACTGTTCTCTTCTTCTGACTCTTCTTCCTCTTCCATCACATCTTCCAGGGTTCTTTCCCATTGAATAGCAGGTCTTTTAATGGGTAAACATTCATCCACTTCGGTGCTCACTTCAGATTTTGCTTTAACAGATGTTTGGTTACACTCCTCTACTTGGGGAGAGTTGGGAGCAACTAAGACCATGACCTGTTGAGCAATTGACGAAAACTTGAGCACGTTGAGTGTTTCATGATACGCTGCGGCGCTCTGGCTGACATCAACTAACATGCACACCTTTCCTTTGCCGCTGAAGAAACCTTGAAAGAAGTGAGTGAGCTTACTTTCTCGAAAGGGGATGTGCTGCTGCAACTTTGATTGCTGGGTGGTCTTCAAGGCACTGATGCATTTGCCTAGAATAAGTAACGAGTTGTTGATGTTCCCACTCTCTTTTAGTCGGATTCCTTCATTGTGGGTTCTGGCACAATGCTCTGAGCCGGCAAGGTCACATAGAAATAACTCATTGACCTGCATGACTCGAGTGGATTCAGAATCCATTCTTAGCATTTTCACAGTGAATACGCTATGGCTTCTGCTGGAGTTCGCATTCAGCTTCGTCGAGGCAAAACTCTGATGCTTCTGACCCAGCTTCATGAGCTTAAAGGCTTCTTTAAATTTTGAAACCTGAATCCATTGCAGATACTTTTTTTTGTTAAATAGTTTTTATTAGGGGTTTGACAAGTAGTGGGGATGTGGGGAGGGGTGGGCGGGGAGAGTGGGGGGACAGCTAGGGAGGGGAGGAGGGGGGAGAAGGGGGTAATCCATTGCAGATCTTTGACATATGAACAGCAAGGCACAGCCCCTTCCTTCTTTTGTCACTGGAGAGTGGAAACAGCAGGTCATAAAAGCACTTGTTGTAAATTTCACAAAACGAGACCCAAACTGAGAAGAGTGCCCTTTGGTTCTCCATATGAGACGGCGTTGCTTCTATCTGTGGTTCCTGAAAGTCTGTAAAACTATCAGCTGTTCTACTATGATTTTCATTCATGTCACTGGGATAATCGACCTCTTTCATGGGTCGAAGGAGCGAGCGTTTCATAGAGGCTTCTTCCTTGATTTCCTCTTGTGTCAGCCTCCGATGTTCTTGGTATCGATGAGGTTTGAGGTTCACCTCTGGATACAGCCGGCTTTGAATGCGTCTAAACAAGAGCTCAAGTGCTCTCGGGAGAATGCCACTGGACTCTTCAGTGCCTTGGTAGGTGTATGTTTTCCCAGCATTTGTAACTCCATAGGCAAATATGAGGCGGCTATGGCCCTTGATAAAGACCAACACTGGCTGCGTCACAGTATCTTCAAAGAGTTCTTCTTGTGTAGTTTCAGAACCAAATACCTGTGAAAACATAAACTTCTGCACCAGCTGCCCCATGGTTTTTTTCGCTGAGCCAGAAGACTTCGGGGCTTTTGGGAGCTTTCTTTTTTTATGGTTTTTGTTTGTTTGTTTGTTTATTGGAAAAAAATAACATATTTGAACAGATAATAATTATCTATTGTAGGCATAGATTATAATGAACATAATTCCTGGGTTATCTATTCACATTCTTTACAGAACATTCATAATTACATTTTTTATTTTTCTCCCCCCCCCCCCCCCCCCCTCCCTGTCCCTTCCACCACTTCTTCTCTATATATTTATTTTTAACCACGAACACAGCTTTTGAAATCTCTGTACAATATCTGGACCGGCTTCTCCTTCTTCTAACCATTTCATATAAGTCCCCCATTTCTCTTTAATTTCTTCTGTTATATCTATCTGTGCATTTTCTTGGTTTATACATGCAATGATATCAGATTGGACTTGTTCAAATAAGTAGTTATTCCAATTTTCCAGATTCCACTTTTTTTAATCTCTCCATCCCCATGCTATTACTGCTTTTCCTGCTAGGATCATTGCTTTAAATAACTCTTGGTCCTTTGCAGCAATGTTTTTATTCCCTGTGACTGCCATTAGTAAAAATTCCATATTAGTTTGAGTTGTTATTTTGAAGACTTTCCCAATTTTCCTCATTATTTTATTCCAAAATCTTTTTGCAATTATACAGTCCCACTACATGTGTGCATACCAGCCCTTCTCAGCTTTGCAGTGCCAACACATTGGGCTTAATCCTGTTCCCATATTTGCTAATTGAGCTGGTGTCCTGTACCATTTCCAAATACATTTCCTTTCTAGTTCTTTATATTTTTTCCATTTTAATTTTATTTACCCCCTTCTTCCATTCCTCAATATTTTGTTTTGTAAGTGTCCCCTCCTTCTGCCATTTATTTTGTAATGATCTCACTATATATTCCTCATCTTTTATCATTGTTTTATATATTACTCCTACCAAGCCTTTCGTTGCCTTCTGTCCTTTCAGCAATATACTTTCACCCACATTTTCTTTACCTAAACATTCTCCATATTTCCCCTGTTTAAGCTTATTGCAAAGGCCTAATACTTTTATCCAGTTTCTGTTACCCATTTTTTCTATTAACATGTCCGTGGGAGTCAGCTGTCCATTTATATCATACATATCCTTAATGCAATAATATCCTTTGTCTTTCAGATCTTTCCACCAAATGGGGCCAAACTCTTTCCCGTATAGGCTTTCTAGGGGTGTCCACTTTATTATATCCGGCATCCAGAGTGATTTCCATTTTTTTCCATATTTTTAATGCCAGTCTTCTAGGGCCTCTGTTTTTTTAATGGTAGCCTCTATATTTCCTGTAAAAACCCCAAATTTTCCCTCTCCATTATTAACTGCGTCTTCTATTTTGCACCATTTTTCTTCTCTCCTTAAACTGTTTTCTATCAATGCCTTTAGTTGAAATGCTTCATAATAAATTTCCAAATTTGGTAGTCCCCATCCTAATTCTTTCCGGTGTGTGTAATATACTTTGTTTGAGATTCTGGGTTTCTTTTCATTCAATATTCATTCTCTAATAGTCTTGTCCCAAGCTTTTATTTGTTTTGGATTAATTTCTATTGGGAGAACCTGAAATAAATACATTATTTTTGGGATTAAGAACATTTTTGCTGCTTTTATTTTACTAAAGATGCTTAGATAAAAAAAGCTTTTGGGGGCTTTCAATATAATGGTTGTTGGATCGAGGACAGAAATGCAGTCCTGAGAATCGCTGCCATTTTCTGCCCGTAGAAGTGGTCTGATGCAAAGGCAAACATGGATTCCAAGCTTCCTCTCCAAAAATCCATCCTAGGCGAAGGCCTAGGGGCGTAAAGCGAGGGGGGTGAAGATTCACGGACCAAAAAGAAATAAATGTTGAAACAAAAATGCAATGGAGATGACTCTCTCTCTCTCTCGGGGAAGGGCGGGGGGAGAGCGCTGCAAGGGGGAGGAGGGAATGGCGCCCCCCTCGCCCCCGCCCCCTTGTCAAGGAATGAGGGCAGGAGGAGGCGGAGGGAAGTCCCCGGGGCTGCTGCCGGGCATGCACGGCACCCAGAAACATGGTGGAGGAGGCAGAGGCGCTCCTTCCTTGACAAGGGGTGCCACACAAGGAAGGAGGGCACGAGGAGGAGGAGGAGGTGGTGGGAAGCCCCCGGGGCCACTGCCGGGCATGCATGGCACCCCAGGAACATAGCGGAGGAGGCAGAGGCGTCTTGAATCTCGACACAGTTGCCACCCCGCAGCAGCCTTCACGCCGAGAGGTGAGCGCAGGAAGAAGAGCTCGGAGCCTGGCTTATAGCAGAGATTGGAGAAATGTCGCCATTTTCCTTGACGTCATTATGGTCTTTTGGACCGGTTTGTGGCGATAACTCAACCGCAGAAATAAAAGGGAGACGAGGAAATCCTGGTTTAGTCGGGTTTCCCTCCATTGCCTTGGCCATCTCTCCTTCGCAAACTCTCCCGTCCACCTCCAAGGCTCCTCCCTCCCTCTCTCCGTCCTCTAAGATTCACATTTGAATGAGAGTGATAATTGGTGGGAAATAAAAGATCAGTAATGGAATCCAACATCTAGTGGTTAAATATTAGGGCAGGCATCCGATACAAAGCTAGTTAAAACCAAAGGCCTGTCACTAAAAGATTTGGGCTGAGATTTGGTAGAAGCAACGGGTTTTTTGCACTTTCACCATGGAGCCCACGAGCTTCCATCACACTCAGTACAAGTACTTCCTGGGCAGCTCCATGGCAAAAGTGTAAAAAAAACACCTGTTACTGCTGCCGAAAATTTGCCAGCAGCACACAATAGGAGGCTTCCATAAGGAAGCATGGGTTGAGCCGGCTTAAAAAGGCTTCCAGCCATGTGATGGGGGGGGGGGGGGAGCCAGAACAGTGCAGGACACCTCTAGGAACATGAAAACCAGGTTGAGGAAAGAAGTGGGAATGGAGAATAGCCAGCTCCCCCTTAAAACCTGAACCCATCTGGCTTAAGGTTAAAATTAATACTCTGCACTGTCTCCATAATACTCATGGTAAGTAATCAAAGAGCCAGCCAATGCACCAAAATATCAGATGACAACAGATAAAAAGGCAGGTGATACCCAATGTTAGCAACACATCATTAAAGACAGGTTTGCAGTTCACTTACATATCAAAGTTTGAACAAATACTGAAAGCAAGGGACTGAAATGCAAGACTAAAAACAGTAGGGGGAAGTGTTTCTATATGAACGTTTGCCTTAAAGACATAAAGATTAAATATATCAATTTCATCTGTTCTTCACGAAGGGTACCAGGTTTGGCAGGAGGTATTAGATAACTGTTATTTAGAGAACAGTTTATCTTTTTATTGTTCTTTGTAAGGTACTCTTGTATGCTCTTACCTTGCAAGACTAAGAGAAAGAAATTATAAAAGAAAAGATGTCAAAGTTGATATATAAATAGATGTCCATTTTATATAACACACTTTTATATAATAAAGAGGTTTTAAACATTTACAAAACCAGCCTCTGTGCACCCACTCACTGATATTTGTTTTTGTTTTTATTTTTATTCACTCCAAACATGTACCACTCAGCCAATCTATATAAATCTCACCTACATATTTTTGCCTGGTTATGCAGTAACTAAAAGTTCAGAATTCATAACACAATGTAAGTAAAGTAAAGTATATTGAACATGGCTTTTTATAATCTAATAAAAACCAGTGTTTCTAAGTGCATTATAATTTTCTTACCCTAAACCTGAAAGGTCTTAAAATTTTTACAAGCATTCAAAGGCAAATAATTATACAAGTCCTTATTTTTCTGGCAAATATGAAGGTTATCCAGAAAGTAAAGTTACAAGGCACATAGTCAAAAGAAAAGAAAAGAATAAGAATTTTATATTAACTATTACAACAATGACATACAGAGGACGAACAGATAACTGAGTGCCAGATACAATGGGCAAAGGACATTGGACAAAGCATATATATACATATCAGTGGGAGGAAATCTGGAACAAAAACATTAAATGCTGCATAGCGTCAGATATAAAAGACAACTGGTATAAGATGTATTATAGATGGTATTTCACACCAAAAATCTTAGCCAAATTTAACAAAAAAAGTGTCCAACAAATGTTGGAAGTGTAAGAAAGAAATAGGAACATTCTTTCACCAGTGGTGGGATTGTAAGAAAATCAAGAAATTTTGGAGAGAAATACACACTATAGTCCAAAAAATAATTAAGATTAAACTGTCTTTTATACCAAAAATATTCTTACTAGGGATTATGGATAAAAAAAATTGATGAAAATCAGGACCAAATGCTCTTCTTAATGAGCACAGCGACTAGACTATTACTAGCAAGAGTATGGAAACAGGATAAGATCCCAACCACGGAGGAATGGATTATAAAACTATTTGATATAATACAGATGGATGAACTATCACAAAAACTGATGGATTCAACAAAATGCATCGACTGGTCAGGATTTAAGGAGTTTATTCAAAACAGTGGATATAAAATCAACATAGACTTTATGGACATCTAAAGAACAGAAAATAAAGAAAAGGAACTGACAAAATATAAAAACATTTTTCATATACATGTCGGATTTTTTTCATTTCAAAGGATTATGGGAAGTCTTATTATTATTTATACTTTTCATTATTATGTTTTTTCTTTTTTTTTCTTTTTTCTTTGTTCTTTTTCCATTTTTTTCTTTCTTGCTCTTTGCCTGCTCTCACATTCTTACTCTCCTTCTCTAATTTCTTGGACTACTGCATCACTCTTATCTTCTATATAACCACTTTATGTAATAAAGAAAATGCAATAAAATTTATAATAATAAAAAGGCACATAGCTCTTGCAGGGAATTTTCTCGGGGGAAGTTGGCATCACTACCATATAGCAGGAAGCCAGCAGAAGCAAATGAGTGGTGCCAGTCACCAGTAGCTCATTGTGGTGAAGGTTAGAGATTAGCATCCTCATTCTGTTTCCCTCCAAGTGCGAAGTTTGTGCTGTAATACGCTAAGTTATGCTAAGGGCATGAATGCCTCTGTGCGTCATCATGAAATATTTTCAGTTTATGGAGGGGACATAATGTCAAGACAGCATGTGACAAAATGGGTATGGAATATATTGTGAGACCATCAAGAAACTTTGCAGAGCCATCCAAACCAAATGCCTTGGGATGGTGATGGCAGGAGTCTGTCTCCATGACAATGCATGTGCGCTCACCGCTCATGAAACACAAGAGCTGTTGACTTCATTTGATTGGGATGTTTCAAGCCACCCCTCTCACAGCCCCAATCTCACACCCAGTGACTATCATCTGTTCACCAGACTGAAGGAACACCTTGGTGGAAAAAACTTTTCCAACGATGACGAGGTGAAAATTGAATTGACAAACTGGCTGAAAAAGGTGAAAGAAAACGTCTATGACACAGGCATAAAAAACTTGTCCAATGGATGACAAAATGTATTGAACGGAAGGGCGATTATGTGGAAAAATAATGTAATACCTATGCAACAGTACATGCAAGTTTCATTAAAATATGTTATTTCCTTGTATTTTTTAAAAAAATCTTGGAACCTTACTTTCTGGATAACCCTTGGAGCACCTATTATCCCAGCAACCTATCATTTTCCATTTCTAGAGGTAATTTGGGAACATCTGGGTTACAGAGACATTCCATTTGGAAAATCTCAGTCAATAATGAGATTCAGATCTCTCTCATAACATCAAATGCCATTTTTGCATCTGCTCTAGCCATTTTTAGGTGAACCAACAAATGACATTATACACATTCCAGTCAAAGTGCATAGCCAATACAATTACTTTCGCAAAACACTTCTCTCTCCCCCACATCAATAAATATACCACAATAAATGAAGTTGACCACCTTGTTATAAAATCTAAAATCGACCGTCCAAAATAACCAGGTTGTTTTGTTTAACGTTAGTACTAATCACACTATACAGTACCCTCTGAAGGGAAAAAAACACTTTTACACAAAATCTGTGCTCAATGTTTGTGAAACAGAGGGAGCTTCTTTCATACACTGGGAATATTCATCTTTTAAAAATATGGTTTTTCAGAGCACATTGAATTGTTCCCAGAAATTGACTGGTAGCCAGTGAAGCTGATGTAAAGATAGAGTTATATATGTTCCATAACCAATCACAGTCAACAGCAGGCCACAACATTTTGGCTCCAAGTAGTATGTTATAGTCACCCAAGAAGGATATAACCAAAACATCTGTAACTATCCTACAAGTAAGATCATATCAGTTATATCTGGTAATGGTAATAACTTGTACATTAAAAGTACCTAAAATTTAGGCCAGTTGGGAACATTATCACCAAATTGGTCAGTTGACTATAAGTAATGTCAAGAGCCAGTATGGTGTAGTGTCTTGGATGTTAGATTAAGACCCCATTATTGCACAATTAAAATCCCCACTCATGGCCCTTCCACACATCCAGATAACCCAGAATATCAAGGCAGAAAATCCCACAGTACCTGCTTTGAATTGGGTTATCTGAGTCCACACTGCTGTATATTCCAGTTCAATGCAGATAATTTGGAATTTTATTCAGCTGTATGGAAAGGGCCCCAGACAAGGAAACCCACTGAGAGATTCTGGATAAGTCCCAATCTCTCAGCCTAGCAGGAAGCAAAAAGTAAACCTCATCTGAATAAATATTGCCAAGAAAATCCTGTGATAGGGTCAGTGTACATCAGAGTTGACTTGAAGGTACATAACAACCACAGCAAAATGTCAACAGTGTTGAAGCTCAGATTTCAGACATTCCATCAGGACTGGGTCAAACAGAGAAAAGAAACACTTAAAACTTATCTCTGTGATAACAACATTCATGAATAAAAGATGAATAGAGAACAATATGTTCTTCTGCCAAACACTATTTACAAATACGGTAACTGGTGATTCGTAACTTGCTGTTAGAGCTTCTTTGTGACCAAGGTTTTAAAATGGCTTGTGTAGGATCTACACTGTTTTTAATAGCTACAGTCTTATAAGTGCACAGTGTTAGAATTCTATGGGCCTAAAGGCATGGGGGGGAGGGGGGGGAACAAGGCATTGGAAAAATAGGCTGCTTGGACCTGACAGATCTTTTGTGCTTTTCCTCCCCACTATGATACAACCCTAGAAAATAATAACACTTTATTTATATTCCGCCCTTCTCAGCCCGAAGGGGACTCAGAGCAGATCACAAGTACACATAGATGGCAAACATTCAATGCCACTTTGTATTGACACACAAACACACAGAAGGAGGTTCTTGTGTCTTGTGTCGCGCCACAGGGGGGTGCTGTCGCTCCATCCTCTTATGAGGAAGAGCTTGTCAGGATTTCTGCATTCCAGCATCTGGTCTTTCTCCTCTTTATGGCATTGTAAAAACCTCCCCCGCTTTTTTATTAGCAGTACCTATTTTCTCTAATTACAGCTAAAGCTGTTTTTGAACTGCTTAGGTAAACAGTGGGCAGGGCTGACGGTTGGCTGCCCAAGCCAACCCGGGGTTCGAACTTGCAACCTTCAGTTGATAGATCTTTAGCAGCTGCTGATTTAACCACTGTGCTAAACCTCTGGCCCCTTCATAAAAAACAAAGGTGCAATATAGGCGTATAGTGTGATTAACTATTTATCATATATTCTCACATATGTAACACATTTTGAAATATCGCACCTGCTGAGATGATTCATGTTTAAAAGGTGCTTCAATGTGATTCATTGTCCAGGATTGATCCTGCCTGCTGCTTCTTCTCAAGATCCTCACTTGCTTTGACATCCATAATGCAGTCTTTATTCATATTTAGCATAGCACAAAATATCTCAGATGTATTTTGCATATAGATGTGGCGCAAGATACATCTTTTAGCCACAGGCTGTTTTCTAAAAGCCATGAATATTAGAGTTTACAGATTCCATTAGAGATAGGCATGATAAAATGTGCATTTTCATCAGTGCGTAAATATTAAAAAAGCATGCACTCACATTTATAAAAATCACTTGTTGGATTTTTTTAAACAGTCATCAAAGTTCTATTTCATTTTTTTCTTTTTAAGCACTTTTTATATAACCCCAAGCCTTTCTTTCATATTCTTTTATTAGACAGGGACTTTATTTATTCTGAGTCAATTTTGGTAATGGCTTACCATGCTCAATTCATGCACTGTGGTTCTCAGGAAAATAAGACAAAAATATTAATCCTTTGCTATTTTTCAGGTAGTGCCTTTGCACAAATAATTTTTTTGCCTAGATGGATACTGAGATTATTTTCCCAAAAAATATTGATGTAAGGTGGTTGGTGCATACAGAGCCACAGAAGGGGTGCAAAATGTGGATTAAATTTCATAGAAGTCATTCTCTAGAGGTGATGGATTGTCACTTTGTCATGGTGATGAGGCTTGCATGTTGCAATGAACCTGCAGACATAACCACCAGAGTCATGCACTCCCAGGAGGGCCTGCAGGTGAATTTCCAGACCAAGCACAATCTGAAGACCTGAAGACCTCAATGGCAGACCAGGCAGAACATAACGTGGTACTTGTTACAATGGCTATGAAGGCGGAAGAAGACTGTGACTGATTGAGAAGCCAATGTAGTCATGATACCCACAGGACCGGACGAAGTTAAAAAATTATAGTAAGCAAACCTTTTTTTGGCACCCCTGGGGTCTTCAGTGTGGTGATGATGGCTCGCATGCCGGAGCACGCATGCACGCAAATAGCTACTTTCGCGCATGCGCTGTTGGGACGAGCGCTTCTGGATGAAAAGAGCAGGGAAACATTTTGCAGCGGGGGCAGAGCCTCCCGCCTCCAGCTGCAAAATGTTCCCTGGCTTGTCCTTTTTGGCCTCTTGGGAGTGCGTTTAGCAACTCCCTCCACCAGAAGCACTGGTCCCAATAGCATATGCGTGAAAGTTTTGCGCATGCGCTATTAAAACAGAGCATTCCCAAGAGGATGAAAAGGACAAGCCAGGGAACATGCCCGCAGCAACATGATGCGCCGAACCTGGCAGCCGCAGCCGGATGCGCCGTTGGCTACGTAGCGCCCTGAGGCGGCCGCTTACTTTGTCTCCACCAAGATCTGCCCCTGGATACCCATGCCACTGGTTGGGACCCTAAGTTTGTGAAGACTGTATGTTGATTGGCTGTGCACATTTGAAAAATTCACACACAGACATTTTCCCAGAAAAATAAAACCAAAGCAACAAAAGTCCTATGGCGATCAGCGAGTGGCAATGGGGACAGGACTGTGAAATCTGGAAGCCCCTTGTCACATGGTGTCACACCCCAGTGTTCCCCTGGCCCCCAGCAAGACCAACGCCATATTAAATCCCAAGTGTCAGAGGGATCCAGCAAGCCTAAAAGCCAGAAGCTGCAGAGGCCTGCAGTTCATGCTCCGTTCAAGGACAAAGCTACTCAAGTTCCATCTCGAACCGATAAGCAGCCAGGGAAGAGCAGAGATGGGACGACTCCCATTCACCCAGGTGCCAGAGTTAATTGGGCTTACATTCCGATCCCATGTGAAAGACCTGAGAAAGACCAGATGGAGAACTGTTTTGAGAACCCGGTCCGACATATAGTACGTCGTAACATCAAAGCCTTTGAGAACTATAAGAGTTGGGGCTGAGAGATGGATGGCATCTCTCATCAACTTTTGAAACCTTGCCTTCATGAACTTTGCCAGGGCTATTGAGCCTTCTTGCTACTGAATTCCATTTGCCAAGCTTTGTGCCAAGAACTCTTCCATGGATTAGCCTATTGTGGCATCAAGACTTTACTTTTGTTCCTGACTACTTTTGTTCATGTTTGCCAAAGGACTATAGCTTTACTACCGTGCTTCTTTTGGACAAGTGTGCTGCTATCTTTTGCTGCTTGAAAGCAACAATAGATTATATTCCTAGTCTCTTTACTTTACTCATTTATTCTAAATAAAGTATTTAACCGTGGCCAGACTCAAGTGGTTTACTGAGGGGTCCTTCAGGTCTACGGTACAACACATGGGCAATGTGTTTTCTACCAACAAGACACTACACTTGGAAGGCCTTCACACTAGAACAACAAGAGATCACCTAAGATTACTTCTTTATCCGTTATTTGGAAGCATGACATATTTGGAAGCATAAAAGGTTTTCTTTATTTTAAAAACGATGTATAACTTTGTTTTTGACATCTAATTCTTCTACAGAACGTATTCATTTCTTATATTATACATTGTGCAGGCAAAAGATTTCAAATGCATGGCAATTTGTCTTTAAGCTTTCTATTTCCTTTCCCTCGTAAGTGATACATGTCAACTAATCTTGATTTCATACACTTTTATATTCTGTATACTTTATGGAGCTCCAAGCCATGCTGACAGAGACTCATCAAAATCATCATTGTAATACATTTGTCTGTGCGGGACTGTCTTGCTACCATCTATTAATCTTTTAAATGCTGTAGAGACTTTCCCTGCCTCGATATATATATGGCATTATTTACTGTGAAGCCATGCTTTTAATGGCAGCACATTATTTTGGGGGGTTTTACATTTATTTTTTTACCATCTAACTCATATATTTATGGAATTTATTGAATACCGGATTGTTGTCAGTGGCCTTAAAATTACTTGGGGAGGACTGATCTCTTAAAAAACTGCATGAAGGCAATCGTGATTACGACAATGACAACAACAATGTATATCTTGATAATTTAGGAAGGGGAGGATTTGTTTATCTAATGCCTTGCATGTTTAACATCAAAACAAGAGAAAATTAATTCACCCTACAAAACCCAGGCATCAGAGTTGGGGATCTATACTCTACTTGCTAGATTAAAAAATACAGTCTTTAGGGGAATTCAGTTCTGTGCACTTCAAAAGGTTCCTCTCTTTCTGTAGTGATGAAGTAATTTGGCTTTTCTGAGACACCTCCTGGCTAAAATGAAGAACTGCAGATCTCATTATTCATGTTGTTGAAATAAAGCTAATGACTAAATCCAAGCACACTGTGAAAGACTACTCTTTTTATGATTATTTATGATATATTTCCCAGTGAAAGTTTCAAGTAGCCTCCAGCCAGGCAAATAGATGCTTGGGGCTTTAGACTGCCTCTGATAAGGATATGATAAGTAGACAGCAGACAGCTGTTACAACATTCCCTGCTACTAGCCAATAATTGACTTCAATGAAAACAGTGTGTCTGCTCTTCATACTGTAAACACTACACTCCCCCTTGCTCTATGGGGAGCATGGTTTGGATTAAGAAATGAAAACATAGGCCTAATTCAAATGAAAGAAAGAGCTGCTAGTGACAATCATCTGGCCATATTCTTTCAGGAAAATCCACTACTTAAAAGCTGCTGTTCCAAGAGAAACCCAGCATGGGTATTATTTTTGTATGGCTGGTATATGAGTAGTTAGGCAGGCTGACCTACTTTTCGTACAAAATTGCCATGGCCTGAAGGCACATTGTACTTTAATAAAAGAAAGGAATCTTTGCTACCACATGTAGTTATAGATCTTACATTCGCCAAACCTTAGCTGTAGTTTTCCATAATGGTATCATTTCCAGCTCGTACGCGAAATGCATGTTTAATTACAAATAAAACTTTGTGTATTCTTTATATATGTAACTTTGTGATGCTGTGATAAAAATGGAACACACAAAGAATATCAGAACACCCAGGGACCTTCCACATAGCCCTATATCTCAGAATATCAAGGTAGAAAATCCCACATTTAAAAATCCCCAGTTCAAAGCAGATATTGGGGGATTTTCTACCTTGATATTCTAGGTTATAGGGCTATGTGGAAGGGCCCCCAGAGATCCAAACAATAGCTAAAAAGATCTCAAAATGCTATTTAATGTGGCTATAATAGGTCAAGAAATTATTGCTTCTGGTCAGTTTAAATAAATTATATGAAATTTTGTCATTACTTAATTTTTCTCTGAAAAGGCAGTGTGACCTGTTATAGGTATTTAGTTAGCAATGCTGCTGATGCCTGCAGTATCACCAATAATATTGCGACCTCATATTTGCAGAATTGATATATGCACTTTCACTTATCTGGAGTTTCACATATTTATTTAGGGCATCCTATAGAAGCTATGCCCACTTTTCAGTAACTCTGTGATTTGTTATATTGAAAATAATATGGTTCACTATAATCCATTATTTTATAAGTCCACACAAAGTTCATGTATCTGAAGTGAATGTTTGTGTCATAATAAATGTCTTGGATGCAAAAACAAACAAAGAAACCCCCCAAAAAACCATGCTATTTAATATGCAAAAGTCTCCCAATCTGAAACCAATTGATTTAGGGTACAGAGATGAACTATACCTAAATGGAATGGCAGATTATATAACCAAATGTTTTGTTAAATTGGGCATTGTGTGTATGTGTGCACTTCATAGATGTCACATTATATTTCTACACAAAAGGAAACTGTATTCATAACAAGAGCAAAATATATGAGACAGAACTGACAACCAACTTTTTGTCTCCCCACTGCCGCCACCATGCTAAAAGGTATGCTGTCAGAATTAGGAATGTAGTGTAAAAATCCTACTAGTTCTGACATGATGTCTAAATGAATAAACTGCAAATGTCTATGTGCTTTAGTCATCTAATTAGCAGAGTCCCCAGGACAGGCGATGATAAGTTATTAAGTGACATTATTAAGCATCAGAAACAGATATTTATTGTGAATCTCAACTACGTAGCGTACCGGCATTTTATAGGTCACGTTCTAACCAGCAACATCACTAACTTAGGTGAGAATGAAATGGTCACTCTGGTAATGAGCTAGTCTACCTCCACTTTTATTTTGAAGTGGCCTTTTGAATCACTAGTTCTTGCTATAACTGACCTCTCACTCTTTCTTTGGATAAAAGCTGGCTCCTACTGGCAAAATTTCCCAATTACCTCATGCTCTGGTTCTCATATGTCCTGGAAGAAAGTCAATCGCACACCACTTAGTCAGTGAAAACAGTGGAAATCCTAAGAACAGCGGTTTTCAAACTTCAGTCCTTCAGATGTTTTGGACTTTGGCTTCCAAAAGCCCTCCGTTCAAACACCTGGGGCTTTAAGGTCAAGAATCATTGTTGTAGATCATTAAGACTTTCTGAGTACTTGAAGGCCTTTGAAGAATCAAAGATTGTCGTTATTTTTGGACTACTCCTTACAAAGTTTCTCAGCCAACATAATCATTGGCTAGCAGATTCTGGGTATTACGTTCCAAATACTTGCCCAAACCTCTTCACAATCATCAAATTTAAATGATAAATTACATGGACTTCTTGAGTGGCCCAGAACACAGACAAAGTATTTTAGATATAGCTGTCAAATGTTCATAGCCAATACTACCACTTGCCATGTTGGCTGGGAGAATCTTAGAACTATGTCCAAAAATAGCTTCTCCTAACTATGATCTGATAACAGACACGTGATTTCTATTCCATGAGAGCTGGTGATTTCCATGAAAATAAAGTAGTGATTTTACTGTGGTTTTCAGCCTGATGTTGATATGCCTATTCTTAAAATAGGTTCAGTATTTTGGGTAACCCATTTAAAATTCAGACTAAGACCTGGAAAAGATTCACCACCACACTGGGCCAAAACCTATCAGCTATCTTTGGCCCTTCCAAGCAGGCCCAAAATGCAGGACCAAACAATGCCTTAGGTAAAAGTGAATTAATTAAAAATAAACCAGGTTTATTTCATCAAAGGAAAGGAAAAATTATCCAGCATCTGTTAAATTATTTTTTGCTTCTGTGTTGCAAGCAATAGTCAATCTTGGAAACCTTGTTATCAAGATTGTTCATTTGCCAGTTCAGGAGTCCCATCAGTAGCCTTGTTTCTCTGGCAGTTGACCTCAAACTTTTGCCTTCCAAACTACATTCACTTCCTCTGAGGATGCCTGCCATAGATGCAGGCGAAATGTCAGGAGATAATGCTGCTAGAACATGGTCATATAGCCTGAAAAACCTACAACCCGTTACACCCACTTCTCCTTACATCTTAGCACAGCAGTACAAGCAACTGCAAATCAGATCTTAGTTTGGATTGTTCTTTATATGAGTAGATTCAAGCTTACAAACCACATTGGGATGGGGTGACAAGATCCAATTGGGTCCTTGTGTTTATGGGAAAGCCCATCCTACAACTCTCAGATTGGGAAGATTTCTGAAGTATATATTGTAATGGCTGGGGGTAAGGGATATCACTAGAAAAGAGGAAAAGGAGAAGGTTACGTTGTGTATTCAAAATTGTATTTAAAGAGGCATATTGAAAGGATGAACAGTTGTGGACTGTGTTAAATCTTCATTTTACTGACCTGCTCTTTGTTCACTTTGAAATTGATTTGAAAGGAGCAGTTGTAGTAAACTAGTGACAATTTTTAAAATAAAAAAATCTTATGACTCTTATGCAACAAGCAAGCAAAATTGAGGCAAAGAAGGCATTTGAATTTAATTTGAATGAAGAAAATAATACATTTTAATGGTCCCATAAGTGCAGTTTTCCAGTTTAAAGAATAGAAATGGTATGTCTTACAAATGTATTTTTGCTGATGCCTAATAAGCCTTTAAATATGTTTCATAAGCAAAAATGTAATAGAAAAATCCAGCAATTCAAAGACTGAGAACATAAAGCAAAAGTAAACGAGCAAGCACATATTCCCAAAGGACCCCAAAAAGATAGCTGCATATTCATAAAGAAAGCACATGACTTAAAACAATTTAGCCTCTGTGTTCTGCATTTTAATCCACAGTATAAGCTAAAAATTAGCCTCTCTCATTTTGTCTTTGATACTAATGCCAGTACAGGTTATGTTTCCCACAGTATGGCAGTTACTAAAGTGAAGTGACATTGCCAGACAGTAGAAGCTGTACGTTTAATACAGTCAGACTTTTCTATGACTAAAATAAAATGTGTGATACATATAAATCATGATTGCAATTTGGCATGTCTGTTTGTTGGGTAATTATTCTAGCATTCCAAGAACAGACTGTCCCTGGTATCTTGTTTTCCTCTTCACAGACACTGATGTTTATTTATGTACACTATTCTCTATTTGCTGCAAACTTAGTACAGCCAAAACTAAGATGGGGCGCAATATTCAAGAACTTCTTTATCAAGGTGTACTTAGGCAGATATTTAGATTGAGGCCCCTTCCACACAGCTAAATAAAATCACACATTATCTGCTTTAGAACTGGAATATATGGCAGTGTGGACTCAGATAAACCAGTTCAAAGCAGATATTGTAGGATTTTCTGTCTTGATATTCTGGGCTATATGATTGTGTGGAAAGGCCCTTAGAGGTCATCCTGAAGAAAACAACCAATGAAGTGTTTCTTCCTGATAAAAATTACTGCTAGTAATAACTGAGGATTTTATTTTAACAACTTCAAGAGATATAATTTTCAATAGTCTTTACTTTTACCAACCAAAATAGAACAATTTTAACATAACTGCTGAGGAAAGGGGCTTCAGAGAAGAAATATTTGATGAAGACCCCCATCTTCTTCATGAAGCTTTGGTGATTCATGGGATTAAATATATTTATCAATAGTAATGGATAATAATAATACTGTTTATTTCTATTCCGCTCTTCTCACCCCGAAGGGGACTCAGTGCGGATTACAATACACATACGACAGACAGTCCCTGTCGGAAAGACATACAATTACACATAGACAAACACAGCGCAGTTTTTAGAAGGACTTCTTCTTTCCTGGCTGCGTCACACAAGTGGGCGTCATCGGGTGTGAATGCTCCATTACATCAGTGTTATGTCCCTGCATCATTGCGCCATCACGTCACAAGGGGGTACTGTTGTTCCATCCTCATGACAGGAGCCTCTTGTTTCCACCACTTCTGCCTCTCCCTTCTCCGTCAGCCTATTTCAGACGAGTCTGTGCAAAAGTCCTTCCCCACTTTTATGGTCCCGAATTTGTTGTTAATTCACAGCTGGGTTGTTGAACTGCTTGGGTAAACAGTAGACAGGGCTCACAGCTGGCGTCTAACTCAGCCCGGGGTTCGATCCTGCAATCTTCAGATTGCCAGCACAGCTGTTGTTACCGCTGTGCTATCTCTCCGGTCCCCCTCTGGGCTTACTTTAGGTTTGCAGTATTAGGCTCAGGAAACCATGATCTTTTCCCATGCTAACTAGAAAAAACAGCTGTTCCTCAAATCTTAGTTTCAGACTGTACATGTGGGAGGGTCTTCCTTTTAAAAATATTTTTTATAATTGTATTGTGTAAAGGTGATATACATATTGTAAAAGAAAATGAAGGAAATACATATGCACTAAAAAAAATCTGGAATGAAAGCTATGGCCACTTTTATAGACGGAGTTGAATGTGGTTTTAATGGCAATGTGGTTTTTATGTATCTCTGTTTTTATGAATTTTAATATGCTGTTTTAAGATGTTTTAAATTTGTATGGCATTGAATTTTGCTGTAAGCCGATCTGAGTCCCTCCATGGAGGTGAGAAGGTCGGGGTACAAAATTTTTAAATAAATAATAATAAATAAATATGGGTTTGATGTATCCTCCCCCATAGATGTTATGACCTCTGTATGCTATGCTAGCATAAGGGCTGAGTATAAGCAGTGGTGGAGGGAGGCTTGGGGGACCCACTAGCATCAAAAGCATACTGGCAATGGGTTTTTTTTCCTGTGCTGTCTCTCATGACTGAATGCCCTTAAGAAAAGTGCTGTATCTGGTGGGAATATTCTCTGATGTGTATGTGGTTCAAAATGTTGCCATGATCGCATTCCCACAACACCTCTGAACTTTGCTCCAATGATCCCTTTCATTTTCATTAAAATAGGGAAATGCAGGCAGAAATTTTAATGAAAAAACCAGGCAACCCACACAATACAAAGACTATTGCTATAGTAGAGGGACACATACTCTGTGAGAGAGGGGTGATTTTTTTTAAAAAAAGAATGTGAGTAGAAAAAACTTCCTTATGCTTTCAGTGAGGGCAGGTATGAGGGGAAAAGGACAGGTTTAATATATGTGAAAATAAAGGGTCAAAACCAAAGAGAAACACAGAGATACTGCACAGCGCACACTTGCAAAAGGAGACAAAATGGAGGTCTTCAGTGACAGGGAAGAAATTCTGTGATCAAATACACTGAAAAGTTTTTTTAAAAAATACTGTGATGAACCTTACATTGTGAAAGGAAGACTTTCCTAAGAAGCGTGTCTGCTTTTGTGAGCTTTGTCACTGCATACAAATCTATGAAATAGGCTTTAAATATGATACTTTGAAGTTCTTTGAGGCTCTTTTTTTTTGTTCTGAATGTTTTGAAATGAGACAGATTGCATTAGAAAAAGAATAGAAAACTAATACTAGACTTATGAGTTCATATACTTATACTTTAAGCACCCCCCATAACAGTTGAAATTTATTTATTCTGTTCTAGTGGGTTATGTGGACCTTTGACCATTTCCTATAAACATTTTAAAATATTAATTGTTAAATTCTATGCAGTATTTCTTATGTAGATTTTTAGTAAAAGATTAAACTCTAGGACATGTTGGGCACAAAGTGACCTTTCTTTCATCTTCACATTACTGAGCAAGTCATGATTCAGTCCTGGATTATTTGGCTTTGATATTCAGCATAACTAACTTAAATCATTTTTAATGAAGTCAGTGTAATATTTAGATTTTATGACAGTATTTTAAGTAACAATTGAATCTTTAATAGAGTTAAAACATACAAAAACTGAACATTAACAAGAATTAAATACTTCACAATATAAAAATGCAGTGTCAAATTAAAAGGATAATATGCGATTCAAAAATATAGGATTATTTAAAACAGTTCAGTTTAAGATAATACAACACCCTCTTACTTCTCAACCTAGGGGTTGAGATGGGGGGGTCATGAGGAGGTGTTAGAGGGTTGTCTAGACCATCAAAAACACAGTATTTTTGTTGGTCATGAGGGTTCTGTGTGGGAAGTTTGGTGGGGTTCAGAATGCTCTTTGAATGTTGGTGAACTATAAATCCCAGCAACTCCAACTCCCAAATGTCAAGTCTATTTCCCCCAAACTCCACAAGTGCTCACATTTTGGCATATTGAGGATTCATGTCAAGTTTGGTGCAGCTCCATCATTGTCCACAGTGTTCTCTGGATGTAGGTGAACTACAACTCCAAAACTCAAGGTCAATGTTCACCAAACCCTTCCAGTATTTTCTGTTGGTCATGGGAGTTCTGTGTACCAAGTTTGGTTCAATTCCATTGTTGGTGAAGTTCAGAATGCTCTTTAATTGGAGGTGAACTATAAATCCCAGCAACTACAACTCCAAAATGAGAAAATCAACCCCTCCCCAACCCCACCAGTATTCACATTTGGGCATATTGGGTATTTGTGCCAAATCTGGGCCAGTGAAAGAAAATACACCCTCATATCAGATATTTAGATTATATTCTATAACAGTAGCAAAATTACAGTTATTAAGTAGCAACGAAAGTAATTTTATGGTTGGGGGTCACCACAGCATGAGAAACTGTGTTAAAGGGTCATGGTACTAGGAAGGTTGAGAAACACTACTCTAGCATGCTTTTAAATAACATTATGTAATAAAGCCCTATCAGGAAAAAAAGTGTTAGTCCTGCTGATAGAAAGAAAACAAGGGGGAGATCACTGAGAAGGCCCTCTCTTGATTTTACATGAACTCAACTTATGGTGGTGTTTGGATGGAGAGGAGGTCTCCATCCCATAGTCAAGCCGAAAATCAGATTGAAATGGATCTAAATGATCCATTATACCCAGAAATGCCTGGAGCTTGGAATTGACCAGATGCTACAATACATTGCCCAATAGTAGTATGTGGGACACTGGTTGATAATTATCCATTACAGAGGGATTTGGAGGTGGCTTATTCAACAAAGGCCTCACTTGGAATTGGAACATGACTAACGTTGTTGTAAGGAGGCATTAACTACTAGACCCTTCAATCACTCAACCAGTCTTCTCTTGCCTGTTTATTAACCCTGGAAGAACAAGTATAGTGCCATTCATGTAGTGCCTCTCACCTCCTGAATGATTCTACCCACAACTTCAGACTGCAGAAATCAATAAGTACCCAATAACACTGGAGAAGCAGAAGCCAACAGAACTGTATCAATTACATCATAAAAGTTGGGGCAGACCTGAGGAATTTTTATCTGTAAAGTGCTGTGCAATTTCTTCATAACAAACTGTCAAATGATGTGAATTTTCTATGTGAGAGCCAAGTAATTATGTAGTAAACCCCTGACCATCTGCAGAATGGCTTTTTTGCAGATATGAATCTCCAGATGATGTTGAGTAATGACTCCAAATATTCCTCACCATTCGCTATGCTGTGAATTCAATAATATCTAATGCATGATAACATTCATTAGAGGAGTATTCAAGCATTTTTAGAGAGAAATCATATCATAAGAATACAAAACCAAGTTATTCTGTAATCATTTCACTCAGAAATGAGTTCCACCTGGAAGCAGCCACTGAGATTGTCTTTCCCTTGTTCCTACCAAAATGCCTGGGAAGATGCTGAGATAGAGAGAAGGGTCTCGGCAAGTGATCATAAAGCTCTATGTGGCTCATAAAGGAAGATGTGCCCCGTCAAATAATCTGGATCCAAGCCATGTACGACTTCATAAATCAAAACCAGCACTTTGAATTGTGCGTGGAAATGAACAAGAAGTCAGTGAAGCTGTTGCAACAACAGCTCCCTGTAGTCAGTCCAAGTTAATAGCCTGGTGCACCTCTTTGGGTCAACTGAAATTTCTGGGCATTTTTCAAAGGCAATCCCACACAGAGAGCATTGTTGTAATCCAAACAAGATGTAATCATAGCATGTACCACCCATGGCCAGACCCAATTATTCTAGCTCTCCTGGAGGAAGAAGTGATCTCCTGGGGGGACAGATACTCTTGGATAGAATGTTCCTGCTTTTTCTTCCCCCAGGAAACTAGAGCAAGTATACCTTCATGGTGTGAATTGTTGCCTCCGTTGCACCCCCTTCCCATTAGTAAGAAGCAGCAACAGGAGATCTTCTAAGGACTAATCAGCAGGTGATCCAATGCAAGAACAAGGGAATAACCCCCAGTTCCAATTAAAAAGGGGCATACACATATATAAGCCACTTACACATACACAGGCTTCTGACAGGATGGCAATACTAATCTGATTGGGTCATCAAATAAACATCATTCATTTGGGTCTTCAAATAAACATCATATTTTTTGATTGATTTAAAGAACAGAAAACAGTAACTGGCTCTCATTCAAAGATTTGCTCCTCAAACATAAATTTAAAGATATGTTTGGTGGCCTACCAGGATTACATAGGATGCATTTAATAATAAAATAAAATAAAAGAGCCAAGAAAGGATCCGAATAGCAATAAAATATTGATACAAAATACATTAAGGAACAGAGGGCTTTGAATTTAATGGTCCCGATGCACTAATGCAGTAGCCTTCATTCATTAAAAGCATTCTATAAAACTGGGATATTGAAAAAGTTTTAAGAAAAGACTACAGAAAAAGACCCTGCAAGTCAGCCTTCTCCACACATTATATAACATCTATAAATGCCAACATATTGCCAAATTATTGAAAACATAGAATGTCAAAGACATGGACCTAATCTTGCTCAAGATAATTGCTGCCTTGTTTACAATCCAACATATACCTGTTTTGGCCAACTGAAAATATGTGGGACACAGGGGCGGTCCTACAAGGTAGGCCAAGTAGGCGGCCGCCTAGGGCGCCATCTGGGAAGGGGGCGCCATCCTGGCCGCATGGGGCGCCATCTTGGCCCTGCCGATGTTCCTCAGGCAGTGCCGCAGCTGCCTGCTTTTGGGCCCCGGCCTTGTGTGTTCCGACACTGCTTCTGGGCATGCGCGGAGGTTTTTGCGCAGGCGCAGTTGCTCCAGAGCTGAAGTTGAGTGCAGGAGCAACTGCACATCTGCGAAAACCTCCGCGCATGCCCAGTAGCTCCCTTGCGCAGAAGCCTGTAAGCAAAGGACTCCCTATCGGGCAGGCAGGGAGTGCTTCCCCTCTCCTTGTGTCTCCACCGACGTGCATTTGCAGGGAAGGAGAAAAGAATCAGTGAAGGAAGTGTAAGTGAAGGAATGAATGAAGGGCTTTCCTCCTCCTCCTCCTCTGTGACCTCTTCTCTCCCTCCTTCCTTTCTTTGGCTCTGTTTCTGTCTAGACCTGAGGGGCCTGAGGCTATGAGGAGTTGTGGGAGTTGGAGTCCAAAACACCTAGAGGGAGGGAGGGCCCAAGTTTGCCTGTATTCGACCTCATTTGAACATTTTGGCTGTTTTTCTATTTACATTTACATTGGGATCCTAATTTTGGACTTATGGGAGACTCCTATGAATTATGAGACGGGTGATAGGTAATATATTCTGATTTTGATGCATTTGCATTGCATTTCTTGTTATTATACAGTTTTGCTTAATATTGTCATACAATATAATACAAATACAATGTAACAATAGAATAATGATATATTTTATATTAAATGTAATATTACAAACAATATTGCAGTATAGTGGTATTGTACGAAATAGTAATATATAATATTTTATTTTACTTTATTTTGGGTTATTTGAGTTTTATAGGAGTAACAAAAATATTTAGTAGAGGATAATTTCATTTAAATAAATAATTTTATTTATTATTTTATAATAATAATATAATATAATGTTATATTGTATTATAATGTCAATATATTATAATATAATTATATTGTAATGTAGTATAATATAATTATGATATAATATAGTATGAGGATGGTATAATATATTGTATATACATTGATACAATATAATACTACTAATGGTATTGTGATATTATAATTGTATGTGGGACATACTTCCAAGTTAACATGCAGGTTCATTAAAAGCAAACAAATCTAATCTTGCAATAATTTGCTTGTCTTAATAGGTGTGATTTCATTTATTTCTGATTGGTGATCTGTTCTGTTTCAAAGAACTCAGTGCCTTGCTTCCATTTGGCTTTTAATAACTGATAAGCACCTAGAACGTCCTGTGATTTAAACTGGCTTTTTAAAAAGATGGCAAAGATGAACCCATCTTTATTTAGCAATACAATTTAAAGAGATTGGGTAAAGTGGAGGAGGAGGAAGATGTGTATGTGTAAAACATAGAATGGAGGGGAATGGAGAGAGAGAGAGAGCAATAGGGAGATGAGCATGGAAAACATGACACCTGCTCATCCAAGTGCATAGCATTGTATAAGAAAAGTAAGATTACAAAGAGATTTATTGCAGTTCACTCCAAATAATAAAAAGGCAGTAGCAATATAATAAACAGAAGAAAGATTCCATAACAATCAAAAAATTACTTTTTAAATAGGTCATTTTTTTGGCTTTAGTCTGTGTATGTATAATGCATAACTCCCATGGTGGACATGCACCAGGACTTTCTGTGGATATGTGAAACTGTGGATAATAGAAAACCCTATGGAATTTAAGGACTTCTAACCTAAGAATATCATAGAATCATGTTGGAGGATTTTATAAGGCCCAGAAAACACAGATTTTGTCAGCTGTGGATAAATGAAACAACAAATACCAGTTCACACGTGTGCATGTACATACACAAACAAGCATATAATGATAATATAATAATAATACTCTTTATTTATATTCCGCTCTTCTCACCCCAAAGGGGACTCAGAGCGGATTACAGAACATATACGAGCAGACAATCCCTGTCGTTAGTATTGACATACAAGACAGACAGACATATAATAGGTGGATCTTTTCCTGGTTGAACATGGTCTTCCAGATGACATCTCCGGGTGCTGTTGCTCCACATATAATAATATAGGCACATATAATATCATGATTGCATCCAGAATGTAAGCAAGAAAGTGTAATGCCATCTGGATGCAATTTTAGAAAGTTATATTCTACCCATGACTTTCCCCCTTCATGCTAAAGCTTAACTTTTTTCAAAGTGATTGAAATAGTCCAAGAATTTAAAAACATGATGTGACATATATGTGTTGATCATAAACAGACAAGATGTTTGATAGAGATTAGCTACTCAAAAATCCCAAGAACTGTACTTTTCTACATTGCATTTCTTTAGTACACGCCAGTCATTTTAATGAGTCATATTCTTTTGAACTGGAAAACAGTAAGTCAGGACCCACAATTTCCTTCTGAGGTAGCTTGATAATGCCACAGGGTTTTTGTTTTTGTTACAATCTTTCCTAGCTGGCACCACTTGGCACAGGCTTTTCTATAGAGTATTACTAATCCTGATTGCTTTGGAAAAAAGACTCAGATGGGAGCCCTTTTAAGCACATTTGAAATAATGTATAAGAGGCACTTTGGTCTCCATCATAAGTATCTGTATTTATCAGCAGTTTCCAGTTGTGTTTAGCTCAATCTAAGGGAGAAATTCCACTGTAAAAGTATATAGTAGATAAAACAATTAAACAAGTTCAGCTTGATGCTGTTTTAGTTTGAGAAAATGCACTGATATGGAATGTTACCAGAAATGTTATTCATTACTATTTCAGGACTTGATCCGGCAATTTTAAGCCCTGGAAAAGTAACGAACAACACTTCCAGCTGCACAGCCATAACCTTCCGCTTTTTCTCTGTTTGCTTGCTTTTCAAAAGTCCAGATAACTGCTCAGTTTCTCAGGTTATTCAAGGCACTCATAAGCATTTTCTTATTGTTTGCAAGGCCTCCCCCCCCCCCCCCCCGGCGAATGTTTGAGCTTCTGCACCTTAAAACAAGGTTTGACAAGGACATCTTCCCTCTGCAGAATACACTAATGGGAAAAATGTTGGGAATTGTAAAATGCATATTTATTATATTATCCATTTTTAATCAGAAAATGCAGGAAAAAATACAGTACTTGTGTAAAAGTGCTTGTGTAAAAATCCAAAAGTGATGTATTGTTTAACAACAAACCTGCTCAGTGATGAACTCATAAAGAGGAGGACTCTAGCTATAATGACTCAAATCTCAAAATGGGAGAATTTCTCTGGTGAAAAAAAGCATAGAATTAAAGAATCATAGAGTTGGGAGAAACCTCATAGGCCATCCAGTCCAACCCCCTGCCAAGAAGCAGGAAAATTGCATTCAAAGCACACACCCCCCCTCACCCCAACAGATGGCCATCCAGCCTTTGTTTAAAAGCCTCCAAAGAAAGAACCTCCACCACAGTAAGGGACAGAGAATTCCACTCCTGAACAGCTCTCCTGTTAGGAAGTTCTTCCTCATGTTCAGGTGGAATCTCCTTTCCTGTATTTGAAGCCATTGTTCCACATCCTAGTCTCCAGGGCAGCAGAAAACAAACTTGCTCCCTCCTCCTTATGACTTCCCCTCACATATTTATACATGGCCATCATGTCTCCTCTCAGCCTTCTCTTCTTCAGGCTAAACATGCCCAGCTCTTTAAGCCACTCCTCATAGAGCTTGTTCTACAGTCCCTTGATCATTTTAGTCACTTTCCTCTGGACACATTCCAGCTTGTCAACATCTCCCTTCAGTTGTGGTTCTCAGAATTGGACACAATATTCAAGATGTGGTCTGATCAAGGCAGAATTGAGGGGTAGCATGACTTTCCTGAATCTAGACACTATGCTCCTATTTATGCAGGCCAAAATTCCATTGGCTTTTTAGCTGCCACATGACATTGTTGGCTCATGTTTAACTTGTTGTCCATGAGGACCCCAAGATCTTTTTCACACATACTGCTGTTGAGCCAGCCATCCCCCATTCTGTATCTTTGCATCTCATTTTTTCTACCTAAGTAGAGTATCTTCATTTGTCCCTGTTGAACTTCATTTTGTTAGTTTTGATCTCTCTAATTTGTTAATATCAGTTTGAATTTTGCTGCTGTCTTTTGGAGTATATGGCTATCCCTCCCAATTTGATGTCATCTGCAAACTGCCTTCTAAGTCTTCGTGTATGTCTTTAATAAAGATGTTGAACACAACTGGGCCCAAAACAAAACCCTGTGGGACTCCACTCATCACTTCTTTTCAGGATGAAGAGGAAGCATTGGTGAGCACCTGTTGGATTTGTTCACATAACCAATTACAGATCCATCTAACCATGCTGTTGAAGGCCTCACTAAAATCTAGATACGCTACATCCATGGCATTCCCTGCATTTACCCAGCATGTAACTCTATCAAAAAAATATATCAGATTATTATGGTAAGACTTGTTCTTGATGAATTCATATTGACCATTAGTGATGACAGCATTCATTTCTAAGTGTTTGCAGACCACTTCCTTAATTATCTTTTCCAGAATCTTGCCTGATATCGATGTGAGGCTGATCAGATGGTAATTGTTTGGGTCATCCTTTTTTCACTTCTTAAAGATATGGACCACATTTGGCGTCCTCCAATCTTCGGGGACTTCTCCCATTCTCTAAGTACACTCAAAGATGATTGCCAGTGGTTCTAAAATGACTTCTGCTTGTTGTCAATACTCTTGGATGTAGTTGATCTGGCCTTAGGGACTTGAATTTGTTTAAAGCAGCCAGGTATTCCTGGATGACTTGTTTTGCTTTTTGGGGTTGGATCTCGCTTAATCCTTTGTCCACTCTGTGTTGCTGAGGTTGAAGATGGCTTTCTTTTTTGTGAGAAGACTGAGGCAAAGTAGGCATTAAGTACTTCTGCCTTTTCCCCACCCCCTGTCAGCATTACCCCATCTTCTCCTCACAGAAGAAGATGCCGGGAAGAAGATTGTAAAATACTGGTAAAAAAAGAGACATGGCCAACAATGCATAGATTGGAACAAGATTTTTCTGAGCTGGAGCACTACACTGAGAGGGTGATTAGCTTTTTGAAAGTGCTTTCTGAAAGATTGTATTATAGCAAGGGAAACTATTTAAGCATATTCCTGAAGCTGCGGCACTGGAACAATTTTAAGACTTTATGCAGTAATGTAAGTGATGCTTTTGTTTAATCATAGCCATACAACAATGTCACAATCTGAGCTCATTTTGAACAAAATGCTGGCTCAATTTCAGAATGCAGAATCTGTGCCCACAACAAAATGTGGAGATGACGACTGAAAATGCATCTGCACTCTATTATGAATGCATTTTGCCACCACTTTAACTATCATAGCTTATTACTATAGAATCCCAATACTTGTAATTTGTTAAGGTGTCAGCACTCTTTGGCAGAAAAGACTAAAAACCTTACTAAAACTACAACTTCTGTGAATAGATGCATCCTAAGATATGGTCCTGCTTCAGCTTCTGAAAGGAAAAAATGAACCCTTCTTATTAATTCTGTAGCATTATAATGTTAATAAATGGAAGTGCCCTGGGTTAGTCTTTACATATCCTAATCTGGGTATGTTGCAACAAAAAGAAGTTTTGCCTTAGCAGTAAATTTTATATTACTAAGGATTTTGCTTCCATAATTGGAGAAAGGCTGCAATTACATGGTCACTTGAAGATATCATTTTGTGGACCCAGAAGAAAGCAGGAAAAAGAATTTGAAGGCATGTCATAGGACCTCATGACGTTAAGGTCCTCAAGCCAGAGAACAGCAGAGGCATCTGTGGGGTAGCAGGGAAAAATCTGGTGGGCAGTGGGGAAAATCAACATCCTGAGCCCTGCCTTGCCCCTTGCTCATCCCATGGAGGTAATCATCACTGTGAGACTTTTCTCTGCACTTCCCCTGGCTTACATTATGAAAACATAGGAAGCCTCCTCTTTACCTTCCAACAACCAATGGCAAAACATGCTACAGGAATGAGAAATCAATAAGGGAATCATATACTATGACAAAAAAAAAGAATCGTCACTCAAGGCTCAATTTGAGAGGATCTTTCCAAATTGAAGGATGGACCCAGGAAAGATCCCCATCAGAAGTAGTCTTGTGTCATGTGATGGATTCTGGTTGGCTCCGTCCTGGCTGTGTCCAGGAAGTGCCCTAGGATGGAGTTAAAACCTAATGTGATGAGGTCCATAGGCAGACATGCCTTTGCATCCATAGGACATCAGTTGCTATGGATCTCCAAACTTCCCCTATGTTTGGGGAGTATATACCACCCCTTGAGTTGGTACACATATCCCCCTCACTGGTGCCAATAGAATATGAATAATCAAGGGAAAAGAAATGTGGGAAACTATGCTAGTTCTCTTATTTTCTTCAATCCACTTGGCATGAGGCCAGAAGATCTTTAGTGGAAGTAGTTATTATGCCTTTGGAGCTTTCTACCCTCATCATTAGGCGTGTACTCTAAATGGGAATTCTCTGGCCTAGTTAACAACTTTAATCTTAATCTTCTCGTTTTCTAAAATGAGTATTGTCATTGTAAGTGATTTTCTTTAACTTGATTACTGACAAATCCCTTCTCCTTAAAAGGAAGATTATTCTCTCTTTTATCTTGTTCATAGACCATAATCAATATACTTTCTCCAGTTTGCTTTCCTCATTTTCTCCAATCATGTTTCTCTTTACCCTCTGACTTTGATCTCTGTGGTGATGGTTATTTTAGTTTGCTGAATGGAAATAGACGATATTCAGCTAACAATGCTTTAGGTTTCTTTGTACAATCAGCCGGCTCTCTGCACAAATAGATTGCTTGTATCAAAGTTATGCTGCATTGAAGCAATGGATTGCACATTGTCAAATGTCAATATTTATTAAGCAAAACAGTTCCCAAGACACACAGGCAAGATGCATGATATAAAATACAACAAAATAAATTATGTAAAATAGTGAACATTACATTGCAGGTTTTTTAGTCTATTTAAAACAAAATCCTAACTTTATAAGTCACATTTTAAAAATAATAAAATATGACATACTAGGTTCTCTATTTAAAACAAAATACTTGATAAACCACCTTTGCCAACTTGTTCAAGCAAAATACTGTAGAATCTTTGAGCAGAAATGGGGTTGGTAAATAACCAATATTACAAAGAGGCAAGGAATTTTCATGAAGGGTGTCAAAGAATGTCCTTGTTAAAATAGTACCTTATAATGTTTTCAAACAATACTGTATTATGTAGGAAAATGGTACTATAACTGCCATTCAGAAGGAAAATAATGTTTCAAAAATACTTGTATATTTAGCTTACATTGACTAAACGAGAACCATGCATCCCTGATTGCTAGCAATTCTCTTCTTTCAATACTATGGTCATTTGAAAGAGATCATATCATCTTCAATGTATGTATATGTTGCTATCTAGATAGGTACCTGACTCTGATTCAAAGAAGATGATAGTATTGTATATTCTATTAAGAAGCTTGTTGAGTGACGAATTTTTTTTGGTCATAGTACATGATTTCCTTATTCTTTTGTCATTCCTGTAGCATGTTTTTTTTGCCATTGGTTGTTGCAAGGTAAAGATGGTTTTGATTTGCAAGACTAATACTGAGGCATTAGCAGCTTTTCCCCCTAAGGAAATCTAATTGTGGAAGAAAATATGAATAAATCACAGGAAATCTCTTTTAATATCTCATTTGACCCTCAGAAGAAAGTTGTCCAGACTAATCCTGGAAGCCGAAGACTTCCTCTTCGGCTGAAAGAATGTGCCTTGCCCACAGTTACTCTGTAGGTTTCCATGGTTGAGCAAGAAGTTAACACCTAGTGTTCTGGAATTCTAGTAAAACACTCAAACTGCTGCACCACACTGGCTCATGGGGACTTAGACAAGCAATAAACCATGCCAATCATTCAATGCTAGGCAATCACTGGTATCTATTTTAAAATAGGCACACCTCCTCCTGTATGTAAGAACATACACTGGAAATTTCTAAGTCTACAAACCTGTTTTGAGTGTCTGAACTTAACAGAGCTCATATTCTCTGTAGCACACAATATCACATGTGGTTACTCGCAAGTGTGTGTGGTGGGGGCGAGGGACAGGGCCTTCTTGGTGGTGACCCCCCCCCCCCCGCTTATGGAATTCCCTCCCCAGTGAGATTCTATTGGTGTACACCCTCCTTTCCTTTAGGAAAAAAACTAAAATTGTGGTTTTGGAACCAGGCGTTCAGCAAGTGAACATAGCACCACCAGGGACTTCAAACTGAACCATACTACTCTTATGATAAATGCAAATGGCTTTGTGATGAAATTGGAAACGGCTATGTGATGTGACTATTTATTATTTAAAAACTTTTATATATTCATGGTTTTATATTATTGTTTATTGATGTTGTGGCATTGAATTGTTGCCTATGTTAGCCGCCCTGCCCCCCTCCCCCCCCAGGGGTTGAAAAGGGCAGGGTAGAAATGCTGTAAATAAATAAATACTAGAAGTAAGTTACATTAATTTACCATACAAATGGCTGTAAAACCCAGAGAGGATTTTCCCCTGCCCATGGTATCAAATCCAGTAGTCAACCTGTGTGATAGGTTTAGCTTGGACATATCCACAAACATATATTTGCCTAATCATATCTCTATAACACAAGTCCTGGTTTCCATTTACTAAAATGACATTCAAGAATAGAGGTGTAAGTTTTGCAAATTTTCTTATCAGCAGCAGCAAATAATTTTATTATTTTTCTCCCCACTACAGTTTTAGAAGCCTATTTACAGTTCAGGATTGCATCTCTCCATACTCTCTTAAAAGTGGGTTTCTTGCATGGAAAATGTTTTTTTCCTGTGTTGGAAACTGGCCTTCTGCATAGGATGCAAGCATCCAGGACCTTAGGGAATGGAAGTCCCAGCAGACTGGAGGAGGGTAAATGCCCCTATCTTCAACAAGGGAAAAAAGAGGACCCAAACAATTACTGTCCAGTCAGCCTGACATCAATACAGGAAAGATTCTGTACATAATCTGTAATCACTTAGAAGTGAATGCTGTGATTGCAAAAAGTAAACATGGATTTCTCAAAAACAAGTCATGCCAGATGAATCTTATCTCTTTTTTGGACAGAGTTCCAAGGTTGGTAGATGCAGGGAATGCTGTGGATATAGCGTATCTTGATTTTAGTAAGGTCTTTGACAAGGTTCCTCATTATTTTCTTGCAAATAAACTAGTAAAATGTATGCTAGCAATACAACTATTAGGTGGATTTGTAATTGGCGAAATGACCAAACCCAAAGTGTGCTGACCAAAGGGTGTTCATCTTCATCCAGGAATGAAGTGACTTGTGGGATGCTACAGTTTCCTGAGCCCAGTGCTGTTCAACATCTTTATTAATGATTTGGATGAAGGTTCAGAGGGCATGCTTATCAAGTTTACAGATGACACCAAATTAGCTATACTCCAAAAGATAGGATCAGAATTCAAAATGACCTTAATAGATTAGAGAACTGGGCCAAAACTAACAAAATGAATTTCAAGATGGAGAAGTGTAAGATACTACACTTAGGCAGAAAAAATGAAATGCAAAGATACAAGATGGGTTATGGCTGGCTCAACAACACTACATGTGAAAAATGATCTTGGAGTCCTAGTAGACAACAAGTTAATCACCGGGACTGTGGCATAGCTGGCTGGGTGTCAGCTGCATTAAGATCACTACTGACTGAAAGGTCATGAGTTCGAAGCCAGCCCGGGTCGGAGTGAGCTTCGCACCAATTTTGTGTAGCTTGTTGCCGACCTCTGCAATTGGAAAGACAGTTGCATCTGTCAATTAGGAAATTTAGGTACTCCTTCGTGGGGACGCTAATTTAACTAATTTATGAGGCAATAAAAAAATCTCCAGCAAGCATGTGGGGAATGAGGAAATACTTCATCAGTGTTGCAGGTGGACGGTGAAGTGACAGTTCCCCTGGTAGCCAGAAAAAAGTTGGAATGTTAAATAACCTCTGACTGTCTGTGTTGTGTGTTGTGTGTCTATGGCATCTATGTATTTATTTATTTATTTATTTGCATCATTTCTACCCCGCCCATATCAACCCGAAGGCAACTCAGGGCAGCAAACAATTGGCACAATTTGCTGCCATATATAAAATGTTTGCCAAGTATATGTACATTGTAATCTGCCCTGAGTCCCCTGTGAGGTGAGAAGGGTGGAATATAAATACTGTAAAATAAATAAATAAACATGAGCCAACAATGTGATGCAGCAGCTATAAAAAAAATGGAATTTTGGGCTGCATCAAAAGGAGCTAGATCAAAGGAAGTAATGGTGCTCCTCTATTCTGCTTTAGTCATACCTCACCTGGAATACTGAGTCCAATTTTGGGCACCACAATTTATGAAAGTTATTGACAGGCTAGAAGGTGTCCTAAGGATTGCAACGAAAATGATCAAACGTTTGGAAACCATGCCCTATGAGGAGCAGCTTAAAAAGCTAGTTATATTTAGCCTGCAGAAGGAAAGGCTGAGAGAAGATATGATCACCATGTTTAAATATTTGAAATTATATCATAAGGAAGAGAGAG
Organism: Anolis apletophallus; assembly: GCA_030556195.1. Lineage (NCBI taxonomy): Eukaryota > Metazoa > Chordata > Lepidosauria > Squamata > Anolidae > Anolis > Anolis apletophallus. The sequence continues at coordinate 33,981,146 of JARBWK010000004.1, read as the reverse complement.
CAGGCTTATTTTCTGTTGCCCTGGTGTCTAGGACTCAGCACAAAGGGTTCAAATTACAGGAAATGAGATTCCACTTGAACTTTAGGAAGAACTTCCTGTTCGTGAGAGCAGTTCAGCGGAACTCTGCCTCAGAGTGTAGTGGGGTTTCCTTCCTTGGAGGCTTTTAAACAGAGTCTGCATGTCCATCTGTCAGGGTTACTATGATTGTGCTTTTCCTGCATGGGAATGAGTTGAACTAGATGCCCATGCAGTCTCTTCCAACTCTATGATTCTATGAGATGCCATTTCACACACACACACACACACATACACACACACACACACATGTACTTTTAGCTCTGAATATATCCTATGCTACTATTTTTTTTCTGACCAGGAATTTTCTCATCAAGGTTTTCTTACATTTGGGAAATGCTTTTGATTCAAATTATCTGTTCAGATATCCTTTCTTATTTAAAAAAAGATATCTGAACAGATAATTTGAATTAAAAGCATTATGAACTTATAATCAAATCCACAAGAACCTTGATAATTGCTCCAGATGGTAGACAATGCTTTCTTAGATGAGAAGGGCCAGGTACTAGTTAGCCCTGTTTGGCAGATGTAAGGGGAAAAATCATTTTGATTTGCTTGGATGCAGCCAGTGGTAAAGATGCTAATTTGAAACGTTTATAGCTGACTACCAAAACAAGCTTGATGTGGCTCTTGCTATATGTTGTAGGCTTTAAAGCAAATTCCTAGTGACCTAAGGAAAGCACTGTCTGATTGGGTCATTCCCTTCCTTATCACAGTCCATTTGCCAATATGGCAATATACTAGATATTGTATAACATGTCGCTGTGAAATGCTGGCCCTGGAATCATCCAGGATATATAATACATTGAAGAATATGACTTGGGCCTCAGTGCAAATGGAAAAAGAGTTAAACTAAGTTAGTGGCTTATTAAACTGAAGTATCTGTATGGCCAAGCATGCTTTTCATTTTAGCACTTATTGTAAGTAAACTAGACATGTGCCATCTCTTCAGAAGCAGAAGCATTTCCAGCATTAAACTGTTAAGAAGGACTTAAAAACTGGTCAGAAAGCAAATGTGCTTAATGGTAATGACAAGTGCTTATGCAAATTAACTGTTAATACTTATTCAGCCAGAGGTGATTAAGTCTTCTAGGCTGACTGAAGATTTTACCCAGCAGGAGTTTCCTAGAAGCTAATAACTTCCCTATGATGACTTCAGGGTTGCTCACACTCCCATTAGAGGTAAGGCTGCCTTCTGTGGGCCTGGCCCCAAGGAGGTCATCATCTGAGTCACCAAGCTTGTCCTCCAACCTGCAACTCTTAAGGCAAGTCAAAGCCAGAGAATTCTCTCCCAGAGTGATGCGCTGGCATTTAATAGATTGAAATAATGAGAGGACCTAAGGGACCTACTACAGTAATACTTAATTAAGCAAGTGAGAAGAGGAGGGGGGAATGAAGGAATTATGCCTGTCATTAAATCACATAGTTAATCTCCTGAATATTCATGTTTGAGAACTGGGTTGTGTATGGCTGCATGCATATTGTAGACTATTCATTCCATATTTCATCAGAAATGTAGGAAATGCTAATGTAGGAAGCATATGGGACAAAGCTGAACATAGAGAAGACATCTGACAACAATCAATCTTTTTCCTAGCTAGATTTCACTTGTTATTGTGGTTCTTTTCACATTTTTCTTTGTTGCTACTTTACTGGAGCAGTGTGTAAAAATGAGCAACAGTCAAAATGTTGGATTATACCCTCAGAGATAATCTGTAGCAAAACAGCCGAAAATTTCCCCCTCTTTGTCTTGCCTTACAGTTGCCTAGTTTACACACTTCATTTTAGACTGTTGTGACCTTATTTTTGTGAGTCATGTGACTATAACATAAAACAAGACTGAATTTATTCAATATTTTTTAATCTTCCCATAGGACATTTTTGTTGCACAAAACACCACCATATTTATCCTCCATGAATAAGGATATATAGAGAGGTTTTTTTGCAACCAGTTTTTGTGCATTTCTATTACTGCATTATTATTAGTAATAGTTGATTTGTTCATGGATAAGTGAAAGTTCTGTTTGTGCCTTTCTGATCCATTTTTCTGTCTTACTGTGCTATGTGTGCATACCTTTAGGTTTACAAAGGTAAAGAAAATAGTTTGGTTGGGAGATTTTGCAAATATTAGGGGGAAAACAACAATGCTTGGTTCCCATTCCATGCCAGAATTGAGATTCTTCAAGCAGATTACAGTATCATTGAGAAGGTCTCTTGCCATACCAAAATACTCAAATCTTGACCAGAGAATTCCAGAAACTCTGGGGATTTTATTCGATTTCACTAGGAATGAGTCATGGAAGTAGATGATGTCACTTCTGGCAAGCTAGTTCCAGTGAACCAGACTTGTTTATCAGAAACAAGCACATCTGGTGGAAAAGGCAAAGTCTGATTCATAAACTAATGTACCTCACTGCAGACCTATTATTTAAAGCCTCATAAATGAAAATGCAAAACGTTTTATGGGAAGAAAACCCTCTGACTGAAGTCAGAGGAAGTGGAAGGCAGCCTATTCTGGTGTCAAATTCTGTAGGGTCTTTAATTTTAAGTGAGTGTTTTTATTGTGTTGTGTTGTATTTTAATGTTTTCTACTTCTTCAAGCATTCAGAAGTTCTAGGGACATTGCTTATATGTGCTATCAGATGGATTCATGATAGAGTCCTATTATGTCCTTGTATTAGCTTATTTTTACTTTATACAATAAGAACATGCACAAGTCAGCACAATGCAACTTTTTTACTCTAGAACAATTTGTGATCTACTTATGCTGTTTGCCTTGAGACTGTGCTCTTACTTTTACTCTGTTAGCAACTGAGTTCTAGCCGAGTATATAATGCAATCTAAACTGCAATTCAGACTATAGCCCTTTGACTCAGAATGTTTTCAAAGTCATTGTCATGAAACTGGCAATAGTTTACAAACAATGAAGTGTGAAACTATTGTCATCAACTGCCACCAATCTGCAGTCCATAAGTAGAAGAGGAAAGCTTCCATCTCTTTTGAGATGGTCTTTTTGGCTGTTATACTACTGGTTAATCTCCTTGTGTACACTTACATGTTCAGATTCCACTCACACACCCCATCCTTGTGTGCTTGGGGAATGAATAGATTAGTCAAATCATATCTAAGAGTCAGGCAGCAGATTAAAGAATGCATGTATAAAAAGGAATGATGAATTATTTAGTGGATAACAAACATGATAAAATATTCCATTTGTCAAAATTCCAAACCCAGTTTCAGATTTAGAGCACTTTATGTTTGAGATAATCGGAAATATAAAATGTGTTTTCACTTGGTTCTACGTGAATGGCAAGTGAAGAATTTTAAATTATAGAATCCAGTCATTGAATCCAGTGTTCTGCATGCTAAGTTGAAATCAATGTGTTTATGAGTGCTTAATTCTGTGTTGGTTGTGGCAATACATTTCTCAGATATTACAGATGATTAAAATGGTGGAAATGTGGACATTCCTATGGATAATTTATAATTGTGTGGTGCAATAGGCTCAATTGTAATGCTGAGATATTATCTATGCAGATGGTTAAAATGTTAACAGCTATTTTGTAAAGATTCAGTAATCATGACACTTTACTGCCTTTCTGACTCCGTAATTATAATGCTATAGGTCCACTTGAACTACCATGGTCACATTCTGTAGAATCCTTTGCAGTTTACAAAGAAATAGTTAGACTTCTTGACCCAGGACTCTAGAATCTCACCAATCTACAAAACCCAGGATTCCCAGACCATTTTAGGGGTTAAACATGCAAAGTCTGGGTCCTTATTTATCTTTCCACTGAATATGAAGAAATTTGTGAATTTCAGTAACATTGTATGAAAAAATGAAATTAATAATGATTTAGAATAGCAAAAATTATTTCCATGACAATGGTCTTGGTAAATAGATATATGCACAATAAAGAGAGTTCCCAGTGGGGAAAATGACCTTACGGTAAGAAAGTAATGCATACAAATACATTTTAAAATTGTACGATTGTAAAATTTTATCTGAATTGGAAAAAAATCTATTTTCTAAAGAGATTAGCAACATAACAGTACACTATTTTTCTTTGACATTTGGTTTACCTGTAATATTAAATAAAAGAAAACTTCAAAGACCGTTGTCTTCAAAAGCTCTTTAAATTCATTTGAATAATATCTACAACTTCCACAAATGTGGGGCAGAAAATGCTAATGAATTAAATTTGTTGTTCATATCTCTTTATTTCTCTGTTGACTGCATTTTGCTCCACATTTATCTTTAGCACATCAGTTACAGAAATGTTAAATATAGATGAAACAAAGGTTTTAATCTTGTGCTCATTTTCCTGGAAGTAATTCACATTGAGTACACTGGGTTAACTCTATGAACATATAGATAGGATCACACTATAAATCAGCTTTTCTGGCCATTATTGACTTAGATAAAGATTTGAAAATCTATTTATTTGCTTCTGTCTGTCATAAAGCAAATTTCTGAACTGCATATTTCATTCATTTTCATCATGCATTTCATAAAATGAAACATTTCCAGTATGCTTTCCTTCTGGGTGATGCAAGATTTCATATAGTTTAAAATATAGATATTTCTATTTTTTAAAACATGTCAATGCATTTCTTCATAGGAAAAATGAAACCTGCTATTGTTTTCAAAAAGGGCCACTTGTGAAGGAGGGACCACCCTAGCTTCATTTGGATGAACCTAGAATTGCTGCTAAATCTATGGCCAGTCTGAATCATTATTTCACCCTCTATGTCATGTGTAAAACCTGCATGAGCACAGTTGCATATTAAAATAAATAAATAAATAACAAAATTTATTTATATCCCATCCTATCTCCCCTTGGAGACTCCATATATTGTTTACTTTGGATTGGCAGGCGTGTCTTGTTAACAAGATGTCCCAAAATCTTGTATTTGGAAATGTAGACCTTTCATAAATGTACGTTGTGCTTTTGCATGCCTTTGTATTTCAGACTTATATGACTCTGGGGCAAACCTATCCCAGGTTTTCTTGGCTGAATTTGCGGTTGACCTTGCCACTGACACTAAGAGTGTGACTTGTCTATGGTCACCTAGGGGGTTTCCATGGCACATCAGGGACCAAAGTGTTCTTATATACTGCTCAAACCACCACACTCTGCTTGGTTCTCCATAAACGCAAAATTGTGTGCATCATGTAATAGTTTTTTGCGGACACTAGGTTAATTTTACAGAGAAATATGTGACTAAGGGTCCTTCTACAATGACCTAAAATGTGGGCCAATCCAGTGCGCCAGTCTGGTACACTGGATTGGGCCCACATGGAGTCTGAAAAGAACTTTAGCCTCCACAGGGCTGATCTATTTCTACATTGACCTAAGTGGTCAGCGTAGAAAAGAAATGCCCTAAGTTAACTGAAAAAAATACTTTCATTTCTTATTTAGATAAAACACAATTAGTTACTTTATGAATCTCAGACCTGTACGTCATGTATATCAATTTCAATGATAGCTTCTAAGGATATCAACACTTATTTGCCATTAGCAAGTAGATGATATTATGTCATGAATTATATTAGTTTTAACACCGTATAATGATCCTTTGTTAAAATCACATATATGAATGTTCTTGAACTCAAGTCCAAAAATATTTCAACTGAGCACTCATGTATGTACTGTACATTTGACCATATTTCTATCTGACAAATTTAAATATAAGGAATACTAATAAAAAGATAAAGCTACAGAAAATTTCCATGTCTATAAATGTCTTTTTTCCAGAAGCAGACAGTACAAATAATTACATTACTCAAGGTAAACAATTCTGATAAGTATCTGTCAGTAAAGGAACAGCCGTATTTATGAGGCAGTAGCCTCTTTCCCTTGATGGTATATAATGCACTAATCTTGACAACAGATCTAGATAGCTATTTAAAAGTCCATCACAATAAGTATTTTCTAGGGAGAGTGTTGTCAGACACTGTTTCTTGTTCTTTAGCCCCAAATTGGTCAAGGCACTAAATTTGCATTACATTTTAAATATTCTTTTAATAAAATGAGCCTCCCATATTGAGGGATTCTGCCCTCACAGATCCAAATACAAATATTTTTAAAAAAAACAATCCATGGGCAGATTTTTATTTTCTCATTTTATATAAGTCACCCAATTGTATTACACTTAACTTGTACAGGCAGTCCCCCAGTTATAAACATCGGACTTATAAATGACTCATAGTTAAGAATGGGAATGAAACAATAGGAAGTGAAACAAAACTATACCCCAGGAAGGGATATTTACTCCTGGACGAGTTTTCATGGAAAACAGTGTCTCTACAGAAGTTTTATCACCAATCCAGGTTTCCACAACAAGCTACATTTTTCAAAATCCAATTATCACAGGGATAGAAAGAAAGTTGAAATCTGAACAGGGGCACAGATAGCAAAACAAACACCACAGGGGTGTTAACCCTTCCCTAAGCTTATATCTATCTATCTATCTATCTATCTATCTATCTATCCATCCATCCATGTACATCCATCCATATATCATCTATCGATCTAGAATTATACTTTAAAATTTACCTGTTCTGACTTTTAAACAAATTCAACTTAAGAACAAACCTATAGAACCTAGCTTGTTCATAACTTGGGGACTTCATGTACTTAAGCATTCATTGATTTGGTATTCATGGATGCTCCTAGAACCAAATATCAGGAAATTCCAAGGGCCCATGGTACACAGCGCAAAAAACCCACACATCTATGTTGGCCTTACTTCTAAAAATGTTCTTACTTCATTGTAAATATTTAGATTTCTGTGGAGTCCTAAAGTTATCTGTAATCCTAGCAATAGGAATATCTCGGTGGAGATAAAGACAGGTTCTCATTATACAACAATGGTTCTCAACCTGTTCTCAACCTGTGGGTCCCCAGGTGTTTTGGCTGACAACTTCCAGAAATCCCAGCCAATTTACCAGCTGTTGGGATTTCTGGGAGTTGAAGGCCAAAACATCTGGGGACCCACCGGTTGAGAACCTGTGGTATCCCAGCCGTTCCAACCAGGTGGGCATGGACAGGCCCTGGGGGTGCCAGCCGGGCATGGGCAGACCCTGGAGGTGCCAGGGGTGCCATTAGCCTTGGAACTGGATGGGGAAGATGGATGGCCTGATGGATATGATTCTACTGATGAAAGCCTACAATGGGATAATTCGTGGCTAGACGGTGGTGGAGAGGCCGAAGAATTTTCTGAAGATTTCATGGACACTGACTCCGGGTCAGACTATGAAAGGCCAGGGGGTCGTGGGTCTCAAGAGCAAGTTTCGACTCCCTTCCCAGAAGAATCTTTGGGAGAAAGGGAATTGACCAGTTCCCATTCTGATAGCAATGCAGCTGGCTACACTAACAAGAGAGAGTTAACCGGTTCCCATTCTGATAGCAACCCAGATGGGCTCGCTAACGAGATGGAATTCAACAGAAGGAGGAGTATTGAGAATTCTAGGTGAAGTTGGAGAAGGGAGGTGCGATGGACCCACAAAAGTTAGATACTATAATTGGATAGGATTTGGGAAAGATTTTCAGATCTGAAGCTATGCCTGGAGAGGCCTGGGTTTTGGTCTCGGTGTCCCTGTTACCGCTGGTGCGGTTTGCCTTGTTTTCAAGCCTTGAGTTCCATGGGCTTTAAGTCGGAGTGACTTTGGACTAAAGGAAAACCTTGTTATTTTCTGTGGATTATTTCCTGAATACCTATTTTGGACAATTTCATGAACTACTTTTATTGCTTTTGATTCTTCTTATTTTGATTCTTCTTTTATTCTAAATAAAGAGTTATTATTCATAGACTGCCTGTGTGTGTGAACTAAGGGTGAATACAGTTTTGGCCTGAGTTGCGACAGAACCACTGCGTTGCAGAGTCTGTGTAGGTTGGAGGGGTTGTTCATTTACAGGATTAGGATCAGCAAGCAGTCCCTCAAGGAGCTCCTGTGTTTTTATATTATTAACTTGTTATATTCTTTTGTAGGACTACTCTGGCCTCCCCTTGCCAATATGAGTTTAAAGGTATCCTACTAGGGAATACCTCATATCTAGAACAAGATTCAAATATGATGAGATTTGAGTCTTGTGCCAGGTTACACACATATATAATCCACCACTGCCTTTCAATAGCCACATGATTCCAAGGTCTTACACACAGAGTCCCTAAAAATGATACTTTTAAAAAATGCAATTCCAAGAATCGCCTTTACCTAGGGAATATGGTAGCTATACTTCAAAAGACGTTTCATTCACAGAATGAGCTATCTTGTTGTTTTTAATTAAAATACCATGGCTTGAACCTGGCACATTTTACATGCTAAGCATTTCTTTCATCACATATAGTTCAGTGACATCAGGGCCTCCCCTTTATAGGTTGAAATTTAATTTTGTTTGCTCATCTTTAAAAATTTTAATTTTAATCAATACCTAACTAAATGCAGGTGAGTTAAAGCAATGATCTCATCATTGGGATTTTAGAAAGCACAAAGAAAGCTACCTTATATTATCATTAATATGTGAAAATATATGGAAAACTGTGTTTCTCATTGGCTTCATTGTACCTAGAATGAATCGTTTGACACTCTGCATTCGGGGATGACATTAAGAGACTCTTTTATGTGCAGAAATTTCAAAAGAGAGAGGTTTCTTTTAAAGATTGCAGGTGCTGCCTTTTGCATGCCACTCAATGTTTTCTTGCAAAATGCAGAGCTATACTTTTATTTATTATTTAATGTAACATTCTGTACATTTATCCAGAGGTATTAAGTGATCCTGCAGAGTTCACAAGGGTATGTAAAATCAAAGCTGAAAGGAAGGAAATCATATTTAATTTAATACAGGTTTTGTGTGCTCCTATTTTTTTCCTTTTGGCTTTGCATGAATATAAAGTGCTTTGACCTAATTCCATGAGTAAGTGGCTTGATCTCACTTTCTGTAAAAATAAGTCTTTGCAGTCACTGAGAATTCCACGTGCCAAAAAATTGGGAGATCCCTATATAGGGCCTGCAAAAAAGATTTAAATAACATTATGATCTTATTGGTATCAAATGATACCTCAGTCAAGGAAATGTCTTTATGTGGTGTTAACGTATGAAGATAACATAGGAGTTTCAAAATCACTGACATAATTATATTATTAAAGGATAAGACAGGAGACTACCAAAAGACAAAATAGTAGTATTTTAAAAGGAAAACTGGAAATGTTTTCTTTGAGGAAAGGAAATATGCTTCTTAATAAATATTTAGGGATACTGTGTAATAAGAATATGTATCTCGACCATGCTGCATGAAAATGCAGTAGGAAAGGTACTAATATGATGGTCTCATGGTGAGAGAGCAGGAGGCTTTGTATATGGAGCAGGAGGCATAAGAATGCAGCAGGTGACAGGGTGAGAACTGGAGCTCTTTAAGTCTGAGCCAGTCTCTCATGTGTGTCTGCTTCATTTTTCATAGCCCACCTTTCCTCCCTAAATGCTCTGCGACTCAGAGTTTTCTCTCCTTCTCCTGGGATATTTGTCTACTCCATAGGATATCTGAGAGATTGTAATGGTTGAATAAGGGTGGTGTTGATAAACAAAATTTTATTAGTAGGATCTGGAGAAGAATTTAAACATTCAATGTACACCTTTAGGAGAAGAGATGGGGAAGGTGTCTCTACCCCAAAGGCAAACCTGGAGATTTTTTTTCTCACTTTTAAGGTCTTGGGACTTGGATGGGAGTGCTTCCAGTAAGTGTCCATCAATAAAACAACCCCATTACACTATGTAACATGATTTTTGTTCCTCGGTTATAAATGTCATTTCCTATCATAAAAAAATGGGAAAGGTTTATTAAACTGTAGCACATTTTATTGTCAAAGACTTTCATGGCTGGAATCACTAGGTTCAACAACCTCTGAGGGTGCAAGCGAAACGTCAGGAGAGAATGTTTCTGGAACATGGCCATACAGTCCAGAAAACATGCAACTATCCACTGTAGCACATTTTGAACAAGAACATGATGAGACATGATAGCCATGTATAAATATGTGAAATGTCATAAGGAAGAAGGAGCAATCTTGTTTTCTGTTGAGCTGGAAGCTAGGGACCTGTTCAAATGGGCTTCTTTTTGGTGACAGCTATGGGGTTTTTCCAGTTCAGTCAAATGGCTCACATCAGCTCCATGGTTGAACTGCAAAAAAACAAAAAACAAACAAACCCCAAAACCCTGCTGCCACTGAAAAGAAGCTGGTATTGCACAATGGAAGGCCATTATTCCCCACCCCTTCAAAACAGAGTGAAGGTGGGGGTAGCTCCATGGCAGCGGTAGTAGCCTCCCTTCCCATGGCAGACCTGGATCCAGAGATGAGAGGACCATCTATCTGCCTGTCTTCCTACCACCTTCCCCTCCAGGGATATCGGGGTCAGTAGCCAAGACAGCTGAAGGGAGGCTTGACTGGAAAATGAAGCCAGCAGGCCTCTCCTCTTCCAGGGAGTGGTGCCTGAAACAGGGGTGCAGGGGCTTGGGCAAGTTGATACTGTGGGAAAGGAAGATACACAGAAGGGTAAGCACCATGGATGGAGGAAGGAAGGAGTGTGTGTGTGTGTGTGAGAGAGAGAGAGAGTGTGTGATAAGAGGGACCCTCTCTCACCAGGGGCAAGGGGCAGCTGTCTGCACAGGACTCCAAGGCTAAGGCATAGTGAAGCACCTTCCTGGCTGTCTTTCCTTCCCCACGTGATGAGGGGACTAAGCAGGGCATAGGGTGCCAGGGCCCCATGCTCTCTTGGGTGGGCACCGCAGAAATACAGCGAGACTGGCTGATTCTGGCAGCACATGTGACAAAGTCCTAGGACTCAGAGCAATTACAAGAAAAGAGATTCCACCTGATCATTAGGAATAACTTCCTGACTGTAAGATCTGTTCAGCAGTGGAACTCTCTGCTTTGGAGTGTGGTGGAAGCCCCTTCCTTGGATGCTTTAAAAAACAGGCACTGGTTGTTCATGTGTCGGGGTCCTTTGATTGTGCTTTTCCTGCATGACAGAGGGTTGGACTAGATGGCCAATGTGGTCTCTTCCAACTCGATTATTCTATGATTCTATGATTGAGTCGCAACCAATTCAACATAGTTTATGGCAGCCACAAAAATGAAATTTATAGAGCATAACAACTACATTCAAAGTAAGTACTACACAATTAAACAAGAATAACACTTTCAAACCAGGAACAGCACTTTTTTCACATTTGGTTATATAGTGTTATTGAACTGCCCTTGGATCTCAAGTGTTTTACCAAAAGGAAGGCTGTGGGGCAGGCGTGGGCAATTGCCAGCCCTCTAGGTGTTTTGGACTTCAAATCCCAGAAATCCTAACAGCTGGTAAACTGGCTAAGATTTCAGGGAGTTGAAGTCCAAAATCCCTGGAGGGCCGGCAATTGCCCATGCCTGCTGTGGGGTATAGGGTAGACATCTGGCCTCAGCTGGACACACATCAGAGTGCTCCCATCTTATTGCTTCATCCAGGCTAATATTAATTAAATATTATACAGGTAAAAGAAAACAGTCCTTATTTAACTCAACTCTTTGCCTTCCATGGTTGCTCGTCTTTCCTTCTCAGGATGCCTTTGGATCATAATATAATGGGATCTAGTACCATTCTGTGGGGATGAAAAAGATAGATATTAGGGTTGGGCTTTCGGAAAAAGAAAATTAGTTCGTATTAGATCCGTTCAAAATGCTAATTTTGAGCTTTTCCGCACTTCCCCCGCCAAACCGGAAGTGGACTTTGTTTAACGCACTTTCTGGGCCCATATTTTCGTTATTATTGTAATTATTTTGTATGCCCCCCTAACAGGAAAATTATCCCCTCCAAAATAGCTTTCAAGATATTACTCACAGTCAGATCGGGGCCTTTCCATGCTCGGAGCCTAATTTAACTGAAAGGCCTTCCTGTAGGAAGTGAAAAAGCAGCCGGAACCATAGAGATCCACAGTGCGACTCCTAGGGCGGCTCAATGGCAAGGAGGGCAAAGGAACAGGAAGTCGCTGTGCGGGGTCTTCTGGGAACTGTAGTCCTGTGGCCATGCCCGTTTGGTCCCCTGCCAGTAGCCCCTCACCTTAGAGAGAGGCAGGCAGACAGGAGGCACTCCACGCGGCCGCCACTTCCAGGCCTTCCCAGGAGCAGGAGAGGCAGAACTCCCCCAGCAGAGTTGCGAGGCTGCGGCCTGGGAAGAGGTGTGCTGCTGCTTCTCCTTCCCCCTCCAAGATCTTCTTCGCCTCCCTGCTTCCATTCCCCTCAATGCTTTCTCCCTTCGAGGAATGGGGAAAGGAGGAGGAGGAGGCGGCCCCAGGCTTCTCTCTCCTTGACCAGGGCAAACCTCTTCCTCCCTTCCCATCTCACTCCCCCCCCACAGTCACACACACTTCTCTGCCACCCATTCCCCACCCCACTCTTCCCTTTTTGTAGTTTCCTCCTTCCTCTCCCAGTCTTATCTTCCCCCATTCTCCAGCCCCTCTCCCTCCACTTCCCATTCCCAGCCTTCACCACGTTCCACCCTCTCTTTCCCATGTCATTCTTCCCCCTTTCACACACATATATACATGCACACACATATATACACATGCACACACATACATACATACACATATACACACATTCACACACATATATACATACACACATATACATATATACACATACACACACATATACACATGCACACATATACCTATATACACATACATACACACATATACATGCACACACATATATACACATGCACACACACATACATACACATATACACACATGCACACACATATATACATACACATATATACACATGCACACACATATACACGCACCTATACATATATACACATGCGCATACACACCAAGACCATAAGTAACATCAATTCCAACCCTTACATACTCAGACTTTCTCACATCTCCTAAATAGGGCACAGCAACGCGTGCCGGGTACAGCTAGTTCCTTATATTTTCCTGCAAGGAGGCCCTGGCCTTTTATTATAATAAATAATAATATTAATAATAATATTAATTCCTTATATTTCCCTGTAAGGAAACCCAGGCATATTATTATAATAATATATTAATAATATTAATTCATTATATTTCACTCCAAGGAGGCCCAGGCATTTTATTATAATTATTATAATAATAATAATAATTCCTTTTATTTCCCTCCGAGCAGGCCCAGGCATTTTATAATAATAATAATAATAGGTCCCAGTGAATTGCACTCCAGAGAAGAAGGGAAATGTTGCCCCTTGAATTGCCTGTGCTTAAAACAGTGTCAGTCCTGTTTCCCTGCTTTGGGGAATTTAGAACTAATTACAAAATTCGTAATTACTTACAAAACAGTTAATAATTTTTTTGTAAGCCATTACGTTAAGCATAAAAAAATCCCCCCCCATTGGTTTTTAGAACCGCGATTTTGGGGTTCTAAACCAACCCTAATAGATATCTTTAGCCAAGTTTGATGCTTCACTGCACAGGATGCCTGCCACCCCAAAAGTCTGAGGTCTAGATGGATGGCATTTGTTGATCTTGTGAGTCCAAATTGATCCCTGGGGCCCCTTGTCATTTAACAAACAATACCAAATGGTGATGTTCTGCCTGGAAAGAGCAATGATCTTGAAGTTAACTTTCAGTTTCAGAATAGAAAGCCTTTTCATTATACCCTGCTCTGAAGGAATCATATGAAGAGAACATGTCAAGAGAAGAAGTTGTGCAAATGAATGCCCTTTTGACATTGGTTATTAAAATGCATCTACTTACATGAATGTTAGTTAACTAAATGTTTATTCTGGAAAGCTTTTGGCAATGACATTCATCCTACTGGGTGGTTTCTTGCAAAGCCAAACATATTAGAAAGGAAATGTTTTAGTATATATTAATCTTTCTTGCTTGTTTGATTGCTAGAACCATAATACTTTTGGCAATGTTTCAATTGATTTATCCTAGCAATGCAAATGGGCCTTAACATTAGATTCATTTAGAGCGTGTTTATTTTTTGGATCAATTTAGTTTAATGCCATGCATATCATTAACATTTCGCAGAAATAAAATAATTGATGAGCGCTATTGATTTTTAACATTTCTTTCCTTTTAATACACATGATCACTCTGACTTTGTTGTTTCTTTTTAATCTGCATGGCCATAAATTAGTTGAAACCATTGTTCTATATAGATTCAACAAGGAAATGCAAATGAATCAAAGCAAATTGAAAACTACAGTGTTTATCTTAGGATGTGTCTGAGTGTGTTAATACTAATGTAAACATTTTTCAATTTCTTATAAAGTTGTACCACACTAATAAAAAAATTAAATATCTTACCATCTGGGATATACCATAATGCTTAGTCTGAAGGACAAAAAAGATACACAAAGTTGGCATTTGGCTTGCTGTTGTTTCCCTCCAGTCTTGTAATAATGCTGATTATGGTTTTACAGCCATCTTCCTTTTTATCTTTATTTAAAAAATAAATTTAGAAAAATGATGAAAGCGTGTTTGGTTTGTAAACAGAGTTTGCAATAGTGTGATGCTGATCTAAGCAGCTGCTTGACTATTGAGTTTATGCCATAGTTTTAGTTACATCAGAGTTTTGTTTTGGTGCATGAGGTGAGTGTCAGACAAGCAAAAATGCTGTATATGCTTTATAAAATTCAATAAAATGTTCACCTTCTCTAGGCATTAAATGACAAATTAGGAAGAAATAAAAATAATTTAATTGTGTTATGTACCAATAGGTTAATGTAATTTCTCATTTCCAAATAATAATAGTTATGTTCAGGAATCCAGCTGCCATCTCTTAAGTCAAGAGATAAACAAGGTTTTCATATGTATATCAAAGTATTGTTATTTCAAAGTCAAAGACAGCTTTGGTAGTTGAGCCAAGAAGACCACAAGCCTGCTTGATAAACAAGTTTTGCTGACACACTGATTGGTTCAGAAGGACTCAGAAAAAGATTGTAATGATAATGATGAAAGATAATGCCAAGCTTGCTTTTTAAATAAACATTGGGAGACTGGGCCAACCTGCAACCCTACCCTGTGTTTTGCAAGAAACTACAGATGGAGGGACTACTTTGTTTATTATTCTTTGAAAATGTCTGCCTCTCATATTTAAACCTGCCATAGCAGGAAAATGCAAACAACTTTTGCAGTTTGTGCTGTTCTGCTTTGTGATTTAGTCAGAAGAATGCTCCCTTAAATAGAAAATGCATATTGATGGATATGGCTCAATGCTCATGCTGTGGACGGTACACTGTTTTGACTTAAGTGAATGTGTATTATGTGTTAATTTTAATTGTATTTTAATGCTGAATGTTTATGGTTTTATATTGTATTTACAGTATATTGTGTATCGGCATCGAATTGTTGGCTTTTGTCAAGCTGCTCTGAGTCCCCCCTCGGGGGTTGAGAAGAGCGGGGTAGAAATGATGTAAATAAATAAACTAAATATTGAACAAAACTTGGACTGCTTTCCTGATTTTTTCATGTCTAGGCTATTTAAAGCTCACTGTTTCCGGTAGTTATTGCAAATATGAATATGCTAAAGAACCTTCTGGAGAATTACAGCTAAACTTGCTTTATTGCATACCTGGAGAATGTTATTTTTTTGGTTCCTACTTGATCCATTTGGCCAGTGGAATAGGATTATTGGAATGACAGTTCAACAATACCTGTAGGGATTCATAATTCTCACTCTATATTGGTGCCTAGATCATCATAATCAGCGAGAGAGAGAGAGAGAGAGAGAGAGAGAGAGAGAGAGAGAGAGAGAGAGAGAGAGAGAGAGAGAGAATACTCAGGTATTAGTTGACCTTATGTGTAAGACATGGGCAGGTTTTGAGTGCAAAATTATGGATTTTGATATGACACATGGATAATTGAAGCTCATTCAATGGAGAAGGAATAGCACCAATTGTTGCAGCCCAGCCACCTGCTTGATCCCTTTTTCACCTTAACACCACACAGATCAATAATAATAATGTTTATTAATATAATAATATAATAATATCTAATATAAAAACAGTTTTAACATAATGTTCAAAATCAGCAGACTAAGGATTCACTGAAGTACCAGCAAAACCCATTATGCAAAAGCCATTTCAAAGTTACATCCATGAACTAGATTTCCAACAAAAAGCAATTCCCAACTTTGAATATGAATTCCAAAGATTACCAAAAGCAAAAGCAAGAAACTGTAATCCAAGGGCTATTGCACTTAAACTAGAGTTAGATCCAAAAGTTTGAAAAATTGAACATAATCCAAAGACTTGATACTTGAATTTGACTACAATCCCAAAGGCTTCAAACTTAAAACAAGATTTGTAATCCAAACAAGAGGCATGGAACTTAAATGGGAAAACAAGATACAGACCCACAAACAGAACTCCTAACTCCCAAGATAGGCAGCTTGACACATGCATATCCAACGTCGATCTTCCCAACGTTGATCCAATTCTTTAAGAACATTCTCCCTTGCCCATGACATCAGTCTTTCTCACACCTCGGTTCCCTTTGTTTATCTTTAAGCCTCTGGAAATAATGATTTTTTCTGTTTCACACTATTCCTTCTAAGCTGTAAACACTGGGTTACTTGTAACCCTCCTGTCTCCTCCACATTCCTTTCAGAGACAATGTCTGGCCAATTCACATGAGAATCACTGTCTATTTCTCTGGCAACAGATCAACACAAAACATTCCCATCACCTTGAAAAACACTTTCGCTTTCCCCCACAGAAACACCAAGCTCAAATGGAAAATCTCCATCCTCAGCCTCAGAGGCTTCACAAGCCTCAATACCAATGATTATCAGTGCTTCCATTTCTCCACCAAAGCATTCAAATAGGTCAGGAGCAGCCCCACAGCAGTCAGTAAAGGGGGTTGGTACTTCTTTGAGGTTATCTTGAGATGGACTAAATTCTAACCTTTACCGTTCCATTCAGAGAAGGGGATGGCTCATTTTTTAAATAAACATTAAGGTATACTACTCACAATGACCTATGAATAAGTCAACCTGTGTTCTTGGGTTGAATTTTAAAAATTAAAATGTTAAGACTTATACATGGATATCTAGGTTACTCAGTTTTAACATGAATGTAGGAACCAACATTCTACAAAAATGTTGGTTCCTACATTGCCTGAAGACTTTCCAGTTTGTAAACATGTCCCAAAATGTCGTAGCGCCCTCCTCTATTATCATCTACATTATTGTTTGAATAGATGATGCCATTGTGTACAATTATCATTACTTTGTCATTCAATTGCTGAAAAAAATTAAAAAATGCATGTTTAATACACAAAAGTGAAATATATTTTAATCACCCTCCTCAAACTGTAGAGGACAATGTTTTGTGCAGAATAAAACTTCCAGTTTAATTGTGACATTGTAACATGTAAATCTCTTTCCAAAATGCTTTTCAAACATTGAGTCAATGTATTTAAACAGCCTACTTACTGACTAAAATGAACTATTTACATTTAACAAGCATAATAAAATGTTCCCTGTTCAAGAAAGGCCTTTTTATTTAAGGTAAAGCATTCATATTGACACAATGACTATGACACCTTTACATCCATCCTTCAATAAATCCCTTAATCTAGAGAGAGATATTATGATCATCTTCTGTTTTGTAGCTCAAACACAATTTGTCATTTTTAATGGAAAGTAATGGTACTTTAGGGTAGAAACATAGAATTAATTAACCCAAGCAGTATATGCAGGACTGTAATATCTATTTAACTGTTAGCCTTGCATTTTTCAGTTACTGAAATCATACATTCTTCACACAAGATGCTATATGTGCTATTTATGAGAAATTAAATCTTTTCAAATTCAGGGTATAAAGTAATAATTTACTACAAGAAATTGTTCATTTGAAAAGAAAATTTAAAGGTACAAAATTGTTACTTTGGGTAGAATTATTTACATAATGATAAGCAATCATTGTAATTCTTCTGCTGCTAAACGCACACTTTTACTATCAAGATAGCAATATGAGCAAATTCTACAGATTTGCTGAATCTAGTAAAAACAACACATGGTTGAATAGGGAATTAGAGCCTAACATGAAACTTTAGGTATGACTCCATTTATTTTTGGATGAACTCTTTTCAAATAAATTGTTTAGTTCATTCATCATCTATACAAAATGAGTCTATAATATCTTTGACAGAGCTATAAACACTGAAACCAAAACAAGCTTGCCATGCCTAGATGCAAAAGCCAGATCATGCTGAATCTGTTGCCTAGTGTCAGAACACCCAGAATCGCCATAGCTCATGGTAACATGGTTAGCATTTGTGGAATGACGAAAAACTTGCCTCCTTTTTACTGGTAATAATGCATTTTTAAACTTGTCTAGTGTGGCTTTTTTAGCTGTCTTGAGTCCCTATGGGGAGAAAGGCAGGGTATAAATAAAGTTTATTATTATTATTATTATTAGAAACACAACAAAATTAGTACACCGCAAACAAGGTCACTCTGCTTGCTGCTGTATTGGATCACACGTCAGACACTGTGTGATGTATTGGTGAATAATGTGTGCAGATCCCAGTAAGGTGGCCTTTTGCAGCTGGCAGGTGGTAATTTTGTCAGCGCCAATTATATTTAAGTGCAGGCCAAGGGCCACCTTTACTGGGACCACCTTTACTGGCTTGTGCCAGAGTCTTTGCAGTTAGATCTTTAAATCCTCATATCGTGTCAGATTTTCCAGTTGTTTCTCTTCAATTCTGCTGTCACCTGGGATTGCAACATTGACGATCCATACTTGGTTTTTTAACACGATCGTGAGGTCAGGAGTATTGTGCTCCAAAACTCAGTCTGAATTCAGAAGTCCCAGAGTCGTTTGACGTGTTCATTTTCTGTAACTTTTTCAGACTTGTGATCCCACCTGTTCTTTGTCACAGGCAGATGGTATTTGTGACACAAGTTCCAGTGAATCATCTGAGCAACGGTATTATGCCTCTGCTTGTATTCTGTCTGCATGATGTTGCAGCAGCTGAGGATGTGACCTATTGTTTCATCTGCTTCCTTGCAGAATCTACATTTGGGATCTGTCGTCGACTTTTCAATTATGGCTTTGATGGCATTTGTTCTAATGGCTTGTTCTTGGGCTGCCAGAATCAGGCCCTCCGTCTTCTTTTTCAAAGTTCCATTTGTGGGCGGCATCCATTCTTTTCTTTGTCAATTTTGCTCTCAGTTTTTCCCAGGAACTGTCCATGGAGAACCTTCTTTTGCCAGTTTTCTCTTCTGCTCTGCATTGTGTTTTATGGTATTCCCTAATTGTCTAATACACTTTCAGCAGTTTTCCGCTATTGACTTCCATCAATGTTGGTTCTTGACTGTGTCTCACATAATCTGCCAGTGCAAGTTTCTCTTCTTCTACAATTTGTTTCACTTGCAGAAGCCTTATGCCTCCTGGTTTTCTGGGCAGGTAAAGTCTGTCAACATCACTATGTGAGTGTAATGAGTTTCATCAAATTTCTTGTTTTTCTGTCCAGATCATCCAGCTCTGCTTGTGTCCGGTTCACAATTCCAGCAGTGTATCTGATTATTATTATTATTATTGTTATTAAAATTATAATATGAGCAGTGTTTTCATTCTCAGATTAAGTTCTCCTGAGTCCCAGTTGTGCCCCTTTATTGAAAGTTTACTATTTTGGATGACATCTCCCAGAATCCCCCAATCGTATGGTTATTAGTTAGGTCCCATTTTGGCTGGGGAACTCTGGGAGTTCTGATCCAAAATAGTATTTTCCCAGACTCTTTTCCCAACCCATTTTTCTTCCTCAGCACTCAGCAGTTCAGGTCTGAATAGAATATATCTCTTTAATAAATGGATTTTTATGTAAATGTTGAATCATATTTCAACCATTATTAATGGATCTAATATATTGGAGATTACCAATAGATTCACACTTCAGCCATCATTAAACCATTTTTGGTGTATTTCCTCTTTTTTTGTACCAAAGCTTGGGTTTGCCTGGAACCAGCTGATATTTTCATTTTGTGTTTAGGTGCTGTCATTTTAGCTGTAGAAGTATCCAGAAAATAGGCTTGTTAATAGCATTGGAGTCTCAATTTGATAGGGGCTGGGAGAGAGGTCTGTAGCCTTTGCATTTGGATGAAGCAGATGTTGTTCATCACTCTGAAATGTACACAGAGCAAATAGATTTCATGACTGTTTTATTTTCTTCAGATAATAGAGCAAAAATGTAACAAGCAACTAACCTTTACAACCTTTTGTTGGATGAAAGTAAAATTGAAAATGTGGTATGTTCCTAGACATCACTTGATAAGGATTTTCTACGGTGAAGATAGACACAGCATGCATTGCAGAACTGAAGTACATTCTTGACTTTTTATTTTAATTAGTAATTAATGGCTTTGGAGAGACAAAGAGGGTCAGGAATGTAACAAATGTATATGTTTTAAGACCAAATGTTAGGACTCATTCTAAACACAAAATCTAGGCAGAGATAAGCCTTAATGAGTGTGTGCTTTTAGGATATGAAACAAAGAGAATTAGTCTTTAATGACTAAGCATGCCATTTTGTCAGGGTCAAAGCTACACCAGCAACTCCCAATTAAGCTGCAGGGTCTTGAGAAGTTAATGGCTAGTGGCAATAAGTTCTATACAAACCCCAATCAGCCATGATAAGGAGGCAACTTTACTCACAGGATGGAGTACAGACAAAGGCATGCTGTCTGAGTCTCTTTGAAAATGAGGGTTTAGTTCTACTCCCCTCTACAATGTGTACTACAGATGTTTTAATTAGACCTGGGAGAGCTTGGAGAGCTGAACTGGCAAAGAAATTCAAACTGTTTACAAAACAGTGTCCTTGGTTCATGAACCTTTAGAGAGGTGTTTTTGTAGGTGGGGGAGAGGGGAGTGATAGACCTAATTTTGAAAGGAAAAGGAAAAAACTACAGTTTTCACAATAACAGAGCTGAGTCAGACTTGAAAATAAAATCTTGCATCATTTCTTTTCTTCTTTTCCATAGCAATCCTGCTCAGCAACATGATGTTGTGATGCAGCATCATCATGCTATGTGTTTTTATGCTCCACTTAATTTCATCCGTGGCCCCATGCAAGAATGGGGCATTTTTGCCATTACATCATCACTTATTTTGGACATTCCCAGAAAATAAGGTAGATGAGGGAGCTATCTTGGGTGGCATTATAATTGTTAGAGTCCATACACAGTTTGAGATCTTGACTTGAGGAGCTAACATGCCAATGGCTCAGAGAAAGAAATTAACTTTTAGTGTAGTAAATTCATTCTAAGATAGGATAGTAACTCAGGGTACCGATCTCACCTAGCTACATATTGGAAAGCTAAGAGAGGACTGGGTTGTTGTAATATTTTTGGGCTGTATGACCATGTTCCAGAAGCATTCTCTCCTGACATTTCACCTGCATCTATGGCAGGCATCCTCAGAGGTTGTGTGGTCTAGGAAAATTGGGTTCATATACCTGTGGAATGTCTAGGGTGGGAGAAAGAACTCTTGTCTTTTGGACGTAGGTGTGAAAGGTTCAATTAGCCAACTTGATTAGCATTTAATGGCCTAGCAGTTTTCAGGGTTGGGCTCATTACTGCCTTGAGGAATCCTTTGTTCAGAGGTGATTAGCTGTCCCTGATAGGTTCTTGCCTGAA
Organism: Anolis apletophallus; assembly: GCA_030556195.1. Taxonomy (NCBI): domain Eukaryota; kingdom Metazoa; phylum Chordata; class Lepidosauria; order Squamata; family Anolidae; genus Anolis; species Anolis apletophallus. Next base: position 33,959,389 of record JARBWK010000004.1, on the reverse strand, counting down.
GTTCCCCAGTGAATGTTGTTCTTTATTTACTGTCATGATTTTAAAGATTTTTAATACTGGTAGCTAGATTTTGTTCATTTTCATGGTTTCTTCCTTTCTGTAGAAATTGTCCACATGCTTTTGGAACAGAATTATGGAATAATAGAATCATGGAGTTGGAAGAGAGCTCGTGGGCCATCCAGTCCAACCCCCTGCCAAGAAGCAGGAAAATTGCGTTCAAAGCACATATAATATCCCTTGCTTGGTCAATCTGATAAAACATCAGATGGTGATATACAAGTTTGTTATGTTGAGATGTCATAATTTGTGAACAAGGGACCTTTTTCTTTCACTGTATCGTTCCAATTTTAGTATATGTGCTGCCAAAGCAAGCCCAAGGACCTTTTTCTTTCAAAAGTGGAATTTTCTGTTTCCTCTGGAAAGGATTTACGAATACACAGCAACAAAAATATCTAATATACTGTACAGTGCTTTTAATGGGAGAGTTATACTATCCATATCCAGTACAAGCTGACATCAACAAAAAGATGCTATACATGAACAAATAAGATCCCAAGAGTTTACATGAACTGGCCTGGTAACCATAGCATCAAGAAATAATTTTGAATAATAAAATGCTGAGACAGGATTTTAAAAGCACACATACAGGTGAGAAAATAAGGTGGATAATCAGTAGCCGCTGCTGAGCTAGCACAAACAATGAGCTTTCTTTCTTGATAAGACAGAACAACATGCTTTTTAGCTTTCTCACTCTTTCTGGAATGCAACGACAGAGAAGAAGACAAAGTTACCTCCTATAAACTGAATGCTCATAACATCTAGAGTTCTAGACAAAATGGGAATAGCAAGGTACAGTGTTCTCTCACTTATTGCTGGGATTAGGTTCCAGGATCTCCCACAATAAGTGAAAAATAACAATGTAGGGATACTCTATTTATTTTATGCATTATTTTAGTAGTTATACACTATTTTAAATCTTTATAAACTTAAAATAAAGTAAAGGAAAGGAAGGAAAGGCCCTTCAAGGCTGGAGGAAGGGAGAAGAACTGAAGAGGGAAGAGAGCCTTGGAGAGCGCCAGTAGCAAAAACAAACAAAACAGCAAAAATACCATGACATATATTTTAAATTTATATTTTTTGAAATCCGCGAAACAGCAGGTCCGCAATAAGCAAACCGTGAAGTAATGAGGGAACACTGTATTGCCCTTGAAAATGGCTGTCATTGGCTGACAAAATTAGTTTCACTTCACCCTTGGACCTGCATAGCTTTCAACGCAAATAATGAACCCATAGTCCTAGGACCTCATTCCATGGAGTGTTTTCCCAATTGTACGACACTTACAGTCAATTTCATGGACAAAATGGCACATGACATTTGACTACTTCTAGCCATCCTCCGTTGCCTTTCATCCTTGAAATGGAGATGAAACATGCTGAAAGGTAGGAGTTCAGGAAATTGTGTTCTGAGCCCCTAGTGCATGCCAGAATTGTTGCTAATGCTGTGACGAGATCTGATAGATTTACCCATGTTGAATCGTTTCAATGACATGGAGGAATAGCCATTCCTCACTACTTTGCTTTCATTGCATTTTCTCCTTAATATTAATCTAGGCTCAAAATTGTGCTATTGTTTGATTTTTAACATAACACTGGTCTAATGCAAAGAAGGAAAGCCTAACAGGAGGTGATAGAGGCAAAGGGGTTTATAGTTACACTGATATAATAAAGGAAAGTAATGCCTTGCAAGAGGGAATTGTGGTAAAGGGGTTTACACCGGTATAATGGAGGGAAGGAAGGCATGACAAAATTCATCATGTTAAAGGGATTTAAAATTCTGACCCTCCCCCCATGGGATGAGGTCTATAGTTATCTTGAAGTTTTCCCTGATTTAAAAAAAGTAGTTCGAAGAGGACGAAGAAAATGATTCCCTATATGATGGTTCCGAATGCGACCAACAATGAATGAAAAGCTGAACAAGGTAACAAATGGGGTTGGATAGATTTGTTCGGAAAAGACTGAAATTCAGAAATAAAACATACAAATTTGGACATCTGATGTAGTTTTGAACCATGCAGAACAGATGGGGGTGAGGGGGAATCAGAATTTGAACCACTTACCTTTTTTGTAAATACTCTATAATGTTCAGATATCTCCCAAGGTTATTTTAATTTTCACAACTATTAAGCAACTTTGGTAAAGGCAAGAGATTTTTTAAAATCTCATGCCTTCCACTGGCGATGCAAAAAGGGAAGCGGTGGGTGTGGCTAATCACAGCCATCTTTAACTGTAGTAGTTTAGGAAGGCCATGTCCCCAATGGTAGAGATTGCAAAAGGCCCTGCTGTTAAACTACATTTCCCACAATGCTCATTAGCCAAAATGACTGAAGGACCCAAAATATCTGTCTGTAGCAGTCTTTGTCTAAATATAAAATAAACTGATTGAATCTACAAAAATGTCTAAAGAAGGCACCAACACATTAAGCAACTTTTGCAAAGTCAAGAGTACATAAACTGCTTAAAAACCAATCATTTCACTTTTGCCTGGTTGCCAGTAATGATAAAATAAAATGATTGATTGCATCTGCAAAAAGGAATAAATGGATGGATGTGTCTTGAGGGTCCCCTCCAACTCAGTAGAGGAAGCAAATGGATGTCAGGGGAGTTTGGATTGTGCCTTTCTGCCCAGAAGAAGGGGTTCAGTCTAGATGTCCCTTGATGGGGTCTGTATGATTTCTGTTCTCCACCAATTTAACACGGTTTGTGCCACACAAAGTTTCTGGAGTAGAACAACTACTTTCAAAGTAAAGACCAACCAATGAAACAGGAAATAGCACTTTCAAACCAGGAACAGATCTCATTTATTATTTAAAATGTTTTTATAAAAATTTTAAAAGTTCATCAAAAATTCTTGGATAAATTAAAGATTATGAAATTTGGTGAGCTAACAGTGGTCCATGTATTCGACCACTGTAGCAAGTTTCATCAGGATTGGTCTAAAATGGGAGATGGAGAATCCCCTGAAGTTTCCCCAGTGCCAATGTTGTTTCTTTCCAACTATGCATGCGTGTCCACATTAACGAATCAATTCAGAAATTTCAGAAGTTTAAGAATGTTTTGATTTAAAAATAATAATAACCTGGAAGTTACTTTAGAATCAAACCACCAGTGCCCCCTACATCCGAAATGAGTTTTGAACCATTTTTTGATCAACCAAACCTAGTAACAAATGTGATCAGAACACAGAACATGAAAAGGAACAGTTGGGGATCTAATGGTACATCTTTGCAAGACAGATGATACCCAACACTTCTCGAGGTCCATGTGATGCACTCCCTAGATTCATCTGATTACTGTAATAGATAGGGTTTATGAAAGTTAACCTGTCAGAAATCTAAAAACACAATTTCATAGTTCAATCAGTGTCAATCCATACAGAATGGTCAACCTGGAAGAGAATTCAGTGGAGTTTACTAATAATTATGTCTAAGCAAGGCTGGGATCAATCCATTCAACTTCTCCCTCCCTCCATATTTTATGGGAGAATGGGGGCTCATCTGTCCCAGTATTAAGATGAGGATATAATACATGATTTTGATGTTCTTTTTGTTGGAATGCAATCTGCATATGTCACAGAAGAACCAAAAGTTGGATTACGAGAGGGAATGCTTCTTTTGGATATTTCATCAAGATCTATAAACATATATAAGCACCTGCAATGATCTATTACTAGCAAAACCTTTGCAGAAAGTGTAAGCTTATCAAAGGGAATAACTATGAAATCAATGTGAAATACATTAGTCACATATTCATATTTGTAGATGGGTAGTTTGGACAATTTCAAATGGATAGTGATCATTCACCAGGAACCTACTAGAAGACACACATTTGAATTTGGGGCAAAACTGGGTGCGTAGCTGACAATCTCAGAATAAACTCAGAACAAGAGTTGGGAACTCATAACAGTTAGACTCCCGACACTAGAAAGATCTGTTTGGAATTAAAGTCTTACAATATTCAGTTGACCACAATCTAATCATGACTAGAAGAATAGAGTCTAAGGAAGATCTCTTTATAAAAAGCAGTTTCCAATCACCTAATTCAATTATATTTATATAATGTGTATGCTATTAAACTTCATGAAGACATTTCTGGCAATTTTCATGTGATGGGATTGCTCTTACCATTAGCAATAAAGACAGTGAAAACAATAATAATCAGAACTCTAAATTACTGTTAAATATAATTGAATTACTTATTATTCCTACTCTTTAGTATCATAATTCATAACAAATAGAAATTGCTATCATGCATGAAGTTAGGTTTTAAATGGATATGATAGCACTAATTGCCATTCTGAAAATCATGCAGTTTTCCATAATGTCATTGGACTGTATATCCCAGCATTTGTCAGCACTGACTGTGCTGGCTACTGAAACTTGTACAAAAATATGAGGAGCTGCATGATTCCCACTCTAGATTCAAAAGCAACAATTTGAATATTTGATTTTAGTTCCCCAGGAAGGCTAAAAACATTTTCATCTGCTCTAAAAATTGCTACACAAATCCTATTACTTGTTCTAGCCACATGAGAAAAATTTGTCTGCAAATTAGTTCTTATGGCAATATTTTTGAGCCCCAACTGCGTTCATCCTTGAAATTAACCAACTGTATATAAATATCTAGGATAGAAATACACCACTTTCCTTTTCCTTTTAATGAAATACTGCAATCATTTTGGTCCATTGATAGACCTTCAGATGATTAGACACATCACAGTTTAGCTTACTGATAAGAGCACCCACTGATGAATTTTATTAACCTCCTACTCTGGTCCCTTATTAAATAATTAAAATAGTGAGAATCTGAGATATATATATATATATATATATATATATATATATATATATATATATATCTCACAGATTCCTTTACTTCCTGCTGGTACCGATTGTTCTGATACTTTAGTAGGATGCAAATATTGTTCTAGGTTTTCCTTGTTAGATGAGATTTCAGGGTTCAAAGGAAAAGGGCATGTGAGGTTCAAGCTAAATATATTTTGAATTAATTTTTTAGGAATATATGAAATGATTCCTGCTGTGCCACTGTGTGAAATAATTTGCAAGGCAGACATTTAGAAGTTAGTCTTGCAATTCTCATATTAATATGAAGAATATTAAAATATACTGTATTACTGGAATGTCTGAACTGAATCATTTTTTGTTTCTTGCTTTTTGATAACAAACTATTTTGAGTCCAATCCAGACATTTATTGAGACAAATGCATTTTGGGAACCCATTAGCTCTGCTTGCTAATCCATGGATCGGTTTAGAATCATAGAATTATAGGGTTGGAAGAGAACTCATTGGCCATCCAGTCCAACCCCCTGCTAGGAAGCAGGAAAATTGCATTCAAAGCACTCCTGACAGATGGCCATCCAGCCTCTGTTTAAAATCCTCCAAAGAAGGAGCCTCCACCACACTCTGAGGCAGAGAGTTCCACCACTGAACAGCTCTCGCAGTCAGGAAGTTCTTAATGTTCCGATGGAATATCCTTTCCTGTTGTTTGAAGCCATTGTTCCACATCCTAGTCTCCAGGGCAGTAGAAAACAAGCTTGCTCCCTCCTCTCTATGACTTCTTCTCACATATTTATACATGGCTATCATGTCTCCTCTCAACCTTCTCTTCTTCAGGCTAAACATGCCCAGCTCTTTAAGCTGCTCCTCATAGGGCTTGTTCTACAGTCCCTTGATCATTTTAGTCACTCTCCTCTTGACACATTCCAACTTGTCAACATCTCCCTTCTATTGTGGTGCCCAGAATTGGACACAGTATTCCAGCTGTGATCTGACCAAGGCAGAATAGAGGGGTAACATGACTTCCCTGGATCTAGGCACTATACTCCTATTGATGCAGGCCAAATCCCATTGGCTTTTTCTGCCACCACAACACATTGTTGGTTCATGTTTAACATGTTGTCCACGAGGACAGTTTGTTTGTCAGAAGGTCATGGGGGACTAATTTCTATTAGTGGTCCACTAATAGAAATTATCCCAGGAGTTACTTTCTTCCAGTATATTGTAATATTGTAATAATAAAACTTGAAATTCATCCGCTCGTTTCTCTTATTTGCATCCACAAGAAAGCCCAAAGTTCAGGTAGCTGTATTGGTAGTCTATTTCAACAGGCCTACAATTGGTAGAAATTAAAATTGTTCTAAACCAATTACAGGTCCATTGTAAATCTATTTTTCCCTACTTTACAATGGAAGCTGACATCTTGTTAGTGAATTATACTAGCCTATCTGTTCATTCTGTGTCTCTGTAGGGTTTTTTTGTTTATTGTTGGGGAGTTTTTGTCATTGTGGAGGTCAAAATCCTTTATAGACCACCACAAAATGGCTTCCAACTATGTTCTTGTGACTGGATGTACAACAATGACACCACTTGTGTCAGATATGAGCTAAAAGAGACTTCTTTTGGAGCAAATATTCAAAGTTTCTCAATGGATATGTAAAGCAGACTATATTTTTCTTATATACTACCTTTTCTGTTTAGAATCAGCATGGTACACTGATTAGCTCTTGATTAACTAATGTATCTGTAATGAAATAAACTAATTGGAAACCATGCTATTTTATAAGTGGGTGCAAGTTGACTTCCTCTCAGGAAAGCAAGATGAACTACATTGTGTTCCTTTCTAATGGCTAAATTCTGCTACTCATCAAAAATGTGTTTTAGGAAAGTCCATGTGTCCAACCTAAAGCTTGCAGAATGATGCCACAAATCTGTAGTGGATGAGGAAGAGAGGGAGGCAGGCAGGCATGTCATATGGTCAGGTAGGTTTACACACAAGGAGAGGTGGGTAAGAAATCAAATGATTATTATTACTGTTATTATTATTAGTAGTAGTAGTAGTAGTAGAAAATCTTTGTACAGTAAATATTTTTGAATCATCTAGGAAATAATCCAACTAAGCACTTAACCTGACCATAGGCTGGTACTGACATATACTGTGTCAGTACCAGCCTATGTTGTTGTTGTTGTTGTTTTACTGACACAAAAACACAGTATGACACAGCAAACAAGATATATATGCTGGATTTTATATCAAAAAATCTCAAGTCAAACACTTTCCAAGTATTTTAGACTGTGATGTATTTTCAAATGATGCACACAGTTCCAAGTAAGGTGGCCTTTTGCAGTTGACAGATCATTGTCAATGTTTATTGTTTTCACATGCCTATTACTACTACTACTACTACTACTAAATTGTTGTGCTTTTATGTATCATCTTTTTGCCAAGATCAGTGGTTTCAAATAATTCAAACATGTTCAAATGAAAACAATAAGCTAAAATATACATAAGATGAAAGTGAACATGTAATGAACCATGAGGGGAGGTAGGTAAGAAATATTATTATTATTATTGGAAATTTTTTTCAGCTGCTGTCAGAAGAAGTTAAAAGATGATCCAGTATGAGGTCTTTTTAACAGGGAATCAGTTAAAAAAAGTCCTGCCCAACATCTTTGGGCACATCTATGCTGACCCTTTATCCAAAGGGTGATCCAGAGCATCAAATTCCAGGTTGGCCCCAGGATGTTTTCTTACCAACAGCCCACTGGTCACTGCTGAGGTGGGAAGGAATCCTGACCATCAAATAGTGTTGAAGTCAGTTTTCTGCAACTGGATGAACCCACCCTTATCTTCTTCCTCCCATTCTTGTTGTAGCAGTGGCTAAAGGGAGTGGCATGGTAGTGTCCATCAATCATCAACTGCAGTCATTGGCCAGAACACCAGACAACACAGGAGGGGAAAAAGAAGAGTTGTCCTTTTATTTCTCAACTCCCTTCTCTTATAGCCCTGGTGCCCCAGCTGATGTCACTCCACGTGATGATGAGTGATGGATATGAGCCATGTTGCACCTCTGGCTGCCTCTGAAGTGAGTACAGGAGGAGGATGGTGAGTGCCATGCTGCGTTCCCAGATTAGCCAAGCTCTGGGAATACAGGATGGCTTCGTCAACAGTTGAGTGTCGTTCTATCTCCAAATCAGCCAAACTGCTTATATGGGCACAAGGTCACAGTTTGCTCCAGATTCTCAGAGAGAATTTGGAGTAACCCCTGACTTACGTTAACCCAATTCAAGGCCTCATTAACCCAAATCAGCTCTGTATGGCATGCAGACTCCATGAAACTGAATCATCTCCATGTCGGGATAACAGGTCAGTGTAGTTGTGCTCTTTGTTGCTGTTAGGGTTGAGAGAACTCAAAGCTTACTTTCAAACACATATCAGTGACAGACCTCCAAGAGATGCTAGCATTATCAGCCCTGACACAGTCTTCCAAACTCAGACCTGTGACTTCCTTCATATAGTCAATCCACCTGTAAGGCAGTTTTCCTCTTTTCCTACAGCCTTCCCTTCTCTCAGCATAATTGTAAATGAACAATATGCTTCCATAATATGTTAAAATATGACTCTATTTTTTTCAATATGACAAATTAATCAATGTAATTAGTAAGAATTCAGGGTTGATTTGTTCTTGAATTTGTTATTGTCTTTTTGGCAGTATATCCGTAAAATTATGTCCTGCAACACATTTGAAATAGATTGTTTTTTCCTCTATGAACTTTCCTTTTGTGTTCATATCTGTATGAGAAAATTTAGTCTTTCAGATAGATTTGACATGAGTCATCTAGAGCTTTTGAAGTCTTAAGCAACACTTTGAATTGTTTCTATAACTACTGATAACTTTTTGTAAGAGGCAGTAATCCCATTGATTTCATTGGGACTTATTCCCAACCAGGATTTCAGCCAAGGTCAGTTGAAGTCAGTAGAAGATAATTGACCTAGTTTCAGCATCATATTATTGATTCTACACTAATGTAACAAAACCTTTTCCCTTTCCTCTTCCACTTGAAGTTCTTAGTGATTCTCAAAAGCCTTTGTTGCTCTTCTGCTATTAATATTTCTGTATGCATAACAAATCACTTATGGAAGAGGTCTGCTGCTAATACAGTCCCAGATTGTTATTGTCGATAGAAGACAATATGCAAACACAATATAGAATCATACATTTTCTTTCTTTTAATTATGACCTTGGCTCACAAGTTATTTTGGATGTAGTCCATTTTGAATCTTAAACTTGTTTAACTTTTGTGAGATCATACCCCAATAGACGAGATCATAGGGATAATAATCAAGATCCTGTAATGTGTTTATGGTCCATTTAAATCTGTGTGACATAGTTGCATCTTTTCATTCCTTTCTTAACACTTCACTTGCCTATTTTCTGGCTGGACACCTTTATTCATAGTCATTCAGTAAGCACCCAAGAAGAGACACTCTCTGCTTTGGAGTGTGGTGTGGTCTCCTTCTTCGGAGGCTTTTTAACAGAGCCTGGTTGGCCATCCTGTTTTTCCTCCATGGCAGGGGGTTGCTCCATGGCCCTTTTGGTCTCTTCCAACTCCATGATTCTATGACACCTAAGAAGGCAGAAGATGATGTCAGTTTTGGGACCATTGGATAACTCCCGAGGAGTCAGGCTTTTTTCTTCCTGTGAGAAGTTGTAGGAACAATGTTCCCTGGCTGCTTGCCAATTCCTCAATCTCTCCTCCTTTTTCTTACTGGTTTGGCCAATGCTTTTGGGGAGGAAATTTCCATCAGAAAACAGTAGATGGGTCACAGAGATTGCTGTAGTGGTTGAAGGTGCTGAACTCCTTCATCTGCATTGATCAAAAAGTTGAATATTCAGTTGTAACTTTCTGTTATAGTTACATATCTCTCTACCATACTGTCAACCAATATCAAAATGTTCACTCTATGATGCAAGTTGCTAAAACATGGATTTTGGAGTTTGGGGATTTGATATTTTCTAATTTACTGATGCTATGGTGAATAAAAATACTTATTATTGTCCAAATAAGTTATAAGACTACTGCTTGGATCCTATACATTTTGTCCACACATTTTGCTAGTTCCTGTTCTGTTTATTAAAAACATAGCATTTATAGCTGCCATTAAATCTGTCACATGTTGTCCTTCCAAAAGGTTCTAATTTCATGGGTATTTTTGATGTAAAAGAATCCTTTCAGAAGCATTTTAAGCTTTTGTGTCTAAGGCAAAAAGCCATGGCCAAGTTGCATGACAATAGTAAATTGTAGACTAGTATAAAATTAATGAGGTTTTTTAAAGATGTCAATTTGCCATGCATGTGTAGCAACCAAATTATCCACGGATTTAAGAGTCCCTCAGTACTCATTCAAGTGATGCACCTTAATAGCTTTCAGGAGCTATTAAATCCTTTAGGTCAAAACAAACCTTGCCTGCAGAATTTTACACCTATATTAAACTGCCAGGTTAGCTTCTCTGCCAAGCATGTTGCTATGTGAGACAGTTCAAATGTCACAACAGCAACACATAAATCAAACATAGTTTTATGTCAACAAAGATGCTCATTTGTTAAACTATTACAGTAAGGAAAAGAAGGCATGTAGTAGTATTAAAAGTAAAATAGAGAAACAATGAGTACAATTTTGTCAAAGGGGCAGAAAACAATAGGCTTCCTTGGCATATGCAAGCAATGTATACTGTGTGAGAATGGACAGCAGGCCAGATACCGTACCCGATTCTCTATGCCTTGAAGCCGTGACTGGATGGCTGCATGCCAGCCGGCTGAAGGTGAATCCGTCGAAGATGGAGATCTTGTGGCCCGATCGCCCTGGGCTGGATGAGAGCCGGTTGCCTACCCTGGATGGCGAGCAACTTAGCCTGTCATCCCTTGTTAAGAGCTTAGGTGTCCAATTGGACCCTTTGCTATCCATGGAGGCCCAGGTCTCTATGGTTAGCAAAATGTCGTTTTTTCATCTACGACAGGCTAGGCGACTGGCTCCTTACCTCTCCAGGGACGACCTGGCCACGGTGATCCAAGCGACGGTCATCTCGAGACTGGACTACTGTAACGCCCTCTACGTAGGCCTTCCCTTGTCGACGATCCAGAAACTCAAGCTGGTGCCGAATGCCGCTGCTCGCTTGCTGGTGGGAGCACCAGTGAGGGAGCATATCACTCCCATCTTCCGGCAACTGCACTGGCTTCCCATCGAGTACCGGATTGCCTTCAAGGTGCTGGTTTTAAACTTTAAGGCCTTGTACGGTCTAGGGCCTGCGTACCTAAGGGACCGCCTTACCCCGTATGTTCCCCCGAGATCACTGCGCTCGGAAGAGCAGAATTTGTTGGTTGTACCATCATCCCGCTCCTGCCGTTTGTCCAGTACAAGACAACGGGCCTTCTCTGCCACAGCTCCCACGATTTGGAACTCACTTCCTAGCCACGTTCGGGCGATCCAAGAACTTGTCCCTTTTCGAAGGGCCTGTAAGACGGCCCTTTTTAGGCTAGCGTTTGGCTAAACCTGAATGTGGACGGCATGTTTTCCAACTGTGCTGAGAATTGTAATCTGCTGGCATTTTGTCATGTATTGTGTTTTTATCTGATGTTTTTATTGCATGTTTTATTGTATGTTTTATTGTTTGGTGTGATCCGCCCCGAGCCTGCAGGGAGGAGCGAAATATAAAATTGAATAATAAATAAATATGAATAAATAAATAAATGTTCTCCTATCTTCGGCCTATCTCTATTGACAGGCACTTCTTTTTAAATTTCTCTCTCACTTACAGTGTACATTATATATCTCAAACATTTTGGAATGAACCTATTATAATCCTAACTTGAGTAGACTCAATTGTAGAATGTTAATTCAGTATTTATATTACATCAGAGTGTCAACTCGAGTTGATATTATCAATAGGATTCAGGTCTGCCTATCAATAAACCCACACCTATAATCACTATATTCCATGTGCCAGTAGGCAATATTATTGCATTACAATAATTCTAAACATATGAACAATACAATCTATAGATTTGGCTAGGCTAATCCCATCAATTAGAATAAAACATATTGTATCCATTCCTGCTGCACTATTTCTATCATACATCAGAAGTCAGAAATAGAATCCTACCCATAATATATCCTTTGGCCTGTCAATTAATACGTTAAGGATGTTATTTCTGTGTAAGTGTAACCTCAGTTTTGTCTAACAGTGCACTAATGATTCATGTAACTACTCTTCATGTGGGTAAGTAATCACAAGGTGATTTTTCCATGAAATTTTTGAATAGACCAGTTATTTTGCCAATGTAATTGCAAACTACCAAGATAGCTATTTGGCACTTACTGGTAAAATTTCAGCAGAAAATATGGGCTTTCAGACATGGATCTTTGCCATTTAGGGGGTATATTAAAAAGTAGAGAAATGTTCAGAAGCAGCAGAAACTAAAAGTGCAGAACAGATCGTAACATGAAAGGAAGGACAGTTGTAAATGAGACTCTTTCAAAGGAACTGCAATCTAGAGAAGTAAAATATGAATCACTAAAAGGAAAGGTAATAAATTACTAAAGCTCTGAAATTCCATTCTGAAATGAAAAGCACAACTCAAAAACATCTCCAGCATTGTCACCCCTTTCCCTTATTAGACACATGGTATATATCACAGTTTCGAGGACTCTTGTATTGTCTGTCTTTTTTAGTAACTTCCACACTGAGTAATGTCATGGAAAGAAATGAAGGGTCAAAATAGAGTACCATTGAGAGCACTGCTCAAGGCTAATTTAGCAACAGTATTCCCTCTATATATAAGACCCCTACTGTAGCAGAGATTGAAAGAGTGAAACAAATCACTTGCACCTTGGGCAGTAAGAATCTTCCACGTGGTCACTGACTACTGCAACAAAAGTCTGGGTTTACTTATTTTGATAAAAAGCACATTAGATAATAACTGTACTGTCTTAAGTAAATGGATTTTTCTACATAAAGTGGGAACACATTGGCTCCATGTAGCTTCTGTAGTGGAAAAAAAAACCCCTGCAAGAATATAGCAAATGAATAGATTTGACTTGGCAAGAAGAACTGTAATTTCAGTGAGTTAGCTGATTTTTTCCCAATATATAAAGTTGGGAATGGACAGAAAGAGATTATTTCAAGTCAAAGCAGCTGTAAAACTGGGATCTATGACTTCAGTCCTATGGATTATGACTGTAGTCCTATGCACATTTTCCTGGAAGTAAGTCTCACTGAATTCACTGGCACTTACTTCTGGATAGATAGGTATAAGATCATACTTTAAAGATATACAGTCAACTGGACTATCCATAATTTGTATTGTCAAATATTGTGGGTTCATTATAATGCTTGAAACAACTTTCAGGATTTATTGTATTTACATTGAACTTAAATAAAATAACTGATTTGAACTTATTATTTTAATCATACAACCTGATATGAATAACAACTTAGGATTTCATTAAATTGTTTAATATAGAAATATACCAATGAGATCTACAACGAAATGTCATTCACAGTTTTCACATTTAGGATTGCAGGCATTCAGCTGTTCCCAGCTAAAACACACTGAGTATTTAGGATGGAATAGAGATTGATGACAACATTTCAAATGGAGCATTTGACTTGGATAGTCACAGCCATGTTTTGATTATCAACCACCTGAGTTTATATTTACAAGGGAAAATCCAAGATCTGTCTTTATAGACAGAAGGGTTCCTTAGTAAATGATCTGCTGGAGCATTACCATTGGCAGAATGATAAATGATGCAATCTTAGGAAAGCCTCACTTCCTTGTATAATGCTTATTTCCGTCCTTGAAAATTTACCCATGAAGACTGAAAGGCTTCTACAATGATGTGATACGTAGTGCTGAGTCTGTAGAAGGACAAAGGAATCGCTGAAGATAGTGGCATCTGGTGATTTTCATGCCAATGAGTGATTAATTGCTTTGGGATATAATGTGAAATGTAAAGGAGCCATACACAATATTAAACTCTTTTCTTTACACACAAGCCAACAGTTGCAAATGGAGAAGATAACTTTTCTTACTGTAATTATACCATCAGCCTCCACATTCCTTCATTTAGGGGCACAGGAGCCTGTGAAAGTAAAAAAAAAGATGTTTTTTTAACCTGAGAGAATACCACTCTAAGAATTTCTAGATATTCCCGCATGACTGTTATCGAACAACCGCCAATCCCCCAGGTCGGTTGTCTGACAACCGGGCAGGCCCCTTGGACCGACCGCGGGGCAGAGACCGCGAGGGTTCAGTTAACCTGGCGAGCCCGGAGCGACTAGGTCCTCGTATCCTACCCGCCTCCCTTGATCCAATTATGCTCACCAATGCTGCAAGGTAGAAGCCACGAAATTGTTTATTCTGCTCAGCTGAGAGGATGCGAACCGCAATACCCTGATTCCCGCAAAGAACGCATGCGTGTACATTCAAAACATTGGTTTTTAAAGGTTACAGAACTGTCAAAACAATTGAATTTCCCGCCTGCCCCCTTCTGGGCCGGCTCCGTCGATGATTGGTCGGAACGTTGAGATCAGCTGATGGATGGGGTGTTGACCGGCTCTGGGGAGCCTATCGGCGCTTACTCCCATTCGCCACCCTAGCCAATCAGGAGTCTGTGGCCATATATGGAGTTCCAGGAAGGGGAGCTTAGACGGAAATCGCTGTCAATATAGCATATGAATAAAACAAAAGAGTCCTGGTCAGGTAAACGACCTGAAGTGACACCTGGGAGTGATGCAATCAATGGGATGGTGCGTCATTCTTGAGAATGAAAGGGGAAAGGGGGAAGAGGCCTGATGACAGGGATTCATTCAGGCCTTTGTGTGACAAAAGGCTTATCTTGGGGCACACCTGGGTTTCGAAGTCAGCTGTGGCACCCGCTGTGAAGGGTAGTTGTTCAATGTCCAAGTTCCAAAGGCTGATTTAGTTAGACTGAAATCCGATGATTAAACCATTCTTTAGACTGATGGAACGTGGGCCCGAGGCAAGAGCCTCGAGTGACCAAAACAAGGTTTCCATCAGAAAGCTCATGCAATATGAATAATGGTGATCCACAAAAGATTTGGAATGGGAATTTGGTTACATTTCCCCTCAGCTGACACAATAGCAAATACAGGCAGTCTTTCTTTACATGACAAAAGGGAGAGAAGGGAAGGGTTACATGGGGTCAAGGGAGACATGGGGCAATATGATACAGATACATGAAGGCAAAGATGAATCTTTTTATGATTTCTGTTTTCCTGCTGTCAGCCCAACATAAACAGATGTGGCCCCCTGCTTCATAGGCCAAATCCTTTCTCAAAACTTTTCCTTCTGAGCTCAGAGGTGCCCCCAAGAGTGAGGGGAGAGGGGAAAGAGGAGAATAAGGATAAAAAGGAAAAAGCAAAAATAAGTTCCTTTCCTCCCTTGGTGGTCGCGAACCTGGGACTCCCGTTCCAAACGGTCTTGGCCCTGCCGGTTGAGCTATCACATCTTTCCCTTGGATGCAGCTCGCTTCGCAGTCTTAGGGCGCCCGGGAAGCAGGAAAGAGAAAAATATATAAAAATTCAGAAGAAATAGGGGGAAGGTCAGAAAGAGGGGGACCCTTCTGGACAGACTCCAACGGGAGTTGGGGAAGGGGTGTGCGGGTTTCCACCCGGGAACAGGCGTGTGCTGAAGTTGGGACTTGTTCACTCGCGGAACGACCTGCAGCTTGAGACCTGTTGCCCTCGGCAATAAATCCTCCCTTAGAGGCTAAAGCAAGCTAAGGGGCCGCCCCTTAGCTGCGATAAGCCTCTATCGCCACGTTGTACCCGTCCAGAGGCAGCATGACCATCTGTTCGGAGGGCTTTGACCGGAAGCTTTGGAGGCAATTTCGGAAAAGGGTGAGGAAGCAGGAGCCGCAACACCCTAAGAGGAGAAGGAGGAAGAGGGCTCCCAGGAAGACCAGGAAACCTTTCCTCAGCCAATCTAGAGAGGGAAGCCAATCAGTGAGAAAGGACAAATCGAAGCCAATTTCTTTCTTGATGTTGGTGGCGATTTCAGTCATACCCTGAATGTCTCGGTTAATAGATGCTGTCCTGTCACTTAAGTTGAAACAACACATACCATGGACGGATGAACATGAGAGGTGATGTTTAAGCAAAAGGAAATCTACTGCTGCTCGGTTCTCGAGAACTGCCTCCCTTAACTCAGACATCTCAGAGGCCATAGATGCGAGAGCATGGGATGTGAAGTTTATGTCCTTCACTAGAGCGCAAGCCAGATGCTTGACAGCCCAGTAGTTCATGGCAGCAGCAACACCAGGAAGGAACACTGCAGTGGCCACAAATTTGGGGACCCCGGCCAAAATAACAGAGGGGTCACAATCTGGATCTAAGTTCTGGGTGGATCTTGCCTGACGATGTAGAGTGTGTGCCAGCTCTACATTCTTTCTGGAAGGCATGAATAAGGTCAGTTTCCCCAAAGCACAGGTGCCCAGAGTGGACTGTGCAGGGAGATATGAATAAGCCATATTTCCGCATATGAAGAACCAACCGAGGGGCAATTTGATGTACCCCGCAGCAGGAGCCACAGAGTAGGTGTGGGAGCAATTTAGTGAATTGTCTCTGGGCAAATGGTGACACACAGGGCCTAAACATTGAGAAATTTGGAAGCACTGCTTGGCAGGAAGGATATGGGCCAATCTCATCGCTATCATGCCAGGTTCCTTCTCAGGGACCGTCATCCTCCATTTCCACATATCTTGGTAGGAGACTGGTCGATTGGGCATGGCAGCCCAAGGGGTGAGTTCCCTGAATGTCTCTAGGTCCGATGGTATACCAATAAGACAGGTAGAAAACAGATCAGTAGCCGAGACACCACTAGCTAGACAGAAATCAGTGACATTCAGAACCTTGGTGGCGACCTGTTCCCAAAAATTGGTTTTGGAAGACAGCCAATCGGTGAGGTAAGGTGAGGCATGGAGGAGGATGGGTGAGAGCCCTAAAAGGAAAATCAGGCGAGCTGACATGACGGTGGACAGGAGGAGAGGTGGAGGGAGAAAGAGAGAGAGAGGGAGAGAGAGAGAGAGAGAGAGAGAGCAGTTTCTGGACCCAGAAAGTGGAGAAGAAGCTTACTTTGTTAACGTGCAGGAGGCAGGGGAAAATCTTCTCCCTGTGGCGACTGGACGGACAGCGGGAAACTGAAAGCAAACACATGTCCTTTGAAAACAGCTGATTCTGACAGGAGTTTGACACTGACAGCTGTCAAAGAACCCGGAAGTATGCGAAAATGAGATCCCGGGGTGCTAGAGAGAAGGGGACTTGGGGAAGTGAGTCAGCGGCTGGTTCTGGAACAGAGGGGGGAAGAGTTCTTTTTCCTCAGGAGTCCGGCTGATGTGTGGGGGGCTGTGCAGGGTTGCCTTTAGGTGCTTTCCGGAACAGCAACCTAAATCCTTCCCTGGGCTCAATGGACCAGTTGTCCTGGCTGTCCTCCTCTTCCGCCGGTTCCGGTGCAGGGGCTTGTTTCAACCTGGTGTGATGGACCCAAGCCTTTATTCCCGAAACCTTTGCTGCGGTGTTGGTGGTGAGGAGGATCTGGTGAGGCCCGACCCACTTCTCCTGGAGTGGCTCCGACTTCCACGTTCGGACCAGAACCCAATCGCCGACTGACAGGTTGTGCACAGGACCGTCCAAGGGGATGGGGGAATGCGGCAAAAGATACCTATTAAGAGAAGAAAGAATAGAGGTGAGAGAAGCTAACCTAACCCTGACTGCTTCGGACCCGATCTCATGGAGGTGCTCCGCCTTCAAAGGAACCCTAGAGGAAGGAAAAGGTCTCCCATACAAAATTTCAAAAGGACTCAATCTCAGCCCCCTGGGAGCTGCTCTAATCCTAGTCAGGGCAAGGGGCAGCACATCAGGCCATGGCAAGTTGGTCTGCTGGCAAAGCTTGGCAATCTGTCTCTTCAGCGTCTGGTTCAGTCTCTCAACCTTTCCGCTTGACTCTGGGCGCCAGCTGGAATGTAGATCCCATTGGATCTGAAGGGCCCGCGAGACCTGTTGGGTGACCTGGGAGACGAAGGAAGCCCCGTTGTCCGAAGAGATGCATGATGGCAGACCGAAGCGTGGGATGATGTGGTTGAGGAGGGCCTGGCTGACCTCCCTTGCTGTGGAGGTATGACAGGCAAAAGCTTCTGGCCACCCACTGTGACCATCCACAAACACCAGCAAATACCTATGGCGCCTGCTGGAAGGCAGTTCAGCAAAGTCCACCTGCCACACTTCTCCTGGCTCCAAACCTGTCTTCACGTGACCAGTTGCTGGTTTCTTTTGGATCTTGGGGTTGTTCTTAAGGCACAGGAGGCACCGGCGGCAAGCCCAGATGGAGTGGAGGGCCATCCGGGGACCCAAGAACAATGTCTTTAGATGTTCAAGCATGGCATCGTGGCCCCAGTGGGTGCTCTGGTGGAGGCGCAAGGCGACCTCGCGCATCAGTGAGTCCGTGAGGAGCAGGCGCCCTTGCCCATCCTGCCACCAACCACCCTGCTGGCTCATACCCTCCTTTCTGGCAAACTCGTCATCCAAAGTTCCATACAAGGGCAGGGTTGAGACGGTGGTGTCCGGGATGAGGGCCCCTAGAAGAGGGGGCACTCGGTTGGCGGCTGATTTGGCGGCGGCGTCTGCTCTGCGGTTCCCTCTGGCCGTGTCCTGGTCTCCGGCCTGGTGCCCTCTGCAATGGATGACAGCAACTGCGGCAGGCTTGCAAACTGCGTCCAGGAGCTTCAGGATCTGGGCCGGATACTTGACAGGGCTGCCAGCTGTCGTCAGCAGCCCTCTCTCCTTCCAGATGGCCCCGTGCGCATGCAGCACATTGAACGCAAAACGAGAGTCCGTATAGATGTTCATAGTTTTCCCAAGGCCCAGTTCCAGAGCCCGGGTCAAAGCAATTAGCTCGGCTAATTGGGCGGAGGTTCCAGCCGGTAGGGGCTCTGCCTCAACAGTGTCCCACAGAGTTACCACCGCATAACCGGCTCTGCGTTGTCCATTCTGTACGCTGCTGCTGCCATCGGTGAAATATTCCAGGTCCGCTTGGGCCAGGGGCTGGTCCTTGAGGTCAGGTCTGGAGGAGAAGGTCTGCTCGATGGTGGCGATGCAGTCGTGGGGCTCATCCTCGTCTCCGCTGGTCTCGATGGGCATCAGGGTGGCGGGGTTGAGGCAATTCGTGGTGGTCAAGGTGAGGTCGCCCTGGTCGATGAGGAGGGCCTGGTACCTGGTGAGCCGGCTCGTTGACAGCCAATTTGTCCCCTTAGCGTCCAGAACTGTCAAAACACTGTGAGGGACAAAGACGGTCATGGGCTGGCCCAGGGAGAGCTTCCGGGCCTCCTCAGTCACCAGTGCCGTGGCGGCCACTGCCCTTAGGCAGGCGGGCCACCCGAGACTGGTGGGATCCAGGCGCTTGGAGAAATATGCAACCGGCCTCTTGGTGCTTCCCAAAGGTTGGGTCAGCACCCCCGCAGCCACCCCCTTGCGTTCGTGCACAAACAAAAAGAAAGGCTTAGACATATCTGGGAGTCCCAGGGCAGGGGCAGAGACCAGGGCCTTCTTGATGTTCTGGAAGGCCGCTCTACATTCCGCTGTCCAAGTGAGGAAGCTGTCAGGTCCCGTGGTGGCCTCGTAGAGTGGCCTGGCCATGATCCCAAAGTTGACCAGCCAGATGCGGCAGAACCCGACCATGCCGAGGAAGCCTCGCAGCTGTTTTTTGTCCTGGGTTCCTTCATCCTACAGATGGCCTCTTTCCGCTCTGGTCCTAGTGCCCTCTGCCCCTCCGAGACGTCAAAGCCCAGATACCTCACAGTGTCCTTGCAGATCTGTGCCTTCTTCTGTGAGACCTTGAAGCCGGTCTCCGCCAGGTAGTTGAGCAGGCTGATGGTCAGGCGTGTGCAGGACTCCCGATCCTCTGCACATAGGAGAAGGTCATCTATGTACTGGATCAGGATCCCTTGCTCACGGTCTGGCCACTTTTCCAACTCCGAGGCGAGGCATTGACTGAAGATGGACGGGCTGTTTGAAAACCCTTGGGGAAGAACTTGCCAACACAATTGCCGAGGCCTGCCACCATCTGCCCCTTCCCATTCAAAAGCAAACATTTCCTGGCTATCAGGGTGAAGGGGAATAGAAAAGAAAGCATCACGGAGGTCAAGCACAGAAAAGAAACGGGAGGAGGGAGGAATAGCGGATAGAATTGTATATGGGTTCGGTACCACAGGATGGAGTTCGACTGCAATGGCATTTATGGCCCGTAGGTCTTGCACAAAACGGTACTGATCCGTTCCAGCTTTTCTCACGGGCAAAACGGGGGTGTTGTAAGGAGAGGAGCATTCCCTGAGGAGAGAATGTTCTAGGAAATTGTCTACGATGGGCTGAAGTCCCTTTCAGGCCTCCAGGAGGATCCTATATTGGGGAATCCTAGGGGGCTTGACGTGGGGCTTCAGGGCAACGTGGACAGGGGTGATGTTCTTGGCTCTACCGGGGACCCCATCCGCCCACACCCGGGGATCCACAAGGCGAAGGACCCGGTATGGCACAGGGGAGCAGCTGGCTCTGGCTGCCCTAACAGAAACGCTTGGGCCCTCCAAGCTTCCTCCGGAGGGACGGTCATGGTGATTTTCTCAGGCCCAAAAGCCAGCTTGGCTCTGATCTTGCACAGGAGATCCCTGCCCAAAAGGGGCACCGGGCATTCGGGCATGTAAAGGAACTCATGGGAAAGAGCCCTCCCCCCAACCTCACATTCCATGGGCTTGAGGAAAAACCTCTGGGCACATTTCCCCGAGACCCCCACCACCCGAGTTTCCCTTGGCCCCAACTCAGTTCCCCTGAACCCTTCGGTGACCACCGAATGGGTGGCCCCACTGTCAAGGAGGAAATCCACCGTACGCTTCCCAAACTTGAGAGGCACCACAGGATCGCTAGGGGCCAGGACTATCTCCCCACCTAGTCACAACACTCGGGTCCGTGCCCCTGCAAAACTCCCTCCCGGGGGGTGATCTTCCTTGGGGCAGTGTCGCCTGAAGTGCCCGACCTCTCCCCGCACCCATAGCAACGAAGTTCCCGGGTTCCCTCATGGCGAGGACGCCCCCCAAAATCCCGATCCGCCAGGGCGGCTACCACACAAGCAACCTGGGTCTCGGTCTGCACTTTCCGGTCCCGTTCTTCCTTCTCCACGGCAGCATCCTCCCGGTTGTGGAAAACCTTAAAGGCAAGATCTATTAGGTGGGAAATGGGCTGACTTTCCCCACATTCCAGCTTCTGGAGCTTGAGCCGGATGTCTCGAGTGGATCTTCCAATGAAGAGGGAGTTCAGGGTCTTTGCATACTGGGGATCATCAGGGTCCATGTTGGTGTACTGGCGGGAGACCTTGCAGATTCGTTCGTACCAATCTGAGGGGCTCTCATCAGGCCCCTGCCTCAACTCATAGAACTTGGACATATTCAATGCCTTGGGATAGACTAAGGGGAGCCCGGCCAGGATTCCCCGGTGGAATGTTGCCAACGCCAGACGACCCAGTTCGTCGTTGTAATCCCATTCTGGGGCATCCCTTGTGGGGAACACCACCTCGGCATCCCTTCCCTCATCCGGGTCAGCCTTCATTATCACATCTTGGGCGGCTACTAGCAGCCGCCTCTTCTCCTCTTGGTTAAGGAGGGAAGATAGCAGAGTCATCACATCTGCCCAGTTGGGGCGATGGGTGACGAAAATGGTCCTGAACAGTTCCACCATGGCGGTGGGGTCCTGGGAGAGAGGTGGTGTGTCTCTTCTCCAATTCATCAGGTCGTTGGTGGAAAAGGGAATATGGACCAGGACCGGCCGTCCCAGAGCGCCCATGACCTCCCGGAGGGGGGCCATGGTGGCGGACGGGGCTGCATGGCTCCTGAGGCTCTGCTTGGAAATAGAAGGCTGAAAGGTTACAAGGGCAGAAGAGGGGGCCGCAGCTCCTTCTACCTGGGGAGGGGGACCTGGCTCAGGGAAGCAGAAGGAGGGAGGGGGTGTGCAGATCCTCCGGGGGCTGGGGGGCCCTGAAGAGGCCCTCGAGCTGGGGCAAGATTGGACGGATGCTGGCGGGGAAGTATCCGATGGAGGGGTCCGCAGGTACTCCAAGAGTTGGGCCATACGGGGGGAGAGAGGGGCTGGCGCGGACGGGATGGGGAGCGGGGGTGCCGGGATTGGGTTGAGCACAGGGGGAGGAGGAGGAGGAAATTCTCCTGGAGCCCCGATGAGTGATGGAGGGGGAAGTGGGACAGGGGGGTAGAGGGTCGCGGTGCCCGCTGGGCCCGCCACCCGATAAGGAGGGGGGAACGAGAGTGTGTCGAAGGGGTCCTCCTCTGGAGGAGGAGGAGGAGGGAATGGGTCTGGAGAGGTGCCTTGGAGTGAAGGAGGAGTCTTCCCAACTTCCTTGCATGGCAGAACTTGGGGAGTTCCCTCATTCCTACATTCTCTCCGGTACAAGGTCATGAAGCATGCCGCATAGGCCAGTTGTTCCCATTTGGCTTCTCCATGGCAGTGGGCTTGCAGTTTGAGAATCAACTGCTCGTCCAGGCTACCGTGGATCGGCCAGCTGGCGCTCCCTGGCAGGGGCACCAAAGGCCAGATTCGCGTGCTAAGCTTGACCAGCTTGGCAGAAGCGAGTGATTTTCCCGCTATCTCATCCCAGTTCGCCAAGATCTTGCCTACCGGTGTTCCCTCTGGGATGAGGCGCGTTTTGCGGCTAGAGCAAGCTCCCATGTTAGTGGTAAGCCCTCGACCCGTGGCCGATTAAGGGGACGGTTGACGACAGCCGTACACACTCAAGGATCCCCAAAGTCCGGTACCAGTAACCCAAGGAGGCCAATCACCTGGGGGGTTTACAATTTCGATGGCTCTACCTTTTGGGAGTCAAGGGTGCTCCCGGCTCCTTTGGCCAGAACTTGAAGGCCAGCCAGATGTTTGGGAATGTGATCTGAGCGAGCCTAAAACTCTGAATCCTGGAAAAGGCGTCCCGTTCCCAAGAACCCAATCGCTTTCCCAAATAGTCTGGCCAAGAAGTTCTTGGACCAGGTGCCTTCTGGAAATTTAGTTGTCCCTAAAATTTAGTCGGAAACCCCTCCAGAAGGGTCCCTTCGTGGTCGCCAAAATCTGTTATCGAACAACCGCCAATCCCCCAGGTCGGTTGTCAGACAACCGGGCAAGCCCCTTGGACCGACCGCGGGGCAGAGACCGCGAGGGTTCAGTTAACCTGGCGAGCCCGGAGCGACTAGGTCCTCGTATCCTACCCGCCTCCCTTGATCCAATTATGCTCACCAATGCTGCAAGGTAGAAGCCACGAAATTGTTTATTCTGCTCAGCTGAGAGGATGCGAACCGCAATACCCTGATTCCCGCAAAGAACGCATGCGTGTACATTCAAAACATTGGTTTTTAAAGGTTACAGAACTGTCAAAACAATTGAATTTCCCGCCTGCCCCCTTCTGGGCCGGCTCCGTCGATGATTGGTCGGAACGTTGAGACCAGCTGATGGATGGGGTGTTGACCGACTCTGGGGAGCCTATCGGCGCTTACTCCCATTCGCCACCCTAGCCAATCAGGAGTCTGTGGCCATATATGGAGTTCCAGGAAGGGGAGCTTAGACGGAAATCGCTGTCAATATAGCATATGAATAAAACAAAAGAGTCCTGGTCAGGTAAACGACCTGAAGTGACACCTGGGAGTGATGCAATCAATGGGATGGTGCGTCATTCTTGAGAATGAAAGGGGAAAAGGGGAAGAGGCCTGATGACAGGGATTCACTCAGGCCTTTGTGTGACAAAAGGCTTATCTTGGGGCACACCTGGGTTTCGAAGTCAGCTGTGGCACCCGCTGTGAAGGGTAGTTGTTCAATGTCCAGGTTCCAAAGGCTGATTTAGTTAGACTGAAATCCGATGATTAAACCATTCTTTAGACTGATGGAATGTGGGCCCGAGGCAAGAGCCTGGGTGTGACCAAAACAAGGTTTCCATCAGAAAGCTCATGCAATATGAACAATGGTGATCCACAAAAGATTTGGAATGGGAATTTGGTTACATTTCCCTCAGCTGACACAATAGCAAATACAGGGAGTCTTTCTTTACATGACAAAAGGGAGAGAAGGGAAGGGTTACATGGGGTCAAGGGAGACATGGGGGCAATATGATACAGATACATGAAGGCAAAGATGAATCTTTTTATGATTTCTGTTTTCCTGCTGTCAGCCCAACAAACAGATGTGGCCCCCTGCTTCATAGGCCAAATCCTTTCTCAAAACTTTTCTTTCTGAGCTCAGAGGTGTCCCAAGAGTGAGGGGAGAGGGGGAAAGAGGAGAATAAGGATAAAAAAAAAAGCAAAAATAAGTTCCTTTCCTCCCTTTGGGGGGACCGAACCCGGGTTTCCCATGCCAAGCGGCCTTGGCCCTGCCGGTTGAGCTACCGCATCTTTCCATTGGGCGGATCTCTCCTCGCAGTCTTAAGGCGCCCGGGTAGCGGGAAAGGAGAAAAAATATAAAAATTCAGAAGAAATAGGGAAGGTCAGAAGAGAAAGGACCCTTCTGGACAGACTCCGGTGGGGTTTGGGGAAAGGGTGTGGGTTTCCACCCGGGAACAGGCGTGCGTGCTGAAGTTGGGACTTCTTCACTCGCGGAACGACCTGCAGCTTGAGACCTGCTGCCCTCGGCAACAAAATCCTCAAAAGTATAAATATGAAAAGATGATTGTGTATCCCTAAAATTATACTCAGGGGTGTGACGTCACAGAATGCAGGACTAAAACTTTAGCAGCTCAAAGACAGAGAACTTACAAGGGTAAGAGAAGATTGGACCCTCCATCTCTCACACTATGATCTTAATCCAAATCAGGTTGCTATTTGAAGAAAAACACTTTTCAGAATGTAATGCCTATCATTTCTCAAGTAAACGCTGTTGGAACACATTGGGATTCATTGCTACAGCCAATCAGTGTCTTGAGAGTGATTAAGAGCTTCTCTTAATTATTTGCCTGCAATTCATATGTGTTTCTTTTTCAAGGCCGTGCATCTGTAACAAGATGGTGCTTGGGACATCTCTCCCTTTCCACACACACACACACACACTTCTGGCCCCTGGTGCCTTCAAACATCTGTCAATAGTGAAAGCCAAACAGAAGTATATTGTCACATATTTCTGCTCCACTAGTGCCTAAAAATATCTTGGACATAATTTGCTGTTCTCCCCCATGCTGCAAAATGTATTAGACTTGCCCTGTCTGTTCCATTCTTCTGTAACATATCCAGATTTTGCTGCTATGTGATTCATCAATATGTTAGCTTTTCATATCAATTTTAGGATGTAAAGTTTGAGTATGATAGTGATGTAGAATATGGTGCATGGGGCAAAATAAGGGAAATTATTCTAATGAATCCTGGTAGGGAAAATATTCAAAGTGCAGTGAGAGATTTGGTCTTCATTGTTGAAGATGTAAGAGTTCTATTAACTTTTTTAATAAGTCAGCATTATTATCACAAACATGTTCTTCTCTAAGCCTGAAAAATCAACAAAGTTCTAACCCTGAAAGGTTCTTTAAGGCAACAAAGCAGGAGTTTTTGGAACCATCTGCTCCTTGTGAGCAGGAAATGTATCCCTATAAATACCTCTCTCTCATATAAAAAAAACCCCATGAAATAGTGGTGTAGAAGACACATTTCTTAAATGTGGAACACACACACACACACGTGTGTGTGTGTGTGTGTGTGTGTGTTCCACATTTAAGAAATGTGTCTTCCACACAACTATTTCAGTTTTTTTTAAAGGAAATAAAAATTCAAAATGTTCTTGCCATTAACTCATTCTGTGATTATGGAAGAGAAAAATAGAGAAACTGTTATATTTACTTTATTAGTCTATTTATATCCTTTGTTTAACTCAGTAATCCTTTCCAGAAATTGTCAACATTTACAAAGTATAATCAAGGTGCAGATGTGAGTGGGCAACCATTACAATGGTAGCAACTCTGTCCTGGCTAGGACAGTGTTGCAAGATGAGGTATGGAACATACCTTCTCAGTCATAGTGGCTTACTAATACAGTGGCTGTTAAAGAGGGTCATCGTTGTAAGCAAAGTTGAGTACTCCCCATACCAAAACATAATCCCACCCCTATCTCTTCAGCCAGCAAAGCCAAAGGTGGACTCAGGTGACACTTGCAACTAGATTCAACCTTTACGTTTCAGAAAGACAGACAATATAGAGACAAAACTTTTTTATATATAGAAAAACTTGTCAGGAGTTCTAAGCAGTCATAAAACTCCTGTTCTTGCGGAGGTGACTCTGTTAGCTCCTGTTAAGTGTAGATTTATTCAAATTTTAAATGCAGGAAATAAATTATTTCTTACCCAGAAAGAAATGTTTTTATGAGCAAATACATATATTTGACTGCTATACACCAAAATGTTTGTAACAAATACACCTTCAAAAAACAATAATCTTGTGTTTGCATCATGTTGAGAACACTAATCGCATGGCATATGTTTGTAGTTTGAGGGAAATACAAGCAAAGTATACTTCAAGATTGTTACGCAATGGAAGAATTTAATGTCTGTTTAAATCTTACTTAGTGAAATGAAAAAGAAATATGTTATGCATTTAACTATGGTAGGCCATGTATAATTTTTTTCATATATTTTCAAATATTTTTGCTTTTAAATAATGCAGCTTTCCATCCTTTATATCACTGGGACTGTGGTGCAGCTGGCTGGGTGTCAGCTGCATTAAGATCACTACTGACAAAAAGGTCATGAGTTTGAAGCCAGCCTGGGTCAGAGTGAGCTCCCGACCAATATTGTGTAGCTTGTTGTCGAACCTTTGCAGCCTGAAAGAAGTTGCATCTGTCAAGTAGGAAATATAGGTACCACTTTGGGGGGGGGGTGTAATTTAACTGATTTGCGAGGCCATAAAAATCTCTAGGAAGTATGCAAAGAATTAGGAAGCGACAGCTCCCCTGGTGGCCAGAAGCTGGAATGTTAAATAACCTCTGAGTGTTTGTCTATATATGTTGTGTGTCTATGGCATTGAATGTTTGCCATGTACATTGTAATCCGCCCTGAGTCCCCAGCGGGATGAGAAGGGCAGAATATAAATACTGTAAATAAATAAATAAAAATTGTAATATCAGTAACTAGAGTAAAAAAAGGACAATAATGTTGCCTTCATGTTCTCATTAAAAACATGAGAAAAGTCATGCTGGATCATACCCGAGGCTTATCCAGTTCATCATTCTGTTAAGAGCAGACAGTCAGATGTCTGCAGGAAGCCCATAAGTGAAACGTGAGTGCAATAACGTAAACAGTTCTTGTTAGTGAGGAACCATTACACAGAGACATACTGCCTCTGATACTGGGCATAATACATAAATCATCGCATTTTGTATTGTCAAGTAATCTCTGATGGCCAATTTCTTCATGAATTTATCTTTTAAAAAATGCCTTTGAAATGCGGGACAACCAGATCTCTTAATAGGTTAACTTTTTTTTCTTGGTCAGGCAAATGATTATCTAAATCTATAGATGAAAAAAAACCCCAATAATCTCCATAATTTCTACCATTTATTAATCCACTAATATGATTTATTTACTATATCTTTAAAAATATATTTATTTTAGACTGAAATTCCTTGATTTATAAGTCACTATCTCAGATGAGCACTATCTACACATCTCAGATACACATGAAGACTTAACAAGAATAAAATGGGCTACAAAAAACCAATTTTATTATGAACTGGGGTCCTCGAATTTGTAAAGCAACACACAATGTTGCAAGCAAAGTATATCATAGCAAGTGAATGTTAGATGTTGGCTTGATTTCTGCTAGGCTATTATCTCTATTAATTATTATTATAATTATTAATATTCTATTAATGTTTTATGGCTCCTTGCAAGTGAATGCCAGAGTTGGAATATAAAAGTCAACCACCCAAAGAAAGAAGTAGTTTTGTGTCCATTTTTTAGTATTAGACATACTAATAAAGCCCATAGGTTAGTGAAGACAAGACCAAAATTACAATATTATGGAAGCTCTCTTAGCAGTATGCACTTCAATGCATGATCATTCACCTAATGATCTTGATGTATAATTAAAAACCAAGTTCATTTGCATATACATTAAAGATAACTTTCACAAAATGTATTGGCCCAAAAGGATTTGGTTGGTATAGTGATGTCGTTAATCTGAGTATGACGTGCAATATGTTCTGCATTTATTTATTTTTTTCTCCTTGAATGGATGATATTTCTTGAACAGATGAAAACATGAAGAAATTATCTATTTCAAACTTTGGAGCTGGTGCTTTGGTAATGTTATAGCTTTATTGTTATCTGGCATGTTACTTTTGTGTCCAGTTTGTAATTTACCACCCAATGTTTTCAATCACAAATATGCCTGTGCCATAATCATCACTTTGTGATCCACATTAAGTACTCTGCTATCAAAGTTTTCTCTCTGTATGAGGTTTCAATTTAAGAGTATATGAAACAGAGAGAGTGAGAATCCGACCTAAGGACTGTAGCTCTCAGGATTTTAGAGTTTTTAAGAATTTAAGACATTTTAAGTGTGATTTTTTAAAAACAAAACAAAACATGGTTCCAGCTAGTTTGGCAACACACCTAATGTCAGTGTTTCTAACTCTGACGCACTGGAAGCTACTCAGCTTCTAAGCAAATTTTAAGCACTCCTGTGCAGGAGATGCTTGCAAGCAACAGAAGACAGCAGACTCAGCAGTTTCGTTCCTCAAGGAAGGCTTTGTCTTCTTAGTTGCAGTAATACAGATATTTGCAGCAACATATACAGTTCTTTCCAATATTCCTTCAGCATACAATAACCAGCCATTCATCATCCATCCACCATTATTGTGATAGCAGCTTGCCTATATACACACATAGACTACAGTCCTGATTTCATAGTTTCATCATTCACATGCCTTGTCACTTTGATTCAGCACTTTGGATTTACTCATGGTGACTCACTATTTTACTTAGTATTTTGCCTTCTAAATATGCTAGTGTGTTTTAAAACTCTAACATGTATCACTATCACTATTTCACTTTGTTGTCTGGTTTCACTTTGTTTTAACTGTAGTAAAATCAGCAAGAAAATTCATTATGTGGTTTCTCATTTTATATATAATTGATAAAACAGTTTTATCTACACAAACCCTTTACATTTCAGAAGTTTTATAAACTGATACAAATTTTCTTTATGAAATAATTTTGTCCTTTTCTGTTTACCACTTGTGTTTTTGATTAATTATTGATTTTTTTCTCATATAATTTTCTTACAGTAACTCGTAATGCTAATGAGGTTTCCAAAAGATCCAAAATGTATTATTATAACATTTTACACACACACAGAGAGAGAGAGAGAGAGAGAGAGAGAGAGAGAGAGAGAGAGAGAGAGAGAGAGATTTCTTCAGCATCCTTTATTCCTCTATTAAAAGAACATTAGATGGACAACATTGTAGTCAAAAGTGTACCTCTAGCTTGGTGAATTGTACTTTGAAAGGCCGACTACTTCACTACAGGAAACAGTGGACACATCTCAATGTTGCTCATATTCATAACTGTTTAAACAACCATACATAGGAAATCACATTCCATGGGCAAAGATGCCACCTCTTCCCTGCAGAGACCATAGTTATATCTAAAGGAACCCCAACAGACATAAATCTTCCTCTGTTAATTGTAGATTCCAAAGCTGGGCCCTCTGGAACCATGATTTGCTTTGAATTCATAGATCTGAAGAACCTCTTTTCACCGAGAAAGGGTCAGAATGAGTACATATTGAAACTGAGGCAGCTAATTTGAAAGGATGAGAAAGAGTAACTTAAAAAGAAATGTCTATTTAAAACCACTTTTTTCCAACACTGGTAAATAATATGACATTGAAGAGCATTAAAAGAAACAGGGGATTCTAATTTACGCATGCATAATACTAAAGTACAATGATTAAGAATGAAGCATAATGAAATAACTTCTTTTTCATAGTTCCTTGATTAGCTATTAGCTATCTTCAAATGGATCCTCTCTACCTTGGTTTACTATTCAGATAACTTGTGACAGTCATGTAAACTCTTGAATTTATACATCACTCTTGTTGCAATTTTTTTCTATTGTGTGTGCTTCTTTTGTCCCATGTATATTGAGCAAAGTCCAGGTGGTACCCACTGCCAATGGAAGGCTTCTTCTGCTTCAGTGGAAAATGGGCAGTTTATCTATCTCTACAGTCCCACACCTGTCTAAACTGTATCAAAATTAAGACAATCCCAAATTATTACCTTTGTTGCCTAATAGCATAGTTCATATATGTTACTTATTCCACATGAGACTGTAACTCATTTTGTTCCTTCTCTCTTCCTTTTTTTTTAAAAAAAGAGGGATAGTCTAGTCATGAAAAGCATACATTCTTTTTTCAACCCAGTTTCCTGATCTAAATAACGTGTAGAATTCTGTTCTATAAAGTCTGTAATAGCTTATAGCACGTTTTGTTTTCCAGGTTGTAAGATGAATTTTTCCACAAGAATGTTTGGCATTAGATAATGTTAATCTGGGAAGAGGCAACCATTTATTAATGCTTTTTTGGCTAAGAGCCATGGATGCTCTGTTTCCTTACCATCTAGCGTGCATCTGTGGACGTCAGGGTGCTAAAGAAAATAACCATGTATTGGATTAGAAAGCATCAGGAAGAAGGCAAACAATTTATGACCTCACTTCATTTTACCACTTTTTATTTGGCTAACTTGCATGACTATGCTGTCCATATTTGCTCAAATGTCTAATAGGTCTTGCACATTCATAATTGTACAAAGGAATTCAGACTAACCACATGAGAATTCTAGTATGCTGTTCTACCACCATTTATACTTCACACAGAAATATCCTGTTTAGTGTACTATTCATATTCTTTAGATACAATCTGGTAGTTCTTTGTTTCTTTATTTAAATAGAAAAATGAAAATCACTATAAATTATGTTTAAACTTCAGGAAAATCTACATATCAGAAATATTTTCCTTTTAGCTGTGTTTGTCTTCTCTAGGAGGCTTAAGTAAATCCAGGTCTAGTGGTCAAATTATACCTTCAGAGATTTAGAGCTACGGGTCACCTTTTTTGTAGGTGGGGTGTTCCTGGATCCCATGATTACTTGATGGTTGGAAAGATATCTTTTAATTGCATATGATTAAAAATTGGCATTTTATCAAAGTTAATATTTTTTTTCTGTTTCATTGCATATCATATATCCCCCTCACCCCTTTACATTTCACTCTCTTCTACTTTTGTTTTCTTTTAAAACACTGGTTCTTTCTTGCCTGGAGATTTTTTTAAAATGTGTGGCATTAATGTTCAGGTGTTTTTAACATGATATAAAATGTTAGAGTTGTTCCATTCCCCCCTCCAAAATATGCACAGTGAAAATAACTTGTGAATATTACTTTGAAAAATTAATTTAAGACATATTTAATCATGTCTTAAGAAAAGTTTCTTCAGATGGATATATCATTGGCTTGGTTGGTTGATGTATAGTACCAATTGATACAAAACTCCATGAGTTCTCAAGTCCTGTTATATAGAATAACATTTTTTGAATAATAGTGTCTCTTATATAAAATAGTGAACACCTCAAATGAGTACCAGAAAGAGCTTGAGATCTTCTTTTTTTAAATTAAATTTTTATTGAAAGTTTTGAATACATACAGATGAAAAAAAGGGGGGGTGGTTTTGGGGTAGGGCGGATTGAGGGTATAGGGAGGGAGGGGGGGGTAGGAAGGGGTAAGGGTTAGGGGCGGTGAGGGAGGTTGTTTGGTCCGGGATCTGGGAAGGATAGTAATGGGTAAGGGTGATGAGAAAAGATAGAGATAGGGGTAACTTGTTTTCTTCTAAGTTCCTTGTTCATGGATGCTTCTTGTTTTTTTCTCGTACAGGCTCTCTCCTTGTTAAGCTGGACATTTCATTTTTACAAGTCATCTTTTAAGGCTCTTTTTCCTTCTTTTTCCAGAGACGGGTCTTCATAACCCTCTTGGTATAAAAGCAATCTGTTGTTTTTAGTTTTTGTCCTTTAAAAAAAAACTCTTTTCCCTTAGCCTTCAAAATCTTTCCTGTGTTTGGTGTCCATTGTCCGTTCCTTATCTTTTAGTGTAGCTGGATCTGTACCTTTTCGTTTTCCTCGGCTTCCTTTCTAACCGTTCTCTTTAGGAGATTCGAGGCCTTTTATATCCATCCCCAGGATGGCACATCTCGTAGGCCTAAAATACGCCTCTAGAGAGTAGGGGCAATTTTTCTTTAGGTTTTTCTTTCTTCCATGCTGGGTTGTTCTCGTCCAGCTTCTCTTCCTATTGGGCTGCGTCCCATCTTTTTGCCATCATTCTTATCTGTATCCAGGATGGGGCTTTTAGGTGTTGCAGCGGCCTCTTGGTTTTCCCTCTTCTCTTATTTGGGGGCAGAAGTTTTAGGGCCCTTGAAGTCATTCTTGCAACTTCCAGTGAAACTTCCTCCCTATTTTTGAAGTGAGGTCCTCTTTCTTCTGATATTTCTTGCAGTTTTGTATTCTCCTTCTCTCTCTTCTCTCTACCTTCATGTATTGTTGCGTTTTCCCCCTTGACCTGGGGTGCGTCCTTTCCATCATCATAGAAGGTCAGCAGCTCTGGCATTGTGGGGAACGCCTCTTCAGTTGGTTCTGTTTTTGCACGTTGGGAGTGCTCCCGGATCGTTCCCATTTTTTTTCTTGCCGAGACATTATGGAATCCATCTTCCGTAGGCATCCGTCTTGAGCTTCCCCTATTTTTCACAGTTCTGCAAGGATGTCCCTCAAAGTTATTCCTTCCTCCTCTGGTCCCTCTTCTTGCATTATCCTCCGCTCTTTTGCTCTTGAGGTCCGTTCATGCAGTGCCGACATAACTCTATTGTCAGTTGTGCTGTTCCCTGTTTTACTATTGGAAAAATGTCTTTTTCCATCTCCCAAGATGGCGCTCCCACCAAAAAAACTCTTCTTCTTCCCTGCTCCTAGGACTGTGAGAGCTCATCCGCCATTTTGGCGCCCTTTAGCTCTTCTCCTCCCGTTCCCTCTGCCTTTGCCAGGGATGGTTGACTGCCCCTCTGTGTGGCCTGCTTGCTGGGCCTTTGTGTCTCTTTTGATGGGGGCCCGATCCCCTAAGTGTGGGGGCTTCCGTGGGGCTGTTGGGGTCCCTGCTGCTTGTCCTCGCTCTACCCCTCTGTCTCTCTTATATCGGGGTTCATGTGATCATGGGAGGGACAGGCCTTCCTTTTGGCACGATCTCCACCGCCCCCTTAATATGTGTGCTGACTTCCCCAGCACTCACATTTGTTCGTGCCCGTCTCCTCCTCCTCTTTTGGCCCCGATCTTGGTGGGCTGGGCTGGCAGTTACAAGCTTGAGATCTTTGAATAGCAAGAGCCTACAGCAGAGTGTGCTTGCATGAAAAAAACTGAGGTTTGCTTTTTTGGATTTGCCCCCCTCCTCCCAAATATTTTCAATCCATGGTTGGTCGAATTAGTGGATTTAAAAACCATTGATATGGAGAACTGACTATATTTATTTTTCTCTATAAAATAGCAAATTTAATTATTAGCTTTATCCAGGCAGGCAAATTGGTATTGAAGCTGGGCCATCACTTTTTCTGAAGGTCCCTGCTGCATGGTGCCATGTGCATTCCACTGGTGCTCTGCCTTCTTCCTACTAGTAATGTGTCCCTTGCTATAGATGGGGGGAACCCCTATCTATAGCTATAACATTCCCATTATCTACCTTGTGCAATGGGTCCATTCTGCTTCTGAGTCTGCATGCCAGTGACTTGAAGAGCCAGGGTTTTCTTCTCCTCCTCTTCTCCCCCTCACTACTCACTTCTACTGTTATATTTACTTTTTTCTTAACCATTGCTGGAACTGTGACATTTACTTCTAAAAAGTGACAATGTAGCAGAAGTGCGGCAAAATTGGGTTAAAAGTATATGCAGAAATATGCTTTTGGGAGCATAATAGTAGTAGTAATAATAACAACAACAGCTACAATAACAGCAGCAACAACAACTGTATTTTTGTACCCCTCCTCCATCTCCCCCAAAGGGACTTGGGGCAGCTTACATGAGGCCAAACCCTATCAAGACAGTTAAATTATGACACATTAAAATACACAGAAACAATATAAAACAAGGTAATACAACACATTATAACAGTATAAAACGGAGATCAAAATCAACAAGCAATAACAAAATTCAGTTTATTGTCATGAGTGTGTGGACTGGTGCAACAATAACTTAAAAGATAAGGCTAACAGGTAAAGTGTATGGGTCATAAGACCATGAATTAGTGATCCCCCATAATTAAAATCAACTGTGGACCTTTAGTAAATAAAACAAGTTTTCACTTGGCACTATGAAAGTACATAGAAATAATCTCCTTGAGAGGGTTCTCACGGATGTATTGTTGAACTAGAAGGGTTTTTCTTTGCTAGCCTCACATCTAATCTCTAAAGCAGACCTGGGCAATTGCCGGCCTTCCAGGTGTTTTGGACTTCAAATCTCAGAAATCCTAGCCAGTTTACCACCTGTTAGGATTTCTGGGATTTGAAGTCCAAAACACCTGGAAGGCCGGCAATTGCCCAGGTCCGCTCTAAAGGAAGTGATATCTGAAATGATGCTTCAGATGCCAATCACTGCTTATAGTTAAATTTATACAGGTGGTCATAGTCTCAGAACATTTAAGACTCTGGGCAAAAATAGGACATGTAATTGCACTAAGAAAGAACTCTGATACCAGTGGAGTTTTATGTTCCAATAGGATAGCAATCAGTAATTTAGCCACTGTAGTCAATTGTAATTTCTGGGTGTTTTTCATATGAACATATATAAATAGCAATTTGTAGAGGGATATTAAAAAACAATACAGATGGGATATGATTCAGCAGCATTATGAGACAGAATAAGAATGGCAAGGAATGCACAGGCAATCAGCAGAGATCCATGATGAAATAACTTATAACCATTTCATTGGAAGTACTATATATGCATATCCTTGTTGGCAGAAAGACAGATCCCTCAAGGGGAAGTTTCAAAAACATATGTATAGCCAGAGTCATTTGCCTGATGGTGTCCCTCAGTATGGTGAACTTGTAAAGATATGAATCAAGGTACATGCCCTATTAAGATTCCTGTATGAAAAACATCACAATTGCTACCACCACCATTACTACCATTATCAGCATCTCAGACTGCACTGCATTATTCTTCCTGCCTGTCTAAAATGGATGCAATAAGAGCAGAAAAGAATGGTTTAGTAAGATTTTGCAATAAGCTTAGTAAGTTCCATTTCACAACTCTCATCAATTTTCATAGCCTTTTTGTATTCATTGTGGATTTACGGACACATTTAATGTTCTTTGAATCTTGGCATTTCAGAATTTTAAATAGTACTATCTAGTTAAATTGAGAAATGCTTTCATAAGAAAATGATGAAGACAGATCACAACCTAACAATACCCATATCTTATATAAAAGTAAGAATTAATGGGCTATTCGTTGTGATTGTTAGATTATATTAGAAAGTAATGTAAAGGTAATGATCAAACAGTCTTAAGGAAAGGTATTCAATAAACACAAACATTAAATATTTCCTATGTTTTAAGTAAGCAATAAAAGGTTGAAAATATAAATTACACTTTCATAATGCACTTGAAACAGTTATATAAGAACAACACAAGTGTTTTGTTCCCAACAAATGATATTTTTCCCTTTTAATGTTGGGTAATTAAAATGTTGCTATATAATCTCTGGCCAGAGAGTTCACAGCATGTGACCACTTGAATTTTCTTAGTTTGTATGGCTATAAAAGTTCAAAGCATCCCACGTCCTTACCAGCTGAATAATGCAGTGTTTTATCATAGCAGTTAAATTGTTTTTTAAATGGTGCAATTGTATGAGATCCCCTGCAGGATCTACTACCAGTTCTTCAATACTAAGCATATGGCTTGCATATGCTAGAGGAACTTTGTGCCAAATAATGTATTTAGGATTCAGATTAAAAATATAGTACTTCTCTGTTTTATGTAACATGCAGCCCTGTACTATGTGTTTAATTCTATGTAAGCAAGTTCAACTGATTGCAATACTTCTAGATTCCTGCCAAGTCTTGACATTCCAAGTGGAGAAAGCATTTTGTATCTTCTGACTTTTGATTTACACTTAATGAATTTCAGAGTTTTAGCCTTAGTCGCTTTGATAAAGTAATATTCCCAACTTTCCTACTTTTTGGTATGATGTGGAAAGCTTTACACAGGGCCAGAAAAAACAAGAAATGGCTGATGAGCCAGGAGGATAGTTGTACCTGAAAGGCAAACACTAAGGATGTCTACAAACCAGCCCTCCTGCTTTAACAAAAGAAGATCCAAAACATCTCAGCAACCTGCCCAAGTGGCTAAAGAATTCATTTGGCTTTCGTAGCCAATTGAAGGCTAGGAAAGCATTTGTGTGTGTATTACATGTTTTGATTAGGCATGTGATAAGATTGTAAATATTATTTAGTTTTATTGAATTTTGTGAAATTGTGTTATTTTTGAGAATCAATGCAGTATATTTATTTATTTATTTATTATTTATTTAAAACTTTTATATCCTGATCTTCTCACCTCTGAAGAGGGACTCAGACCGACCTTACAGCAAGAATTCAGTGCAGTTGATACAAATTAAAACATCATATAACCATAAAAAGTTAAAAATACATATAAATAAAATACATATAGATAAAATACATTAAAGCCAAATCGCCAGTTAAAATCAACTTCAACTTCAACTCAATCCAATATATGTGGTCATTAACTTTTATCCAAAAACAATCTCGGTCCTTATTCTGGGAATGCTTCCTTCCAAATCCAGGATTTTTACTAGCCTCCTGAAGGACAGGAGGGAGGGAGCAGATCTGATCTCGCTCAGGAGAGAGTTCCATAACCTAGGTTTGAATGTTGGACTAGGACTCTGGGAGATCAGGATCTGAATCATCAGTCAGCCATGAAAAGTCATTCAGTAGCCTTGGGTAAGCCACACTCTCTTAGCCTCAGAGGAAAACAATTATAAATCTACTCTGAAAGATTTTGTTAAAAATTGTAGTTTCACCTTATTTTTGCCTTAAGTTGGAAATGACTTGAAGGTATACAACAAGTATTGCTTTCAATAAAAGGCTTTTTAAACTAATACTTTGACATTGTCTTGAAAATACACTGTATTTCCGAGAAGGAAACCACCCATTACCAACAATCAACTCCACTTCACAGTCTGGGTGGAGAAATATGAATTCTCAGGAGTTTTTTCAGGTTGCATCTACATTGTAAAATTAATGCATAATTTTAACTGTATGGCTTAATGTTATGGAATCAAGGGTTTTTAATTTTTTAAGGAAGCAGAACTCTTTTGCAGAGAAAACTACAGCTACCAGGATTCTACAGAGCTGATACACCCTCAGATATTTAAGCTGATCTCAATAGTCTACATGAAAAAGTAAGAGGCCACAATGTAATGTATTTTATTTTCAACATATTCATTATAAAATAATAGCCTACTGAAATAATATTATGAAAACTATTTTTTTAAGTTACAAAATATTTTAAGCCGTCAATGACCATGTGTACAAAATATGTATTGAACTGACAACAGATTTGACAAACATATGTGTGGAAATAAATAAAAACTGCATTGGCAGGAAGTGTTCTTTACAGATGCCACAAAACAGAAAAAAATGAATGTCAGTTCTTTTTGCTTCTACCAAAGGCTCAAAGAGATAGGCCTCACTGACGTCTAACACAAATGGAAGCAAAGGCTCATGAAAGAGATGGCACAACATCAAAACCCAGATAGAAGTATGTGCAACTAATTACTGTATATTCTCTACAGCTAGCAATTAAATCCTAAACAGGCAAAATGAGCTACATTGCAAAACTATGCCTTGACAACTGTTATGTAAGACAAGAGGCTGTGCTTAGCAGTCTTTGTGGTGAAAAATAGTTTTTGCATTGGCTTGTTAAAAAGCTGTTGTTCATTTATGATCACTTGCATGTCACACCAAAAAGGTTGCCTTGGACGTATCACTTCACAGTGTTTAATTATTGAATATTTAAATAAAAATGGCAGGGCTTTTAAAATGTGATGATTGAGACTTTAAAGTGATGCCATTGCATATAATATTTCCCCCCGTCTTTGTAAACCAAATGAAGTGTATTGTATTGTATCTTATATTGCATTGACACATTGAATTTTCAGATATACACTGTATGGACATGCTGTACATATGTAACTCACTAAAACTTCCCTAAATCCAGAATTTAAGTTTGAAGCCATATATATGTAGTGTTTCTGTTTTTTAAATAATAATAATAATAAATGTCAACAGAACTAGCTTCTACAGAGATAGCTTCCCAGCTTGTCATATAAAGCCAGTGGCTTTAAAATTGATTATTGATTAAAGATAAATAAAGGTTATCCTGTGGAATAGAATTCAGAAAAACTAGTACCAATGTTTAATACAGGGCTGTGGCACTAACAGGACATGTCACTGTACAAAAATAATTTCGAGTGGTTTTCCTTAGGGTTATGGAATCAGTTCAACCAGATTGCAAATGACAAAGCTAACTGTAGTCCTTTGGACCATTTTGGAAATCCAGACATTTAAAAATGACCATGAATGGGGATGGGAAAGGAGAAGAAGTAAAGTAGAAGACAAATAGAACAATCCATAAATCAAGTTTTACATGAATGTAATTGGTTAGGACTCTTTTATAGTGTTTTATGATGTTTTACATTTTTACGTGTTTTTATATGCTGGAAACCGCCCTGACCCTCAGGAAGGGCAGTTTAGTAAATCGAAATAAAAAATAAATAAATAAGTTAAAGAGGAAATAGACATTTTTTATATGAGCACTCGGAGGGAGGGAGAACAGGGGGCCTGGGATCACCACACCACCACTCTCCACAAGTTGGCACATGGGGCCAAGGTTGGGGTGTAAAGTCCCAGAAGTGGAGATGAAGAAAGAAGAAGCGGGGAGGGTAAGGGGGAAAATGGGATGGGGACTTTGGGGGTGAAATGCACATAAGAGAGCCAGTAAGGGAAATCAATATTATCATGTCTAGCAAGCTAAAAATAGTGACACTGAATGTTGAGGTCTGGGAGCAATATTTTAAAGCTAAAATAATTGGAAATTTATTGAAAAAGGAACAAGCGCATATCATTTTTCTACAAGAAACTCACCCAAAAAGGGGGATTGAATGAAATAAAGGCAAACTGGATTAAGTGTTATGAAAAGGCATATGGAAGTTCCAAGTCAAGAGGGATAGCAGTAATCATAACAAACAAATGTAATTTTGAAATTTAGAGTGTAAGAAAGGATGAAAAGGGGAGATATATTATTATACAAGGGGAAATTGGTGGAGATAAATATGTATTGTTAAATGTGTATGTACCAAATGAAAACCAAGGAGAATTTTATGAAAAGATATTAGGAGGAATAGATAACTGGCAGCAACATTTTGTGATTGTAGGAGGGGACCTTAATATGGATAGGATGAAGGATAAGTCAAACCCAACAGTGAAGGATAATAATAATAATATAACAGAATTAAATTGAATTATGAAGAAATGGGGATTAAAAGATTCATGGAGATTATTACACGGAGACAAAACAAAATATACATTTTATTCAGCAGTACATAAAATGTGTACCAGAATAGATTACCTTTTTTATTTCAAAAAATATGGTAGATTTGGTTCTTAATTTGGAAATGGGAATAATAAGAATATAAGACCATGCTATAGTAAATTTAGAAATTATAAAAAACCAATAATGAACAAATAAGAATATGGAGATTAAATTCCAATATATTAAACTATGAGGAAATTATTAGGAGAATTGGATCTGGTTGGCAAGAAATATGGGATATAAATAATAACACTGTATCAAGAAATATATTATAGGACACAATGAAAGCAGTGGCAAGAAGATTGTGTAGAAAAGAAACTTAGAATCATAAAAAAGACAAGAAAGGAAAAATAAACTGGAAAAGAACAAAAAAAATAGAAAAACAATATATAATAAAAAGAACACACACATATATAATGAATTGAGAGCAAAGAAAGAAGAACTAGATAAGATAGAAATAGATGAGGTTCATATATATAATGAACTGAGAGCAAAGAAAGAAGAACTAGATAAGATAGAAATAGATGAGGTTCAAAATAATTTGATATATTTGAAAAGGGAGTTTTTCGAATATAGTAATAAAAACTCAAAAATGTTAGCCAGAGCGGCACAAAAGCAGAAAATGAAAAATGTGATAAATTCAGTGATAGATAAATCAGGAAACATTTGTAGGTCAATGAAAGAAAAAATAAAGATATTTGAAGAATTTTATAAAGAACTTTATTAGGCTGGAAAATGCACAAAGGATAAAATAAATATGAGGAAGCAAATTGGACAGTAAAAATAGAAGAAACAGATAGAGAGTTATTAGAAGCACCCGTTAAGAAAGAGGAAATATTTGGCGACCCCTCTGACACCCCCTCGCGACCTCCTCAGGGGTCCCGACCTCCAGGTTGAGAAACACTGGCGTAGGTGAATGTGAACCCAAGGCCCAGGCTGAACGAGGCCCTGCTCCTTTTATGTAAAGATGGGAGGAACCTTCTTAGGAGGACCTCAACATTCACTGATGTGTCCTTCTGCCATTGGCTTTGTAACGTACGTCTTGTGCCACGAAAATAATCTCTTAGCCTAAAGTGTACAATTCTGACCATTCATTCTGTTGTCATTTTCACACTACCTCTGGATATTTTTTTTTCCTTTGCTTGTTTTCAATGGCTGTGATGTGCTATGCTGTTTTGGCAGCTATTTTGCAAAGTGCGGACTGCTTTCAGTGTTGTAAGCAAATTCCTTTCCAGCGTATTGTCACGAAAAGAGGGGAAACGTCATTAGGAAGCGTAATAATGACAAAATGGATTAGGTGCGCAGAGCGGTCCGGAGTGCCTGAAAACGCCTTGGTCTCTTTAACTTGGATTTCCTAACCAAAAGTTAAATGAGACTTGGGAATAATTTCCATGGTTTGGATGCAATGAAATGGTTGGATGAATGAAGCAGGGATGGTATATATATATCGAAGTGTGCTGTATCAGCAGAATACTTTTTATTGTCAACTTCAGAGATGTACATTGGTTTGGGTTTGGTTTTTTTAAAATTCCCTGCAATTAGCCATGAAGTTTTAACATGTGTCAACGACCTTTCTGTTAAAAGTTCCAAACAAAGACTAATAAAACTAAACGATGGCTGTTTTTTTTTTTAAAAAAAGAGGAAATAGAGTGAGTAATTAGGAAATTAAAAAATGGGCAGGCACCCGGACCTGATCGGCTGGGCCCAGAATATTACAAAACATTTGAGGCAATGATAACTCCAAAATTATTAGAATGATGTAATGCAATAAAGGATGGTGAACAAATACCGGGATCATGGAAGCAATCACTAACAATATTATTACCCAAACCAAAAAAAGATTTGACAGACCCTGGTTCTTATAGAACAATATCATTACTCAATCAAAATGCCAAAATTCTAACAGCTATTATTACCCATAGAATGAGCAACAGTATGTATAAAT
Organism: Anolis apletophallus; assembly: GCA_030556195.1. NCBI lineage: Eukaryota > Metazoa > Chordata > Lepidosauria > Squamata > Anolidae > Anolis > Anolis apletophallus. The sequence continues at coordinate 33,917,815 of JARBWK010000004.1, read as the reverse complement.
ACATAAAACAAGATCAAGGTGGGTTTGTTAAAGGGAGGGAAATGTCCAACCTGATAGGTAGAGTAATAAATAAAATGCAAACAAGAGAAGGGGAAAAAAATAAAGCGGGGATTTTAGCACTGAATATATTTAAAGCCTTCGATGGTGTGGAATGGTTAACTATTCAAATAATCATGAACAAATTTGGAATAGGGAATAGGATTAAAAATATAACAAGTCAAATGTATTTGGATAATTATACAAATGTAATAATCACTGGATTCACAGGAGAGATAAAAATAACACGGGGCACAAGGCAAGGATGTCCAATGTCTCCCAGATTGTTTGCAATGGTAATGGAATTACTGGCCAATGTAATAAGAAAAGACAATTAGAAGGCGTAGGAACAAAGTTAGGAAAAATTCGCTTATTTGCAGATGACACATTGATAACAATTAAGGATATAATGAAGACAATGGAGATAAGAAACATTTAACATAATTTGAATGGGTGACTGGATTGAAGATAAATTGGAATAAACCAGAAGCAATGCTATTTAATTATACTAAGCAGGAGGAAGATGAGTTTAAAAAGCTAATGGACATAAAAATATGAAAATATGTGTAAAAGACAATATAAAATATCTAGGAATAACCATAACCAAAGATCTAAAAGCTATAGAAAGAAAAAAAACCTAGAAAAATTAAGAAAAGACATAGAAGGGAAGTTAAAAGAATATAATAATTTACAATTATCATGGTTCAGCAGAACAACCTTAGTAAAAATGAGTCTTACCTAAAATAAATTTCATATTTAGAATGATTCCATTAAAGATTTCAGAAAAGGAAATAAATAAATGGCAACAAATGATAAACAAATATTTTAACAATGGGGAAAAAGAAGAGATTAAACAAACAACTTTGCTACAAGCAAAGGAGGAGGATTAGGCATAATATAGAAAAATATTATGAGGCAAACCAATTAAGATATGTAGTAGAAAAGATAATGGATGGAGAAGGTTTGGAATGGATGGAAGCAGGGAATAAGGCAATTGAATGGAGAAAGGACAACATATTGTTTAAGGAAATTTCAAAGAAAGAGATAAAACAGATTGGAAATATATCATTAAGAAATATAATAGAAATATGGAGCAAACATAAAGGACAACTAATTAATAAGAATTCGGTCTTAACACCAAAAATAATGGAAAAAGATTTCCCAAAGGTACTAAAAGGAACTTTAAATAAAGAATTAGGAAAGGGGGAACTAAAAAGCGTAGGAAATTGGATAGAACGTAAAATGGAAAAGGTAAAAATGAGTGAAGAATTTAGAGGAATAAACAATTCTTGGCTCCATTGGATTCAATTAGAAAAGTGGAATAATAATTGGTGGGTCCAAAATAAAACTGGAAAACAAATAACACAATTTGAGGAATTGATAATAAAATGATTAAAAAGAAAAAAATAGTGAACAATTAAAAGGATTATGAGAGGAGGAAGCAGGAACAAAGATAACTGAAAAAGAATGGGAAGAGATATGGAAAGCAAGACGATTAAAATAACATGTCAATTAGAATAAAAGAAAATTATTATAAATTAATTTGGAAATGGTATTTAACACCGAGAAGGTTAAACATCATTAATAAGAACAATTATGAAAAATGTTGGCGAGGGTGCCAAGAAATTGGAACCTACATACGGTACATATGTGGTGGGATTGCAAATATGTAAAAGATTTTTGGGAATTGGTAATAACAGAAATAATTATGTCTGTAATTATGGATATAAAAATTAGGAGGAATCCAGTAAAAATATTACTTTTAATTAAAAAGAGGATGGGAATGATATGAGGGGAAAATATTAATAGACAGGCTATTAAGAGCAGCTAGATTATTAATTGCAAAATATTGGAGAGGGGAAATGAAAATACAGATGAATGAATGGTATAAAGAAGTCTGGAAAATGGCACTGAACAATAAGCTAACATCAAATTTAAAAGTACTGAATGGAATATGTTTAAAAAATGACTTTGAAAGTATCTAGAGAAAAATTCTAGAAAAATTATTGGAAAAAGAAGATGGGAATTTACCTCCAAATGAAGAATTGAATTTTTGGTGAGACTTTAGAAAAAGAGATGGCTCTGGAGAAGGGGAGCACAGGGGTGAATGTAAATAAAAGAGAGGGAAATGTATAGTATATGTCTATATAACTGTATTTTCTTTTCTCAAATAAAAATCTATTTTAAAAAATGACCATGAAAAAGCTACATCATGTGTCTTTAACATGACAATGCAAGGAAAACGTTGATGTGGTGTCAGGCAGAGGCAAAATAAAGGCATTTGTCTCTGCTGACTGACATTTCTGATGTACAATCTGGGGCGTGGATCTCATCATTATTGTCCAGTCACACATTGCTTATGGGGAGGGATTTTGTAAAGTCAACTGAAAGCATGGCTGATGTATTCCAGAGATTTACTCCCCAATCATCTGTTTATAATTAAGACAAACTAAGCAGAGATCAGTGACTTCCTAATATCTAGAAACAGAATTATCATGATATTGCTGTCATTATTTTTAAACTTTTTAACTTTGTTCAAAATAATTGACAGAAATGGTATGAATCTGAAAATAAAGCTGTATTGGCAGAGGATAACACAAGTTCTGAAATAATAGGTTTGTCCAGTCCTGTGTCTGATAATTTTCTGTAAGCAGGCAAATACTGGGCTAAATCTAGTTTCTAGTTCAGGGGTTGGGAACCTTTTTGACTCAGAGAGCCATAAAAGCAAAATATTTGGAAATATTTGGCCTCGGGGGAGGCCTCCGCTGTTTCCCCCGAGGCCCATGGTGGAAGACGAAGAGGAAAATGTGGGCAAGGTTCCGCCATCCCCAGCAGGTCCCCGAGAGCAGCAGGGATGAGGAAGAGGCGGCAATGGCGGTGTGTAAGCAGCAGTTACAGCTTATTTGTGTCACTTCTCCCGAGGTCCGGGCTGCTCTGGAGAGCCAGATGCAATCACGAAAAGAGCCACACCTGGTTCCTGAGCCATAGCTTCCCTACCCCTGTTCTAGTTGTTAGCCTCTATTAGAAGCATACCCATTGAATCACCTGTGAATTAAAAGTCAGGATACATAAATTCCATTGATCTACTTCAATTAGAACTATCAACTGGGCCATGTCTATAGTATGTGCATGCTTACCCATTAATCTGGGTTAAAATGCTCCAGAGCTTCTCCAATGCAACCTGGGGTCATCCCTAGAACCCTTTGGCCATCCATATGGCCGGCCAGGAGGAGAGTACTTTAAGGCCACCACCACTATTGCTATGTCTGATCTGGCTACGGTCGTCCACGCTCTGGTCACATCCCAAATAGATTACTGCAACACACTCTACGTGGGGCTGCCTTTGAAGATAGTTCGGAAGCTACAACTAGTCCAACGGGTGGCAGCCAGATTACTAACCGGAGCTACATACAGGGAGCACAGCACCCCCCTGTTGTGTCAGCTCCATTGGCTGCCTGTCCAATTCCGAGCTCAATTCAAAGTGCTGGTTTTGACCTGGTACGGTTCTGGCCCAGCTTACTTGTCCGAACGCATCGGCCTCTATGTCCCACCTCGTAATTTAAGATCATCCGGGGGGCTGCTCGCCCCGCCAACTTCTCAAATGCGGTTGGCAGGGACGAGAGGGAGAACCTTCTCGGTGGTGGCCCCCCGTCTGTGGAACACACTCCCTATTGATATTTGATCAGCTTCATCCCTCCTAACATTCAGAAAAAGAGTGAAATCCTGGCTTTGGGACCAAGCGTTTGCACCCTAGCATGACACGGCACTCTAGACTGGTCAGCTGGCAAATTGGTGGTTAAGATCTAAGACTTTGGATGGAACTTTGTTTTAATGGTGATGAATGTACATGATGTTTTTAATATTAACTGTATTTTAATGTATTTAATTCTAGGTGTATTCTAATGTATTTTAATTTTAACTGTTGTTTACTATGTATTGTGTGGCATCGAATTGTTGCCGCTCTGAGTCCCCCCTCGGGGGTTGAGAAGTAGTGGGGTATAAACACTGGAAATAAATAAATAAAATAAATATGTCACCAACAAGAATTTCCTGCTGGACCTTAGCTGATAGCATCCGATCACATGGCTGGGCACCCTGGAATGACCAGGAGCAATTTTGCCAGCATGTTTCTGATAGGGAACTTTTTCCTGGCGGTGACACTGTAGTGTGGGCAGTGGATCAGGCCTTGTTGTTCCAACAAAATTCAGACTGAACTCTGATAGGCTAGGCTTCTTAAGCCTAGCCAGCTCTCATTCCACACTACCATAGACCCTGGTCCAGTTAGTTTTATTAGCAACACATTGTACTGCAGGTACAGAATAAAGTCCTTTTCAATAGTTCCATGGACTCAGGGAGTGAGCAAAAAGGATGTGACTCCCAAAGACTTCTTATAGGATGATCCTCAGAAAGGTGGAAACCTCAGCTTGAAAAGTATTTATACAGCTGAGTTTGACATTCTGGTCTCAGACTTTGTGAGGTGGTCCCCACACCATTGTTAGTTTTTTTTTACCATGTTGCTATAAGTCCATGTTACAGAATTCTAATTGCAAATCAATGACATACATACAATTCCCAACCAGAGAATCCTAGTTCACTCCCTTGATTCACATCATAAGAACATAAGAACATAAGAAGAGCCATGCTGAATCGGGCCTCAGCCCATCTAGTCCCGCATTCTGTGTCACACAGTGGCCCACTAGTTGTACACAGGGATCTCTAGCAGAAAGGAGGGCAAAACCCTCACCTGCTCCCGACCCCCCACAACCAGTACCCGGGGAAATCCTGCCTGCCTCCATCAACACAGAGGATTCCCTTGGTATCCATGAATCTGTCTAATCCTGCCTTGAAGCTGTCCAGGCTGACCGCTGTCACAACCTCCTCTGGAAGTGAGTTCCATAACCCAATGACCCTCTGGGTGAAGAAATATTTCCCTTTATTAGTCCTAACTTTCCTACCTTGGAGCTTTAGGGAGTGCCCCCTAGTCCTAGTGTTGTGTGACAGAGAAAATATTTTTTTCTCTATTCACCCTTTCTATCCCATGCATGATTTTATACACTTCGATCAAGTCACCTCTTAAACGCCGTCTTTCAAGGCTGAAAAGACCAAGGCGTTGCAACCTGATTTCGTAAGGGAGCTGCTCCATCCCTTGGATCATTCTTGTTGCCCTTTTCTGTACCTTTTCCAGTTCCGTTATATCCTTCTTGAGGTGCGGTGACCAGAATTGTACACAGTACTCCAGATGTGGCCTCACCATAGATTTGTAGAGAGGCAATACAACATTTGCCGACCTATTTTCGATTCCCTTCCTGATCATGCCAAGCATAGAATTTGCTTTTTTTACTGCTGCCGCGCACTGGGTTGACATCTTCATTGAGCTGTCCACCAAAACCCCAAGATCCCTTTCCTGGTTTGTCTCGGAAAGCTTTGACCCCATCAATTGGTAGGTGTAGTTGGGGTTCTTTGCCCCGTGTGCATGACTTTACACTTGTTTAGGTTAAAATGCATTTGCCACTTTGTTGCCCATTCACTCAATTTCGAGAGATCTTTCTGGAGCTCTTTACAATCAGTTTCATTTTTAACTACATCACTAGAGCTTTCGCCATACTACACACCTAGAATTCTGTAGAACACAGTAATAGTAATTACTGGTATGAAAGTGCTATGACTGGGTTGTGCAAAAAGACCCACAGCATTATGTCAAATATTATTTAATAATTTAAGTCACTGAAATTCTTCTCAGGCTACAAATGTCCATGCTGAAGATTCTGCTTTGTTTAAAGAACTGATAGAAGTATTTGTATAATTGTCACTGTCTTTAATGATATCCTTTCCCAGATGGTTCTGCAGTGAGATGATGATTAGGTCGCTGGGTATATTTCTTTGCATAATCTAGTAATATTATCTTCATTGTATTATGTGAAGATAGGGAGTTAGTCCTGAGACCTTCACAAACTGCATATATAAAAAACAAATGTTTTCATAAAATGAACAATAAAATATCCCTTTTGTCACAGGATTCCATCATTCCAAAATGATGATCCCATATGTGTGTATATATTTCTCCTTTTCCAGCTTACATTAATAGCATTATTTTGCAACTTAATGTTTTTCGTTTGCAGTCGAACAGCAGGTGAAAGTATTCATAAATCTGCCATGAACAGTTGCCAATGAATATTCATATTAGATATGTCTGATTGCAGTGCTTTGACATTTTTATTTGATTCAAGCAGGAGAACAAACTTCTTATTTTATAATGTATTCCAATTGGTACATCAGCTGCCTATTGCTAGCGATGTTAGAATAACTGGTGACACAACACATAAACTAATTTGAAACAGAGTGTGTGAGCAATATAAAGAAAAGATAACTGACAGAAGAGAGGAGGAAAGAAAATGAGAGAAAGAAAAGACAAGCATGTAGGTTTGACATGTCTGAGGGCCCTTCCAGACAGGCCCAGGATGTTTATTATTTATTCATTTTAATTATATATCGCTTTATTCAGCCTTCAGGCGACTCAAAGCGGTTTACAGTAGAAAAAATTTAATGCTCAAACATCATAAAACAATTAAAACAGTTAAAAACAATGGCATAAATATGCGATCATTACAAAGTCAATAAGACATAACTCATTAGCATCTCTTAGTTAAAATCAAGATCCTATCTCATCATTCAGTCGTTCCATGCACCTATATTTGTTACACTGCCTTTTCAAATGCCTGATCGAACAACCAGGTCTTAACTGTCCTACAAAATGCTAACAAATGTCTTTATGAAGGGGCCACCACTGAAAATGCCCTTTCTTTTGTCCCCGCCAAATGTATTTGTGACGCAGGCGGGATTGAGAGTAGGGCCTCCCCAGATGGTCTTAACATCCTAACTGGTTCATAGGAGGAGATGCGTTCAGACAGGTAAGTTGGGCCAGAACCGTTTAGGGCAGGGGTGCCCAGGATGGTGATCGGGATCACCCGGGTGATCTTTGGGTCTCATCCGGATGATCTTTAGGCCCCTGACCAGGTCAATCGCTGTTGGTCCTCTTCACGTGCCCCTGCATGCGCCTGAGACTCCAAGAGGGAGAATGGGCACTTCTGTGCATGCGCACGGGCAAGCTGAGCACCGCGTCATCCAACGCCGCCTTCCTCCTTTGCTCTGTGACATCTGTGAGTGGCCGGAGAAGGACGGAGGGAGGAGGAATGCAGAAGGGCAAAAGAGGGGGCGGCATGGATGACGCGATGGCATCCACGCCCGCTCCCTCTTTGGCTCTTCCACTTTCCCCCTCCCTCCCTCCTTCTCCAGCCTCTCAAAGCCGTCACAGAGCAAAGGAGGGGGGCGGCGTTGGATGATGCGGTGCTCAGCTGGCCCGCGCGCATGTGCAAAAGAGCCCATTCTCCCTCTTGGAGTCTCAGGCGCGCTTGGAGCGTGCAGGCGGCGCGTCAAGAGGAGCAATGACGGAGAAGGAAAAAGGACGCTTTGGGAGCCATTTCCTGTCCAAATTGAACCACAACGGTCGGTCTTCTTACTTTCTGCCTAATAATATCTGTGTATATATGCCAGGGAGGGAGAAATGGGTGCCTGTGTGTATTTTAGCATGTCCCATTCTTTATATTTCTGAGAAACAAATGGCTTTGCAGCTACCAGGTCTCTCTGTTTACTTTCTGCCTGATTATATCTGTGGGGAAATGGCAGGGAGGGAGAAAGGGGTGCTTGGGTGTATTTTAGCATGTCCATTGTTTATATTTCTGAGAAAGAAAGAAGCCCCGTGCAGATGGAAGGTGGCAGCAGGAGTGGGTGTGTGCGCGCGCACGTGCGCGTGCGCCAGGTGATCTTTTAAACGTGGTTCTTCATATGGTAGCTCCCATGCTGAAAAAGTGTGAGCACCCCTGGTTTAGGGCTTTGTAGGCTAAAGCCAGCACTTTGAATTGTGCCTGGTAGCAAACTGACAGTCAGGGGAGCTGGTGCAACTGATGAGTTGTATGGTCCCTGAGCACCAATCCTGTTAGTAACCTGGCTACCATCCATCAGACCATTTGAAGATTCCAGACAGTCTTCAAAGGCAACCACACATAGAGTGCATTGCAGTAGTCTATATGGGATGTAACCAGAGTGTGGACTACCATGACCAAATCAGACTTCCCAAGGTACAGGCACAGCTGGCACACAAGGTTTAACTGTACAAATGATCCCCTGGTCACCGCCAAAACCTGGGGTTGTAGGCTCAGTGATGTCCAGGATCACACCCAAGCTGTGAACCTGTGCCTTCAGGGGGAGTGTAACCCCGTCAGCACAGGCTGTAACCCTATGCCTTCTTCAGCCTTACGACTGACCAGGAGTACCTCAGTTTCAATTTGTTCGCCCTCATCCAGACAGTCACAGCGGCCAAGCACTGGTTCAGGACCTGAACAGCCTCCTTAGTAGAAGGTGGGAAGGAGTGACAGAGTTGACATCATCTGCGTACGGGTGACACCGCACCCCGAAAATCCAGATGATCTCCCACAGCGGCTTCATGTAGATATTAAACAACATGGTAGACAGTATTGAGCCCCGAGGAACCCTACAAGACAATGTTCCCCAATAACACCTTCTGGGTGCGACCCTCCAGAAAGGACCGGAGCCACTGTAAAACAGTACCTCCAAGGTCCATTCCAGAGAGGCGTCCCAGAAGGATACCATGATTGACAGTATAGAAGCCACTGAGAGGTCCAGCAGAACCAACAGGGATACACTCCCCCTGTCCGGCTCCCAGCGTAGATCATCCACTAAGGTCTCCAAGACTGTCTCGGTTCCATGTCCCAGTCTAAAGCCAGACTGCGCCGGATCCAGATAATCTGTGTCTTCCAAGAATACCTGGAGTTGTGAAGCCACCACACGTTCCAGGACTTTGTCCCAAAAGGGGAGATTGGAGACAGGCCGATAGTTGTTGAATTGAGTGGGATCCAGTGATGCTATCCAGATTATCTGCCAATGTGGACTCATATAATCCTGGGATATAGGGTTGTCTGGAAGGGCCCTGGGCTAACACTATGACAATTACTGTGGGAGCAGAGATAGCCAGAAAGGAGATTAGGCTCCACTAGTTGAAGTACAGATCAACAGTTTAACAATTTAATGATGCAATACAAGATTAAGAAACCTTCCTTAATTGCTAATTATTTATCTTTCCTTTCTAAAATATTAGTTTCCTTTGATCATAGTGCCATGCAACACTTTCAGTGTTGCATTAAAATAAATGATACGTAGTAACTTATACTTATGTATGGAAGTAATCACAATGGATTGCAACATCTAAGTCCCAAACCAAATAAATGGATAGATCATGGTGCTCTTGTTAAAAATATATAGTTTCTTCTTCGAGAGCTCTGTGAATGCACACTTATGAAGTTTGCGCGCCAGCGCGGGCTTCCAACGGAAACTTTCCCAGTTTGAAAAGTTTTGGCGGTAGCTCTGCCCAGCCGGCCCGGAGGGCATAAAAGGCGCCTCCATGCGCGCCCACCCCATTCCTTTGTTTTCCGCCACTTGGGCAACATCGGAAATTCGGCTGGATGTGTGAGCATAGTATGTCCACAACCAGTTTCAAAAAGTGTTCATCCTGCGGTAGCAAGATCCCGGCTTGCGACGGTCACTTGAAGTGCCTTCGGTGTCTCGGGAGGGACACGCGTTCCGACCTGCCGACACTGCCAGGCCTTCTCGTCGCACACCAGAAGAGCGAGAGCCCAGAGGCTTCAGGCCTACCTGACGGAGCGTGCTCTCTGCCCTCCACAGATGGCGACGGCTGTCCCATCTACCTCCTTGGGGTCCGGGCGGCTGCTCGCCCCATCCATGTCGACCGCTCACCCGGCCGGGAAGAAGCGCCCACGGAAGGAGAAGGACACGAAGTCTGTCTCATCGAAGACTTCGGTGTCAAAGAGGCCCTGCACCGTGACCACTGAAACGGTCCAGCTGCCTCCACCTCGCCGCTCATCGACGAGCTCGATGGCGTCGGGCCTCTCCCAGAGGTCGGCCATCTCGAAGACTCCCTCCAACAGAGCTATGGAAATAGCGTTCCGGAGGTCGAGTGAGGAAGCCCGTAGAGCCCAGACCAGAGGCCTGGTTCCTGTGACTCCGGGCAAGTCTCTGGGGCCGCAGCCTCGAGACCACCGTCTCCGAAGAGACGCAGGACTCTGACGTCATCGTCATCGACGCCGTGTCCATCACCGCCTGCCCCTGTTCTCGCTGTTGAGACAGGGGCAGAGCACCAGACCATCTCGCCGGAAGAATCGGTCCAGACGGTCGTCCGATTCCCCTGGCTCAGCCTCGGTCCGACAACTCTTCGTGACGCCGCCCGAGAAGGGCAGGCAGACCACGAGGCTCGCCATGGCCCCGGCGGCCCGAACGCTCCCTCCATCGACGGTGGTGACCGCGGTCGCTTCTACATCGAGGGCGCCGCCATCGCCCCAGCTTCCGGTTGAACCGGAAGTGGTTCGTCCGTGGTCTGGAGATGAAGTCGAAGAAGGCGAGGTCCTCGATCGGTGAGATCGGGGTCCATCTTGTCCCTAAACATGGACAGAACGCCTTCCCACAGAGGCTGTGAGATAGAGCCATCTTCCTCACCAACGGACTCGGCGAAGGCGTTTGGCGAGCAGGTCGGCCGGATGGCAAGATCTCTGGGCATGCAGGCGTATGTCCCCAGAAGGTCCAGCGCCTGCCCCGTCTTCAGCAGGGTGCAGGTCGAGGACGCAGCTCAGCCACACCTTCCCATGCTGGAACCACTGGAAGAGGTGGTGAAGGCGTCCTGAAACCCCGTCGACCATCCCGCCCACGCCGAGTCAGATCGAGGCGTGGTACAAGATTGACGAGAGGGAGAGGGAATGGCTTCACGATCATCCGACACCCAACTCGATGATCGTCACCTCCTCCCAGTCATTGGGCCGAGAGTCCACGACCCCCTCTGACCAGGAAGGGAAGAGGTTCGACACGGTCGGCAGAAAAATCTACCGAGCCGGGCTCCTGCTCACCAAAATGGCGAACTACGGGGCGTGCATGGGAGCGTACCACCAGATCCTGTGGGAAAGGGCTCAACCCTTTTTCCAGGATCTCTCCCAAGAACAGCAAACGGCACTGGCCTCCATCGCACAAGAGGCTCAGGCGCTGGCACACCACCAGATCCTGATGGCCCGCCATACCGGGATACGTCAGGAAAGCTGCTGGCCCACGGTGTCGCCATCCGCAGACACGCGTGGTTAAAGGGGAATACGTCGAGGCCACGCCAGAACAACGGCAATGGACAATCCAATTGCCGTGTTTGACGGGGCGATGGACGACACCGCCTCATCGCTAGGTACCGCTGCCACCACCATGCCTCCTCCCAGCCCTCGACCTCCACCAGCTCACCCGCCTTTCGGAGACCGCCTGGCTCGTTACATCACTGCCTGGCGACGCATCACCTCAGATGCATGGGTTCTCCGGATTGTCGAAGACGGCTATGCCTTGGAATTCGACGAACTCCCGCCAATGGGGTTCATCGTCGAGATGGAGCCATCCTCGGTGATTCTGGAAGAGGTCGACAGCCTGCTTCAAAAGGAGAGATTTCACGGCTCCCCGCATCAAGGAAAGAGGGGCATTCTTCTCACGGTACTTCACCGTGCGAAGCCAGACGGTTCCTGCGACCCATCCTGACCTCAGAGACTTAAACGCGTACGTTTCGCCGAGGAAATTCAGGATGGTGTCAGTGTCGTCCATTCTCCCGCTTCTCCGGAGAGGAGACCACTTCGCCCTCGATAGACCTTCAAGATGCATACTTCCACATCTCGATCAGGCCTGCCCATCGACGCTTCCTCAGCTTCAAGGTGGCAGGAAGGGCGTACCAATTCAACGCCCTTCCTTCGGCCTCGGGACGGCTCCCGAACATTCTCCAAGTGCATGTCGGTCGTGGCTGCGCACTTGAGAAGGGAAAAACTGGATTTTCCCGCACCTGGACGACTGGCTGCTGGCGGCCCAGTCTCCAGACCTGCTACACCAACAGGTCTCGACGACACTGCAATTACTCGCCGTTAGGCCTACGGCTCAACGAGGAAAAATCCCAGCTCACCCCGCCCCAGTCCATAAAGTTCATCGACGATTTTCGACTCCGTCGATCAGCTCGCCTATCTGCCAGAGGTCAGATTCCAGGCGCTCGACGAGAGGTGAACACCTGCACGGGCCCTGCATCACGGCAAAGCAGTTTCAGGTCACGCTGGGCCACATGGCGTCCACGGTGGCAGTCACTCCGCTGGCAAGGCTCCGCTTCAGACCCCTACAGCGTTTGTTTCTCGACCACTTCGATCCGGTCAGAGAACACCACTCGAAGAAACTCTCTCTCCCGAAGGCAGTCAAGGACTCCCTCCGGTGGTGGACATCCGAAGCCAACGTCTGCAAAGGGGTGCCTTTCCACACGCTGACCCCGTCCATCACGCTGACGACCGACGCTTCGATGCTGGCCTGGGAGGCCACATGACCGACTTGTCGATCAACGGCCAATGGTCGGCGGTGGAGAGACTCCACCACATCAACTACCTCGAGCTCCTGGCTATAGCCAAGACTCTTCGGCCTTCGCCCCCTAGTCAGGGGACACGTAGTACTGGTCAGGACAGACAACATAGTGGCCATGTACTACGTCAACAAGCAGGGCGGAACAGGCTCCAGGAAGCTTCTGGCCTTGGCCCAGAGCCTGTGGGAGTGGTGTGTACGTCACCAAGTGACCCCCAGAGCTGTCCATCTCCCGGGAGTCGACAACCAGGAGGCGGACTCTCTCAGCAGAACCAGCTGGTCGTCCCACGAATGGATGCTGCATCCGGAAGAGCTCCACCGCGTCTTCCAACGATGGGGCTTCCCGGACGCAGATCTCTTCGCATCGCCGGTAAACAACCAACTACCGGTTTTCGGTGCCCGGCTTGCCCCGGATGCTCACTGAGGATGCCTCCTTACTGGCCGAGGCAGGTCTGATTCCCGACCCTTCTCCACCTGGCCGACGGCAACTACATGACCCTCCCTCGTCGACCGGATCTGTTGACTTGGGAGAACGGATTGCTCCTGCACCCGGACCTGTCGTCCCTCCACTTGACTGCATGGAGGATCTCCCGACACCGGGCGTCTCACCAGCAGTAGCAGCAATCCTGGCAGCAGCCCACAAACCGGCAACGACAAAGGCGTACTCGGCTTGCACGCCCCGATTCGCCAAGTTCCAGGCTGACCGTTCCAGTGTCGTCTTCCCACTCTCCATCCCGGCGGTCCTGACTTCTTGGCCGGTTTGGTCGACAGAGGGCTGTCCATGTCCTCGGTGAAGACTCACCTAGCGGCCCTCACCTGGCAGAACCAGCAAAGGGGCGCCCCTTCGCTGTTCCAGCTGCCGATGGTCAAGAGGTTCCTGAGAGGGGTAAACAACACCCTTCCCCCGGTGCTTCCACCGACGCCGGGCTGGAGCCTTGACCTGGTCCTGGCCTGCCTAGCGGCTCCTCCATTCGAGCCGCTGTCATCCATCGACCTACGCCTTCTTTCCTGGAAGGTGGCGTTCCTGGTCGCCATTGCTTCAGCGCGTCGACCCTCCGAGCTGGCGGCGCTCCGTGACGCCGCGCCCTCTCGACAGTTCCTGCCGGACAGGGCCCTTTTACGGACGGACATCACCTTCCTACCTAAGGTGGTATCCCTGCTCCACCTGAACACGGACATTGTTCTCCCAGACTTGACGCCCTCCAACTCGGGAGACACTGAGTCAACACTCAGAGCCCTCGACGCTCGACGGGCCCTCTGGGTGTACAAAAACAGGTCGGCGGACTATCGTCGGTCGACCAAACTTTTCGTCTCTTCCTACGCCACCGACAAGCTGGGCTTGCCGGTGTCGTCCCAAAGACTCGAACTGGGTGGCTTCCCTGGTTGAACTCTGCTATCAGGTAGCGCATCAACCGTGCCCCCCTAAGGTCAAAGGCCGCTCCACCAGAGCTGTGGCCACATCAACGGCTTTTCTCCAAGGAGTCCCCTTGGACCAGATTTGTAGGGCGGCCATCTGGGCCAATCCTCCACTTTCACATCCCATTACCAGGTAGACACCCTATTTAGAAGGGAGGCAGCGTTTGGTAGAGCAGTCCTCACCCCGAAGGACCTTCAGGGCTAGAACCCCAGGGTAACCCTGTCTCTCCCCTCCCCATACGGGTCGGTCGACAGTTTAAGGTCAACCGAGCCGTGCTGCCATGATAACCGTTTAAGTGTTCACCGTGTCCCGGTTCCCGGGGTCACAGTCTGTCGGTTAAGCGCGCTTACCTAGAACCCCTAGTTGCTAGGTTGCACCTGTTGTGCACTTATGCTGTGAGGCCTGCGTGCCTGACATGAATGGTGCTTGTTGCACTACTGCTGTGAGGCCGGTGTGCCTACCACAAATAGTGCCCGTTGCACTTACTGCTATGAGGCCTGCGTGCCTGACATGAATGGTGCTTGTTGCACTTATACTGTGAGGCCTGTGTGCCTGGCATGAATGGTGCTTGTTGCACCATGTTTACAAGTGGGAGTATGCCTTCCACTCTTATTTATTATATTGTTGAACTGTTATTTATTAAGATTGCTGGTTGCAATAAACCTGTTTGGTTTTCTAAAATTGGCTGGTTTGTTCCCACCTTCCCTTCCCTTAGCTCGGTAAGTCTTCATAAGTGTGCATTCACAGAGCTCTCAAAGAAGAATGGTAGGTTACATACCTGTGACCATCTTTCTTTGAGTGAAGCTCTGTGAATCCACACGACCCGCCCGGCCGTCCCCTCTATATCAAACCATCCCCTCCTAGTTGCTTACGTGGCGTTGGAGGCGCTTTTTATGCCCTCCGGGCCGGCTGGGTGGAGCTACCGCCAAAACTTTTCAAACTGGGAAAGTTTCCGTTGGAAGCCCGCGCTGGCGCGCAAACTTCATAAGTGTGGATTCACAGAGCTTCACTCGAAGAAAGATGGTCACAGGTATGTAACCTACCATTCTATAGGCTTACCCATCTCTGTTGGTGGAGGAAAATCTCAATGCATTGTAGCATTCATGAGACCATAGACCATACATGTTGTTGAGTCAAAAATAAAAAAAGAGTCCATATATTTCTCTGCCAGATCCTACCACCCTTTGTTCTCACCAACCTGAATAGAAGACTGAAGACTGTAGATTGAAGAAAAAGTTCGTTTTCAATTATCCTTCCATTACAGTATGTTGTAAGTATTGCTTTACCATAAAAATGATTCACTGGCCAAGACTATACATAATTTTCATATAACTTTAACGTGTTCCTTTTTTTCTGTCAGTACACAATTTTCCTCTGATAAAACCATATAACTATTGTGGGGACGGAAGTGTGGCATTATGTGAGCATTAAGGAAAGTGTGAGGCTGTCATCAAAATATTAGTCATGTATTTCTGAGGAAAATGTGTGATGTAATGTCAGCATGCTCAAAGTTTGTCAAATCCAATAAACTGAGCAAAGGAAGAGCAAAATGGGGGGGGGGGGATATATAACCAGGAACACATTGTTCCAGTAGATGTAGCCAAGTAAATAAAAAAAATGTAGCTGCTAGTTTCGGTTGAAAGGATATAACAAGTGACTGACACACCATTTACTAGTGATGTGAGCTTGCTATATCAATGTCAACATTCATACTGAGTACTGGCAAGTAAAATAATAGGAATTAAATTCTCTTAGTATTCAGTTTCAATGAAAAAAAGCTAGTGTGTGTTGGTTTCTTGTCACAAAAATGAAAACAAGCAAGGAACTGAATATATTCTTAATTCTAATATTGTGCTTTCCCTTCTGCTGGAAAATGAACAATGGTTTCTTAATGGGTCCTTTTTTAGGCTTCACAAAACACATCACACTATTATAGTTTCTTTCTGTACCTAAAATTACCTTGAGGCTACATGCTTCAATCCATTTCACCAGATCAAAGGGAGAAATCTAGGGTTTTCCCCTCTCAAAGTGCCATTCAATTTCGCTTGGTGAAAAATGTTATTTTATCTTATTCAGTTTTGTCTAGTTAAACTAACAAAGTAGCTCTTATTTGTGCCCGATGTGTTAATAGAGTGCAATGTCATTATACTTAATTCACATCGGGGCCTATTTTAAACAGTCATATTTGTAAAAGTTTAACATCATTCCACATTGGATAAAGCAATTTTGAAGCGTTTCTGTCATGATTTAGAAGCAGAGGTGATTTTGATTTTGAAAGCAGTGATGTTCATTATATCAACAGACATTATTCTTTTGAGTCAGCCATTTCATAAAATGATTACTCATCACATCATGGGTTTTTTTAAAAGTGGGGATTTATTTTTCTTCCACACTATCAATCTGTAATTTAGTTCGCTTCTTACAAAATCATCAGGCATTCATTCATTCAGGTATCTCCAGAAAATATAAAAACCTAGTATGTTAAGGGGAATCAGAAGTCAACAGTCCCTTGACAACCATGGCTCTGCCTTCTACAAAAGGCTACTGAATGTGAATGAGCTGGAAAATATTTAGCTTTTACTCTCAGGAATATTACATTATATTACATTATATTACATTATCTTGGCTTGAATTCATTAAAATATGTATTTTAAGATGCTTATATATTAAACCATTTCAGTTGTAAAGGGATTGGTTATCTGTAGTGCTGAAATTAAGTGGTTTTCTATTCATAGCTGAAGTTTAAGTGCAGTTCTGATTGGTTAGGGTCTGTGATTAGTCCTAAAATAATGAAAGTTATAGTGTAGCATAAGTATCAGAGGAAATATCAATAGGCCTATAAACTTAAAAGCCCTTTTGATGAACCCTTTCCCTTTATGTGACTGTCCCAACATTTGTGCATTGTGTGTAAACATCTGAAGATGGGTGTCTTTATCAAAAGGGGTCCCTAAGCTCATATTTAGGATTTTTTCTTGAGACCTCTTCCTCCTCCATGATTGCCCTAAAACAAATACAGTGTTCCCCCGCTACTTTGTGGTTCGCTTTTCTCAGACTTGCTGTTTCGCGGTTTAAAAAGCACATTAAAAATCAGAAAATGTATACAAATATATTTAAAAAGTATTAAATCTAACACTAAAAGAATATTATAAATCTTAAAAAAACAATTTACAGTAAATAGCATATTTACTCAGTGGATGAATACACACCAAAAACAAAAATAGGACTTGCGCAGTGGCCGCTTTAGATGCTACTTGCCGATGTGAGATTGTAAATAATATATATGTACATAGCATCCCTACTTCACAGATTTTCATGTTTTGTGGGTGGTCCTGGAACGCAACCCCAGCAATAAGTGAAGGAACACTGTAATGTGTTAAGTGGGTTATAGGTTGAAATGAGTAGTTATGTAATCATTTCACCACATTTTAGCAATGCAACACTGCTGTTGTATTGCACAGCTTCCATGTTTTACAATGAATTATCATTTTCTATGATAAATTTTATTAAATTACTGTTGTTTTATTAAATTAAATTATTACATTACTGTTGATTCTCCATGATCAGCCCCCCCCCCCAAATTATCTGGAACTCCCTCCTGAAATAAATAAAGATGGCCTCCTCTCCTTCAAAAACCAACTGAAGCATATGGAGAGGAGGAAGACCAAATAATGAGAGACCACTACCTGACATCTGGTCAAGAATTATCGCTGATTTGGTCTCTGCCATCCTGTGTTAGCCCAGCTACCATCACTGGCCACACAATCAACCCATATAACTTTGTTAACCTTACTTGGCTTCTGTAATCAATTGTGGATGTTTTATGTTCATATTTTTTGTCATATAATTTTGTTTGATTATTATTTTTGTTTAATTTATTGATGTTAGTTTCTAATGTTGTTTTCATATGTGGGTTTATTTGGGATTATGATGTTGGTATTTGTTTGTCTTACTGTGGCATTCAATGTTTGGTTTTTTTGTAAGTTGGAATACACCCAGAGTCCACCTGGGGAGATAGGGAGGAATATAAATAAAGTTTTATTATTATATTATTAGGAGCCCCCAGAGGTGCAATGGCTCAAACCCTTGTGCCGGCAAGACTGATGACAGACAGTTCAGCGGTTCGAATCCAGGGAGAGTGGGTTAAGCTACCTCTCTCAGCTCCAGTTCCCCATGTGGGGACATGAGAGAAACATCCCACAAGAATGCTAAACATCAAAACATCCGGGTGTCCCCTGGGCAACATCTTTGCAGACGGCCAATTCTCTCACACCAGGAGTGACTTGCAGTTTCTCAAGTCACCCCTAACAGGGAAAAAAATTATATTATTATAAATGATCTTGTTGTTCTCAGATTTTGGAAGTTTGAATAAATGCATTGAATAAAAACCAAAGTTCATTTCTTGAAGCTTTTAATAGGTAAGGAAAGTAAACTGGTCTTTTTAAATAAGATGTTTCCCAGGAGCTTGTTGTTGTATTAACAATCTTAACTTAAGAGCACAAGCAAATACATCTAAAAGATATGGGTGTGCTTTAATTTTTCAATACATAAAAATATATAAATAAAACTTTCAGATCAATTCAACCAAGACATAAAAAACCCTTTCCTCATATATTTTCCTTCCTGCATCTTCCAAATACTATTTTAACTCTGTTGTGGGAATAATGGGAAATGGGGCTGCATGAGGAAACTGTTCTGTCATGCCTATTATAATAGCAAAATTATGCTAAGGAATCTGAATATATTACAATATAAAAAGATATCATTCATTCATTAGAAAATGAAAAATTACACAAATTATTTGGATACTAAATGTTTTAGTTGTATGTATTGCAGAACATTTTGTAATAATATATTATTTCTGGAATATTTTTGAACATTTTTCCAAAAGAGTGAGTCACATGACATGGCAAATCTAATGTCTTTTCAGTGCACCATATTCATTTTTCTGAGAACTATCTTTGCTGCTTCATATTTCACTTCTCTACCCTCAAAACATCTGCTTTTAGACAGAGCTTTGAAGAGAGAAATAACAGAGCAGAACATTAATTGCATATTAACTAGGTGGCTATAACTGACTAATAAAAATGCTTCTAGGAATCTGTTTGTAATATATCTTGAAATCATTAAAAAGTGTATTACTATATCAATAAATGGCTTATAATTTAAACTTTACAGTTCAACTGGAAAAGAATAAATGTTGGAACACATTTGCAACACATATTTATTTCATTTACCATATGTGGCAATTCCTTCTTTGTATCATTAATAATGTTCAAAAACTTTGTAGTAGGCACTTCTTTGGTTTTGTAAGCCGGTGTTTCTGTTTTTTCTATTGCCTCAACTATACAGATAGACAAAAACACGGACATTATCCCAGAATACATTCCATCCTTAGAGCTTTGCATCTATGCATGCTGGATTAGTTAAACAGTGTTTGAACTGAACTTATTAATGTTAATTATTCATAGAAGACAATGCAAAACATATGCTACAATCTTGTGCTCTCTAGGATGGCATCCTGGGGTCATAGAAAGTTCATATCTCCCTGTGTGAAATCAGAGAAAATGAGAGAGAGAGAGATCTGACCCTGAATAAAGATCCAACACCCTCAAACCTAAGTCCTCCAAAGCTGGAGGAGCACAGGGGCAGATCAGCAAGTGATACTTAGTAAAAGAAGAAATGTTAGATCTGAAGCTTTCCTATCCTATAGCTATGCCTCTGATCTGGAAGATATTAATTCCAGCCATACAGCTGGTGTGCATATTTTTCCTGCTATAGTTCATCATGTAGGACAGAACAAAATGGGGAGCAAGGGAAAAGGCTCATACTTTCTTGGCTGGGAGGCCTTGGGTTATTTTAGAATTCTTGACCTGTCATTGCACTTTAGTAGTTCTTGATTTGGATTACTTTGTTCAACCACTTTGAATTGCAGACTGTTTACCCCACAATCCCAGTCACTTACAGTATATAATGAAAGTAGGTGAGAAATATTCTTATTTCAAGAAAGTAGCAAATGCTATCCCTTCTTTTAGAACTAAAGAAAAGTTCAGAGGCAACATAATTTTTTCAGAAAATTGATACAAGGGATGTATGTTACATTGGTAGGATTCTGATCACCTACAAATTTAGAGAAAGACCGTGACTTAAAAAAAATACAGTCTGATTCTGGAGTATGCCAATAAACTAAAGTCAAAATCTTTAGTTTATTAGCATACTGCCAACCAGATTACAATCTCAAACTTGACAGCTTTGGTAGGGCCCCTGGTAAAAAAAAACAATTTCATGTCCCTATAGAGATCACAAAATGGCCTCAATGAAAGAAACTTAATGGCTTGATGGTATGTCCAAGTCATGGTGAGACTAAGGAAGTCTGTATAACAGGGCACCTTACTTTAAATATATTTTCCCCTAGACAAGATCATTTACATGTATTTAATATAAATTCCTCTTCCTCTTATTTCTATATTAATTGTCTTTGTCCTTGGGTGTCCCTAATTATTAACCTGCAGGTGTGTTTAATCATAGTGTATTCTCACAGGTCTTAGGTCAAGAACGATTAACTGTGATGGTTAATTACCAAGGTAGAAAATTTATGTTGCTGTTGTTGTTGACTGAGTAATCTTTCAAATAGTAAATGTGGAATATTGTAACCAGCAAATGTATTCTCCATTTAACATACTGACATGCATTAGCTCACATACCTTATTATCTTCTAGAAGACTTTTTTCTGTCAGGAGTGCTGGGGGTGCATTTGTCAAATATTATTTCCAAATATCCTTTTATCAGTTTATAAATGTTTCTAGTTGTTTTAATTCCCACAAATCCCATTTTGTGAAGCATGCATTGTCTATATGATAGATATTTTGTTGACCTGGAGACACATGAATTGTGAGTACAGCTATGGTTTCTGTATTCCTCTGTGTATGGCTTTCATAATGTACTCAGTAGTACAATTGTATCTAATTATGTTGGTACTAGATTGAATTTTTGAATTGATTAATTATAATTCGCATGCAGATTAACAGCTTTTAAAGGTCAACACCTTTATAATTGCACTGAGTACTTGTTTGTGTCTCTGTGTGCTGTGTAAACCTGATAGTGAATTGATGTCTGAGTGAAACTCCATAATTACAGTTCTGGAGCATGAAAAATCAATTAGTAGCAGAATTTGGTTATAAACAAGCACAATATGGTAGCATTGCTCTTATGCCCTCTTTCCTAAATGGTTTGAATTAGATCTCTATATTAGAGAAGCATTTGACAACCACAGCAGGGCTGCAATTCCTGCATGATCTTATAAGGGTTGTACCTTAAATTACACACTTTTTCACTTGCACAGTGAAATATTCTATTCAATTAACAAGCTTCCTCACCCCCCCCCCCCCAAAGTAAAACAATTTTACCATCAAAATTATCTATCCTGTAGACACATTCTTCCCTTGAAAATACAGGGAATTCCTTCCATTTCAGTTTGCATTTCTTTTGTTCAAAGAATTTACATTGGTATTTAATGGAAAACATTTTGCAATGGCTGTATTTTTGAGCCACATATAGAAAAGATATTCTAAATAGGCAGCATTGCATTCTAAGATTTATGAATTGCAACATGTGCATATTAGAGAAATCCTTACATTAAGATTTTTTGTCAGGGCTTAGACAGAACATGTCTGTCTGTCCAAGTATAAAATTGTTTTTGTCACTTGAAGAAAGGCATTCTGGGTCACCTTTAATGAATTGGGAGAAACTGAACTGGAAGAAATTCAGTTAGTTCCAACATTTGTAATATTATACCTGGTATTTAAGTTTAAAGAGAATGTGGGGGAAAATCATGTATGCTGGCTAGTGCTGCTAGTAATGGCTGTGCTTACTGAACTAGACTGTTTGTAGTGCAGCCAACAAGCCTCTTCTATGTAGAATGGATTCACCAGCAATACAAAGAAAACCTGGCCTAAGTTTTAGTTATGTCAAATCTAGTTCCATATACGGAGACCTTGAAATTAGCTGCTTCGTGAAACCAGCTGCTGAATCACTTTTATTTCCATGTTTACCCTTTTTCAAATGTTGGCATGAATAGCCCATAGACACACTTAAAGTCCTTTAACACTGCCCTTTATCCCAAAATCTGATCCTAGATTGTTTGCTTTAAACTGGAATGTATGAGCCCCCACTGCCATGTAACCTGGGATAAACAGATAATCTGGGATCAGGTCCTGGGATAAAGGGGCAGTGTGGAAGGTCCCTAATTTCATGCATACTGAGTAATGCAATTGAAACAACTTGCTTTGTTTGAGGAAGTAAAGGTTTGAGGAAGTGAAATGTATTCAGTGAGAACCTCTCAGCATGTTACTAATAATATTGCAGTATGATGTTATAGTACAATGTAATATATAATAATAATATTGTGCTATGGTAATAACATAATATTTTGTATTTACATTTTACTCGTAAGCCGCTCTGAGTCCCCTTCAGGGTGAGAAGGGCGGCATATAAATGTTGTAAATAAATAAATACAAAAATCTAAATCTTACATGTATGACACACATACACACACACATGAAGACAAAGAAATGCATAAAAGCAAAAAAAAATCCCTAAACTGTTTCAGTTCTGCCCATGGCTCTTACTTCTACAGTCATTTCTGATAATTCATCAATGCTATAATATTTCATCATGTGATCACAAGGGATGGCTAAATAAAACAAAGCACCATCTCTGTTGTGAGGTGTTATAACTCTGATTAGAAATCTTTATCTTTCCTTGACATTTCTGTAGATAGGAACAAGACAAATACCCAAAGACATGTGATACCTCAAAGGAAGGAATCTTTTCCCATTATACTGATATTTTAATGGTTAGTTAAAAGGAACACTTGGGTTTTTTTTTTTTAAAATGTTTCTTTAAATAGTTTTTAATCTGTTTTAAAGCAAGTTCTTTGGTTGGCAGTGAGGTGATTAACACATTTTTTAAAAATCCCACCTGAGCAATCTTTAGCATTAGCTCTCATTGTTAAAATGTCCACCATAAATAAATGCAGTGGAACATACCAGTGCAAGCCGGCATCAAGACAGCAATAGCCAAGAAATCTATGGAGGCAGCAGGTGGTGAAACAGATGGTTGTGAATTAAATACCAGTAGGTGGACTGAACACAGATGTCCCTTATCATGTGGTAGCGCTCCACTCTGTGCATATGATCATCCAGCCAAGTGGTAAGGAAAAAAATAATATACATGTGCATCTAAGAATGGTATGAAGGAGTGGTACTTGGCAAACCAAACTGGCCAGGTAGTTCTGTGCACAATGTTGTGGCTAAAGACTCTTTAAATACCTAGATAACACACCATTGCCTTCAACTGGAAATCTGTGAGACTGTCAAGCACAGGTTAAAGAGTGATAGTAGAAAACATTTACTGATGATATGGATAAACTCCCAGCTTCCTGGCAGCTTATTTTGATATCCGCCTGCTCTGTTTAACATGAGTGTTTCTATCATTGACAATTAGTTCCCTGCTCTGGCCATATTTTGCAGACACAGCAAGCAATCCTGTTCCCGATGAATGATCTGGCTGAGTGTAAAGAGCAAGCTCTAAGTTTGCAGCTGTGTGTTGCTTATCTCACATCAGCATAAGTACAGAGGGGTGGATTTGAAAGACTGCATAGATTAAGATAGGAGGTAATGAAAAAAAAGAAGCTAGGGAAAGGAAATCAAAATTATTTTGCCCAACTCCCGCTCAGCTACATTTCTGTTTCATGCCTGTATTCTTTCTCTATCCCAAGTCTTGTACTAGAATTTGGCAGATCTGGATAACTTCATCAGGGTATAATCTCTTCTGTTTAGTTAAGAGGATGGATGAAAAGCAAATGTTAAAACTAGCTTTTCTAGCAAGCTGATGAAAATGTATGCCAAGGAGATCCAGATAATTACTTTTTATATCAGGCCTGTCACATATTAATAAGGACATTTAAGCTGTGTGTTGTTGGAGTCAGTGGATAGGCTTCCAATTATAGTCCATGCCAGCTTATTCTCCTCACCTAGGACATGACTGTGATTTTAAAATGAGATCATATTCTCCACAGTTTATATATCACCATCTGGACCTCTCACTGTGACTCTAAAAATGTGTTTGCCTCTTGATGCTAGGGGAAAAACTGAGTCCAGTTTTAATTAGCACTTGGATATCTAGGGACAATGATTTATAAGCTAACCGTTAGTTGTGGATGTTCATTTATGTGCCCGTTCTGATCCTTTGAACATTCTAATTGCAAAAGTTTTTTTGAGTCAGTCCTTTACATCATTCTCTTATACATGTCCATTCAAAAGTATGTCCTAGTTCATTCAGTTGGAATATCCTCCTAGCTAGATATGAATAAAAGTTTGCAGCTCTAGCCTTTGATTAAAAATGTGATGTGATCTCTTTTCAAAGTATTTACTCCTCTAGCATATGTATGTTGCATTTTAACAGAAAAATTCTGCTTACATTGACCATTTGGACATCCCACATGTATTTTACATTTATATATCATCTCCTGTCCTATCATCTTCTTTTTGTGTGCCTTCAAGTCATTTCTGATGTGAATCTATCATGATAATTTCTTGGCAAGATATGTTCAGAGGGATTTTGCCTTTGCCTCTCAGAGTGTGACTTGCCCAAAATCACCCAGTGGGTTTCCATGGCTGAACAGGGATTCAAACCTTGTTCTCCAGAGGCACAGCCAAATATTCAAATCACTGAACTATATAAGCTCTCCCGTCCTATCTAAAATCACTCTACTGGTCACTTACAGGTAAGTAACTTGAACCTATATATGTTTACTCTGCCGTACATCAATAATAATCCATCTTTTAGCAGTTTCAATTTTCTTCCAAATGGCAGTTACTTTATAGCTAAAATATTACCACTGGAAAGGAGTGAAAAGGCAGAATTTCTTCTTTCTACACAACTCTGTATCCTAAGGCTGTTCACTTTTCCAAAAACTGCCACTTACATAGCAGCAATAATAAACATTGCCATTAATATGAATTTAATTTCACACATCTATGGTGTCTCTCACTTCCCAGGAAGCATGTGTAAGGTTGCAGCTATAAACAAAGATACTTCTGGCTGGCATAACTACACCAGTGTAAAGACGAGATAGTGGAAGCAGAATTGCAAAGGTAAAATGTCCACTGGTGCAGAAGCAAAGTCATAATACAGATAGCTTTCCTTGCCATCCCTTTCTAAGGCCCACATGAAAAACGTTATATTAACATAACAGACTTTTCTACTACTGTAAGTCACTAACAGGATCCCATGCTCAGAGCCCAACACTAACTGGACAAATCTGCCAAGATCCAACTAAGCTAACACTTGGCCATCTGAAGCTGTGTTGAATCTCAATCTCTCCCAATCTAGGGCTAGATTACTAAAAATTGCTCTTGCACTAACTTAACTTTGTGCAAGCATTATGACTGCCTGAACTAGTGAACATTTTTAGTCTGGCAAAACTAATTTCCTTGTTAATTTTGGCTCTTCTGCTGACATATGTTAACCAACAATTCTGCTAGAAGAAGACTACAGCACTTTCCCCAGCAACACTGCTGAATGATTCCATTAAGTATCTGCACAAGATTTCTAACCTGTTCTTTGGAACTTGAAGAACCTAGTGATGAGGCAGTAATTTCCACACCAGCCCCAATTCTTCTGAGCATTTGAACTGTACAGTTAATACTTCCTCACTTCTTCTTTTCAGTCCCACTGCAGAAGGAGAAAGCCTTTGATTTCTTCTTCTCGTTTCACATCTTCTACAAAAGAACAGCTTTAAAATTGCTTAAGGGAGGTCTTGACATCTCCATCAGATTACTTCTTTTCTCATAGTAGAGCTAATAATTGGTCTCTTGTATACAGTGTGCATGTGAGTCATGTGAGCTTGTTTTCTGTTGCTCCAGAGACTGGAACATGAATCAAGGATTCAACTTGCAAGAAACAAAATTCCACCTAAAATTAGGGAGGGCTTCCTGATGGTAAAAGCTGTAAAACAGTGAAAGGACAACCTGGAAGGGTGTTGGTATTTAAACAGCAGTCGGGTGGTAATTGCTCAGGAATGTTTTAGCTGTCTATTACTGCATAGCAGCAGATTGGATTAGATGATCCTTGTGGTCACTTTCGGTCCTGAAATTCTTGATAATTCTTATACACATATACATACATATATAGTATACATACATACATACATACATACATACACACACACATATATATATATACAGTATATATATATATATATATATTTATATATACACACACACACACACACATATTATTGACACTTTCAATTCTGTAATTCTATGATTCTATCAGCACACATACATAATAATTCCCACCCAAGTTCACTTTCACTATCTTTATTTTTCTGGCCTTCCAAAACATCATCTTTACAAGATCCTAATTTTTCAGCTATATACACACTGTATCTCATAATAAACCCGGGAAATGGATTATGCATCATATACCAGGGCAAAGATTTAAGGAAATTGATAATACTAAATATGTGGACATATTTCCTGAGCTACCTAAAATTGATCTTGTGTCAGGGGCTCTGGAAGGTTTAAGATTGAGCTAACTTTCATACTGTGCTATTTCTGCTGTTTGGGATAGCACAAATAATGATGTCTGTTAAAAAGTGAGAGAAATAATTAGAATCCTGCAAGCATAAGTATTTATCAAGGCATTTTTCCCAGATAGAGAACATATGTTTCCAGAGGTCCTGCTTTCCTTTAAAGAAAAAGTTCTCAACGCCCTAGAAGAGCACTGAGACTCAAGCTAAAAAAAGTACTGGACTGGTGTTTGGGGTTTGTTTTTTTTTAAAGTAAAGAATGTCAGAATTCTGAAAATGACATGTTCATTAAATTGCATCTGAAAAGATATCTATGCATAAAATAGCCTTGGAAAGGTAGAACTGAGAAAGGTGAAACCAAGCAGGTTTCAGTGCATTTGATAGATAGGGGAGGGAGATAACGAGACTGGAAAAGAGTAGCACAGCAGAATTTTAGTCAAACTCAACACCTGTCAAATTTTTTGGGATGCCACTGGTTTTTTTTTATGTATCAGACTTCTGGTTTGTGTTGGTCTACATATTTGTAGAATTGGTTTCAGAGGATAAGGCAGCCCGTGGTCAGACATTAAGGAAGTAAACTTACCAGAATCTATGAATCATAACACCATTGACAAGATCTACAATCTAAAGACACCAATGAAGAATATGTGTTTCTTTGGTCAGGGCTATTCACTGGGCCATTGTTTGGCTTAACCCATGCTTATGGTGTTCATTTTATTTGTGGGGTGGGTTAACATTGGGTGTATAGTGGATTGTAAAATAAACCATGTATATCTGAATATAAAGCAATTATGAAAAAAGTTTGCATGAGGAACTCTGAACATAGTTGTATTTTTTTCTCTTTTGGTAACTCAATTAATACTAATTTAGTATTAAGCTGTTGATTTTAGGAAAAGCAACTAAAACAAAAACTGCAGTGATGCTAGGTTTACCTTCGCCTTCTTCACATTCTTTCACAAAAAGCTTTTCAATGCAATTGAAGCTATGGCAGCTGAACTGTTTTCATGCAGCTAGATCATCCACAGATCACTGAATCCATCCTTGCAATATTTCTATCACATTTTCTTTGACAGCACTGTCATTTCACTGTCATGCCACTCTTTGTAGATGGACATAGCAAATAATCTGCAAGCTTCTATGTGATCTTCAGTATACAATAGTACTTTTCATAGCAAATCTTAGCATCAATTGAAAAAAAAAAGCCAGCATGCTTCACATCAGGAGTGGGCAAAGTATAGCCCATAGAACCACTGAAAGCCCCCAGAACACTCTGGACTTCCCCCCCCCCTGAAATGGCTGGACTACATAGTTCACTTCCTGCATTGCATTTCATCTGATTTTCATGTATAACTTTTTGTTTTACTTATGAGATTTTCCCCAAAATTTGTAGGGGGGTTGGGATTAGGTGCAAAACTGTTGCATTTTGCATTTGGGTGGAGTTACTCAATGTATTTTTATATATTTGATGTGGTTACTTCTTGGTGCAGCTCACTGAGAAAAATTAGGGTTTACCCCTGTACAGGTTAGCCAACTTTGCTTTAGATCATTCACTTTGTGGAATAATCGGTAGCCTTAGATCTTTGAGAGGAGGGATGTAAAGGATAATCAAAAATATTCAATCCCCATTTGAAACATACTAGAATAAGGAGAACTTTGCACAATCTCCTCCTGATTTTTCCCATCACAAAGTTTTACAAGTGAATTATTCTATAGAGAAAACCTCATGGGTTTTTTGAACACAAAAGTTTCCTATGTGAAAAACACTTTTTCCAAAGTCAGAGAGGAGTCACTGAATTCCAGCTGAAGAGAATTCACTTCCTTTTCAGGTAGATTATTCCTCTATCAAGCAGTTTTTGCCATACAACATTATTCCTAATATTTAATGTTTCATAACAAGTAGGCATATCACCAAACAGAATTCATATCTCTGGTGGTTGTTAAATGTTGAACCAGTAACAAGATGAAACAAGAGCTTTTCCCTAATAAAGCAATAACTCAGTCTTTACATCTTCAATCCAAATAAACCAAGAGTGCTGGAGGATTGCTAGTTTCTTGTTATGTACAAACTTAGCCATTAATTTTAGTTGCTCACAAGAACCAGAGGCTTGTGCCATTAGCTACAGAGAGGGGTGCATTTTTAATAGACATTATTGCACCAGTATAGTTAAAAATATTTCTTGTATCTAGTTGACTTATTTAACACTCTAGGTGGACACTGTGCCTTATTGTCTTGTTATTTTCTTTCGGTTTTTGATTAGTAATAGTTGTTATCCATTCAACATTCCATTTTCTCTCAAGTAACTGGTTTGTATTTAGCAATAGCTACCTTGCTACTATATTAAGTACTTCCTCTTATTTGCTTTCAGCAAAAGTTGATAGATGAACGGCACTGTGACACATTCATTTGTGCCTTTAGTAGCATGAGCAGCCACAGTTAAGACCTATGTTGAGGCCATCAAACTCATTTTAATTAGGACTAGTGGCTGGATTGCTGCCAAGGTTTCAAAGCACATCTATTTTCTATTTTCAGACACTAAAATGTATAATTGCCTTCACAGATTTCATCTCTCTAATATTATATCATCCATTTTTTCCGTTTTTATGTGCGCGTGTGTGTTCTCTTTTGTAAGGACCTAGACAAATTTATATACATACTAAAATGCTAACCACATTCCATTATTTCAGGCCTGACATATGGCATTCCATTTTTACTCTCAGGCAGAAAAGCAATTCTGCCTCAGCCTCGCATTTTCACTCAATGTATTTTACTCCTAATGAGTTTCAGAAAAGCTGTATCTTAAGGCACATTATTACCATCATGTCTAAAGTAATACGAAATAATCAGAAATGTATATTTATCCAGCTCAATGTTCTTTGTTCTTAGAAACTTTTCTAAAGGAGTAATTCCTTGTAAAAGGCATTTCCAAAAGCTAAGAGATGTACTGAACTAACAGTTTAATTATTTTTCTGAAAATGAAGCCCTTGAAAGGAAATGCACTTTAGCATATAAAAATACATGCACATTTCTGAAAGTGTAACTTTTTTCCATATTAGATTTTCAAAGACAATTCCTGTTGACACAATTTCATACAGACATGAAATCTATGAAATTCATTGCCACAAGATGAAATGAGGGACAACAACTTGCATAATGTAATTAAGGTTTGCCAGATTCATGGAATACATTGAAATAAATGGTTGTTTGTCTTGATGACTTTATATCTCCTCCTGAATTATAATCAGTACACCTTTTAATACCAGTTGATGAGGAACTACAACAGGACATTATTATTATTATTATTATTTTACTGACACAAAAACACAGTATGTCGCAACAAATGAGATATAAATGCTGGATTTTATATCACAAAATCACAGGTCGAACACTTCCCAAGCATCTAGGACTGTGTCATGTGTTTTCGAAAGATTTGTGTGCAAATCCAAGTAAGGTGGCCTTTTGCAGTTGACAGATCATAATTTTGCCAATGTTTATTGTTTCCAAATGCTGGCTGGGGTCTCTATTATTATTATTATTATTATTATACCCCACTTTATCTTCCTAAAGGGGAGAGTACAATTGTGTTCATATTGTGGGATGCTATGTTGTATGCATCAAGTCATTTCCAATGTATGGAAACCCTAATGCAAACTTATAAGTTTTTCTCTGCAAGATTTGTTCACAGGGAGTTTTCCTTTGCGTTCTTCTAAGGATGACAAAACTGTGGCTTTCCCAAGGTTTCCACTGGCTTTCCATGCCTGAGTGGGGATTTATATAGGAATTTAGTTTACCGACACAATTGAGGATGATAGATGAGACAACCATGTTGCTCTTATTAATTAATCTTTAAATTGTTCACGAATTAATGGGCTGCTTTCAATCATGGTTTGTCCTAGCTTTTCAAGTGTGCAAGTTATCTGGACTATTGTGGTTGACTGTGTTACATTATGTTTTCCTCCAAAACGTTTGGAGGATTAGATGAAGTGGAAAAGATTAAGGATATAGGACAGACTGTAAAAATGTATCTAAGTTTGCACAAACACAAGAGTTTTCCATGAGTGCAAAACTATCTTTAGAGGTAGCTCATGAAAACTAAATGCCTACACTATTCACCAGTGTCAGGCTGGTCCCCCAATTGAAATGATTGGAGGAGGATAGTGGATGGACCGGCATTCTGGTCATGTATGCCCTTTGTAAACTGCCTCAGGTCCCTGGGATAGAAGAATTGATATAGGGCTGCTGAACTCCCTCTTGTCCTTCCCTACCTATACTTGCTGTTGTCCTTCTGTCTGTAAGCAAAAACTTACTGGTTTATTCCAAAAGGTTTAGGGTACTGATTGATAAGCAAAGTAGGGGCCTTAGAACTCCTTGGCTGCTGTTTCTCCTTTTTCTGAGGCATTTTTAATTGGCCCTGTTGCTCTATTTCATTTTTTACCTGGTGGTGTGTATTCCTTGTAATTTTTCATTCAATATTACTGGAAGTGGGGCCTAAATAGCTAAAAGGCAACAGATCCTGTCTTGGAAGCAAAGCAGGATTGGTTCTAGTAAGTACTTGGATGGAAGATCAATGTCATGTGCATAGGTTATATTTCAGAGGAAAGAATTGGTAAAACCACCTCTGAGAATTCTTTGCCTAAGGCTGAATGTACACTACCATATAATCCATTATCTGGTCCCAGATTTTCTTCTTTGAACTGGATTATATCAATCTAAACTGCTATATAATTCAGTTGAAAGCAGATAATCTGGGACCAGATACTGGATGATATTGCGGTGTAGATGGGGTCTAAGAAAGTCCAGTGTAATTCATGGTGATTTAAAAACATATTGGGCTTATACTTTTTATTGTATAAGATGTAGGGTGGGTTTTTTTTGCCATGATATGCCAGGAAACAGTCCCATGCTTGTCCCTTTGCAGCAGTTCTAAGAGAAAATGAAATCTAATTGTCTGATCCTCTCTGCAAGCATTCAATTTCTAGAGAAGACGCTGAATTTACAAAATAACTTCTAGTTCATTCTACTTGCTCCATGGGTAAAAATGAGATTACACATGGGTGAGACACTGGAAAGTTGTCTGGGAAACTATGGTTAAATTTTACCATGAAATGGTTAAACACTTTCCACTGCTAAATCTCAGCTGAACGGAAGGCTAAAGGCCATCTTTTATTTTCCTTTGTGTGTATTGGCATAGTTACGGTGTCATTTGCAATGCTTGAGCATTTTTATTTCTTTCATTGGAAAACAATTTAATTGATTTATTTTTCAGCTTCAGCACATATACTTGCACTCATCTTTTTTTGCTGTTCTCTTGAATTGTGCTGAGATCTCAGCTTTGAGATCAGATCCTCTTTCTAAAGGTCAGGGGGCATGCATTCCTTAGGGTGTAGCATGACCATTCTGCAGAATTCTCTGTTTCTGATTCAAGTAAAATAACATAACTATAACTTTCCTGCAATCCTATTTCCATTCAATAGCTGGATAAGTTATGATGTTTTGAAAACTACTTGTTGGTATTTGAAAAGTCTCTTGTGACTATCTTCTCAGTCTTCAACTGAGTAATTCAAGCTGAACCTGGATACCATAGGTTGCTTTATCTCAGGTGATCTCTGAATACCATTTTGAAATTATTTCCTCCATTAGCAGAAACCTAAAAGAGGCATGCACAGCCCTATATTCACTCTTTTGCCAATGTATGGCAATTCTAAGGCAATGTATGGCAATCCTAAAGCAAATCAGGGTGACCTTGGCAAGATTCGTAAGGTTGAGATATTGTGATTTGCCCAAGATCACCCAGGACTGAGCAGAGTAGCAAACCCTGATGTACCAGATTGCTAGCCCAACACTCAAACGATTAAACAATGGTGGCTCTCTGTTTTACCAGAGGATACTGCGTAGTAGTGTACAGGGCCTGTTACCTGGACTTTGTTTAGCACCCTATGAAATTATATAGACTGTCACTTCAACTATTCATTCAGCAACAGAAATGGTGAGGACAAACACATTGCATAACACCAAAATAGATTGATAGATAGATAGAGATAGGTGTGCATGTGCCCCACATAGTGATTTATCTATTTGGCAACCTGCTTGTTACTTAGACATATATAAGTGGACATTTTTGGAAGTAGACATTTTTGGTTAATGCTGTATGCAAAAGTGGAGTTTCAAATATGATGCAATATGTACATCATTTCACATGCACTGCATGTTATATCACACTATGCCTTGACTGCATGGTTAAACATTGTGTATTGACACAATTTAGTAGTAACGAACCGTCATAGAACACCAAGTCATAGCTGCATGAGTGTTTCCTCAATGCAGGAACTCAGCAAATATACAGTGGGATAATATTTTTATGTTTTTTTGTGGGCTTCTCTTAGGTATCTGGCTAGACATTGTGGCAACCAGGATTATTGAAAAATAGTATATACTTACAGGGCTCACCTTCTTAAGACTTTATTTTTATTTTTTTACAACAGGTATGTCTGTCTGTGCATGAGTTTTCGTACATTTTAGACTATTAAAAGCAAATGAAGTCTGAAGAGAAAACTTGTCTAAAGGATTGTTTTGTCCTTTTCCTTTTCCATTTCTTAATCTCTGGATACATGCCTCCCATTTTCTGGACTGTCACAGAAAATACAGTAAGTCATGACAGAATATAATTTATAGGGCTATAGTGCTAAAGTATTCTCAGATTCTCTGTTTGTTTTGTTTTTGTTTTGCCACTATGGACTAAGAGTGCTATTTTTCTGCAAAATGTATTGAGCACTTGTAGAAGAAATCAAATCACACCAGGCACTTGTAGATGAAAATAACTTGTTCCAACAGCAAATCATCCCCACCATTCAGCAAGTTGTTTCAAAACATTTTGTTTTAAAATGTCTAGCATGGAATTGTTCTTCCTTAGAGAATTTGGCCTTTTTGAAATGTGTTCTGTTCTGCTTAGTTTATAGAATCAGATAAGCCATAATAGTCAGTTTTGTGATAAGGGAAAGGCATTTATAAGCATGAAATGTTAGTCAATAAAAGTGGCTGTGTAAGGAAGCTGAATTCAAGGTATTCGTCTGAGGTCAAATTTAAAGTCAAACAATAAAGAACCCAAGTTCTCAGCCCATTTCTGTTTGTCAGCATCATCTATTCAACTTGAAGAATTTTTGGATATGAATAGCATCTCGTATGCCATCTATACAATATATACAATAACATGCAAATAATAATCAGCAGCAAGAGCACCAAGGTGAGTTACCATTTTGAGCAAAGCTTGCCCCTGTTGCCATGGTTGCAGAGAAAGTATAAGACATTGAGAAAAAAGGCTGTTCTGATGGGGCACTGTTAAGTGACCATCAGAACAGCCAGACAGGTACTTGACATGTTGAGTGTTACAATAAGTTATACTAACCAGTGGCACATGACTTATGGTTTCCCATGAGTCTAGAGCAGGCATGAGCTAACTTCGGCCTGCCAGGTGTTTTGGACTTCAACTCCAAAAAATCCCGGCCAGTTTACTGGCTATTAGAAACTGTGGGAATTGAAGTTCAAAGCAACTGGAGGGCTGAAGTTTGTCTATGCCTGGCCTAGAGACAGTTGTGAAAGGTATATATCACATCTGTCCCACCTCTAGAATACTGGAGACCAGACAGTGTGATGGTCCATGTTCATTATAAAAATGCTTCTCCACATTCCATACCCTTGTATTTCAGTGTTGAGTCTTGTCCATAGTGGTTAGCACTGTGTGTGTGTGTGTGTGTGTGTGTGTGTGTGTGTGTGTGGTGGATGTGTGAACTTTGACAAGGGAAGGTAACTTAAAGTATATGTTGAACAAGTATATTGTTGAGAGTTTTTCTTTAAAAAAATCCCCCAAATGTTAAGTCACATAATATATCATGTTTATTAGGGTCAATTAGCTCACATCCAGTTCTGCAATTGCTATTGCTCTAGCCTAGAACTTTCCAAACTGTGTTTCATGGCACATTAGCATGTCGGCTGCAGTCTGTAGGTATGTTGCGTGAATGTAATGAGAAAGCTCTGAATCTATGTGAAATAAGCAATATCCCATTCCAAAAATCTTTGAAATCTATGTTATCTTACAAATGTTTCATTATTACAATTTGTGTATGTATCTGTATCTCTTACCTGACTTTACTTTAACCTCCACTTTGCTAGTAAAACTGAATTATTGTTGACTCCATCAGAGGGGGTAACTTTTGGAAACATACACCAGATCCTGTATACTTTTGTGACGCAGCCTGCCAGCTCCCATCCCATAATGTAGAACTACTTCCAGCAGGGGTCTGTCACAAAACTAAAGAAGATCTGGTGCATGCAGTCCTGTGTTTAATTGGAATTAATGGGAATAAACCAGGTGGTGGATGCTGCTCCCCATGGGATGAGGGGGGACGGCAAGTTATGTGGGGTATGGGGCAACAGGTTCCCCTTGCCCCCAGCCAGGCACCACCGTATTCACCACTATGGATGTAATGAAATTATTCATATCTCTAAACTATATTACCAGCATGAAATATTTGGAAAGCTCTGATTTAGGTCTTATCTTCTTAAGACATGATTTACTGTTTATCAATATTACAAGGCCATCAGCCTCAGAAAATCAGATTTATATTGACATAGCATGATAATCCCCAGATAATGTCAAATTAAAGTGCATATGTAGAGACTAGAGAGCCAATGTGGTTTAGTGATTTAAGCATTGGACTACAACTCTGGAGACTAGAGCTCCTTCTACACTGCCATATAAAATCCAGATTATCTGCTTTGAACTGGATTATATGGCTGTGTAGTCCCATATAATCCGGTTCAAAACAAATAATCTGGATTATTTGATTTGATAATCTGGATTATATGGCTGTGTAGAAGAGGCCTAGGTCTCAAATCCCTGCCCAGCCATGGAAACCTATTGAGTGACCTTGGGCAAACCACATTCTCTCAGCCTCAGAAGAAAGTAAAAACAAAGCCCATTGAACAGATCTTGTGAAGAAAATTCACCTTAGGGCACCATAAGGCATGTAATGACTTCAGCAATGTCACAACTAGAAACGTACATAGCAAACCATTTTGCTAATTAGACTATACATATTTGAGTTATATATTTTAAAATCCATTTCAAGCGTATCTGAAGAGGCTTGAAGAATTCCAAAACTAATGTTCAATAGGCCCTTAAAGAAAATGTAATATTTTACTGAAACTTTGCTTCAGTGGTAATCCCCACCCCACCCCCATTGCTATAAGAATTCTTAGTTGAAATGGAAAAACAGACCACAGCCTCCTAGGATTACTTTCTTTATATCACAGAAGAGGAAAGAGGAGACTTTGCTGAAAGTCTAAAGGGTGCATTGAAACTGCATCTGAGTAACTTAAACATAAACAGGAAAGTAATCTGATAGAAAGTCCTGGCGCTGTTCAATTTCAAGACTAATTACTGCCACTCAGTCAGTGGTTTGAATTAAGTAGTAAAGAGGCGGCGAAGGAAGATGAGTTATAGCCTACTTCTTTAACTTTGACCACCTCGATAACACTTTGTATGCATTACATTTCTGTTCTACTTTTTTTAAAAGCTCACTGAATAATTTTGAAATGTAACTTGTGAAGGCTACTGTGAACATAGACCTTGCCGCTCTGAGTTATCATTCTATCTCTTCCATGGATAAAAAGCTAGATTTGGACCATTTCAGGGCTGCCTGATTAGACTCTGATAAATTTCAGGCAAGGCTTGGGAATTCAATAGTTTGAGTCTCTCACTGAATATTATGGGAGATACACAAAACGTTTATTTTTCAATTGAACTTGATGACATTTCCAGGCCTAGTGATTTCTGGGGGAAAAAGAACTAGAACGAGATGGCTTCCTTCTTATAAATTTTTAAATCAGAGTACCGCCTGAAGAATTTTTTTGACAGAATAAGATGACATTTCAAATGCACAATTATCTTTTTGTAGAGATAAAGAAAATGGCATTCTATAAACAAAGGGACTAGTTCTCCCCTCAGCTTTTGCTCATGAAACACAGATAAAATAGAAAGTATAAATTACATGCCTGGCATAGGCAAAATCCCAATTAGCTTCCTCTATGCTTCATGTGTTTCCTCAAAAAAAAATGATAGTACTTCTATTTCTATGAAATCATAGCTGCTGCCTAGCACACTATTTCTAGAAAATTCAATAAATGACTCATATCTCTAAAGAACTTGGCAGAAGCCAAAAGGTTTAGCAGGAACTCTGAAGATGGCATATTGGCTCTACTAGGAGTGTGCAAAGTTCCAGACCGTTGTACTTTGGAGATTTGGACAATTCGTATATGCTAACCTCTGAATTACTAATCAGAAAGGACCCCTCTGAAAAATTTATGAATCAAAACACTAGCCTCCAAAACTTTCAGAGAGATTTGGGGGGGGGGGGAAATGGGGCTGATGTGATTGACAAGGGCAGCTGCATGCTGGTTTTTTCCCCCTTGTCAGCTAATCAGAAGAAGAAAATAAAATTATGTGGCTTTCTAAAAAGCTGGTCTTATATATGCCCCCCTCAGCATCTCCTCTGTGTAGCTTGGTGTTTGCAGAAGAGAGGTATAAGATGTGTTCTTTGGAGCTCAATTCTGTTTCTGTGTGTGCCTTAAAACGTAAACTCATAGTAGCTTTATGATAATTCTGGGGGGGGGGTTTTTTTTCTGTCTGTTCATATCCAGTCTATAAACTTTCTCTGTTGAAATTATACCCAACCCCAAACTGCAGCCCTGTTTTTCTGGGAAATGTAGTTTGGGAAGGCCTTTTGAATACTTTTCTACAGAAAATACTTTTCTGTAGAAAAATATTCAAAAGGCCCTGCCCTAAACTACATTTCCTAGAAGTCTGCTCATCCCAGAAGAATGGATCTGCCTGTGTTAAAGCCCTAGTGTAGGTTAATCACATGTGCTTAAATTGGAAAAATTCTTTGAAATCACTGGATAGACTGATTGTTCTGGAACTTTGCAGGCTTTCTGAAAAAGACTTTTAAAAATTCTTGGAAAACAGGGAATGAATGAATCTTTCTGGAACTTTGCAGGATTGATGTCCTGCCTATGTGTCCCATTGTGCAGAAATTGAAGGATATGCCTTTTGTAGTTTTTCCTAATTGTTTGTAAAAATGTTTTCAAATTCCTAAAAATTAGTGGATGACTGAAACATTCTGAAATATGGCAAGCTTAAAGTTGTAAATGTTGCTTACAAGTATGCCAAGTTTCATCTTGATAACTATTAAAAATGACAGAGAAACGAGCCTCATGATTTTCCCCATTGCCGCTAATGAAACAAATCTTAAAGCAATTATGAAGCTTCAGTGATTTGGATTACGAATTGAAATGGGACCCCTCCAAATCCTTATGAATTGAAGCTGAGAACAATTCAAATCTCTGAACTGAATTGCCTCGCAGCTCCAGGGCTTCCTCGATGACACCGATTATCTGGACCGTTCGCAGTCTGGCTTCAGACCTGGGCACAGTACCGAGACGGCTTTGGTCGCCTTAGTGGATGGCCTCCGCAGAGAGCTGGACAGGGGGAGTGTGATGCTGCTCGTTCTCTTGGACATCTCAGCGGCTTTCGATACCGTCGACCACGGTATCCTTCTGGGAAGACTCACCGGGATGGGACTTGGGGGCACAGTTCTTCTGTGGCTCCGTTCCTTCCTGGAGGGTCGTTCCCAGTCGGTGAAGCTGGGGGATTCCTGCTCGGACCCCTGGCCTTTGACCTGTGGGGTCCCACAAGGATCTATTTTATCCCCCATGCTATTCAACATCTACATGAAACCGCTGGGTGAGGTCATCCGGAGTTTTGGAGTACGTTGCCATCTCTACGCAGATGACACCCAACTCCACTACTCCTTTCCACCAGGCTCCAAGGAAGGCCCTCAGATACTGGACCAGTGCCTGGCTGCTGTGATGGTGTGGATGAGGAAGAACAAGCTGAGGATCAATCCCAATAAGACAGAGGTCCTCCAGGTCAGTCATTCGTCTGATCGGGGCATTGGATGGCAACCTGTGCCGGATGGGGTTACACTCCCCCTGAAGTCACAGGTCCGCAGTTTGGGGGTTCTCTTAGACTCAGTGCTGATGCTTGATGCTCAGGTGTTGGCGGTGGCTAGCAGAGCCTTCGCACAGTTAAAACTTGTGCACCAACTGCAACCATACCTCGTGAAGTCTGACTTGTCCATGGTGGTCCACGCCTTGGTTACCTCTAGACTGGATTACTGCAATGCACTCTACGTGGGGCTTCCCTTGAAGATGGCCCAGAAACTTCAGCTTGTCCAACGCTCGGCTGCCAGATTCATAACCGGGGCTGGTTACAGGGAGCGGTCGACCCCCCCTGTTTAAAGAGCTCCACTGGCTGCCGTTTATTTTCCGGGCCCAATTCAAGGTGCAGGTGATTACCTATAAAGCCCTAAACGGTTTGGGACCCGCCTACCTTTGTGACCGGCTCTCCCCCCATGAACCAGCTCGAGCCCTTCGCTCCTCGGGGGAGGCCCTCCTTTCGTCTCCACCAGTTTCACAGACCCGGTTTGTGAATACTAGGGAGAAAGCTTTCTCCTCTGTGGCCCCCCAACTTTGGAATTCCCTTCCGGGAGAGATCAGGAATGCCCTATCACTGGAAGCCTTTAAGGGACAACTGAAAACCGGATTTTTCTGCCTAGCCTTTGGAGACTAGATCCTTCAACACCCATTTTTTTTTATTTCCTTCCCCTTTGCGACTCTTCACGTTTGGGCCCTACTCCATTTATCTTCTCCAGTTTTTAAACATCTTATATGTACATGTGGCCTGCTCTCTCGTCTTCCTTTTTCCTTCTGTTTTGATACATTTGTTATTGTGTTTTTGTTAGATGTA
Source organism: Anolis apletophallus (assembly GCA_030556195.1). Taxonomy (NCBI): domain Eukaryota; kingdom Metazoa; phylum Chordata; class Lepidosauria; order Squamata; family Anolidae; genus Anolis; species Anolis apletophallus. The sequence continues at coordinate 33,878,412 of JARBWK010000004.1, read as the reverse complement.
TTCATTGTACTGTGTTTACTGTTTTATTGTGTTTATTGTTTTTTTTGATGTCTGATATTTTGTGATTTGTGGTTTGGGCATGGCCCCATGTAAGCCGCTCCGAGTCCCCTTTGGGGATAGGGAAGTGGCTTATAAATAAAGTTTATTATTATTATTTATTTACGACATTTCAGCCATTTCACACACCTGTAAGGCCCTCCCACCTTCTTTTACACACATTTTTAAAGTCTCACATTATTTTGTTTTGTGAATTTCAGAATGATTTTCCTGTAAGACTATAATTTTAAAGACATTATCCCATGGGGTTTTCTTGGGAGAGGGGGTGTAATCGTGGTGTTTGGTCCTTTAGAGTTGCAAATCACTATGTTCCTTATAACATGTCATCTGCATTTACTGATTTCTCCATAACTAATTGTTTTCATTATTATCCCACAAGTGAGTGGATTCTCCACCCTCTCCCCTTTAAAAAATCGGTCTCACTTTCACATCATGAGGGATCAAGCTCTCAGTATCAAGATTTGTGTTAAAAAGGCAAAGAAAAATAGCTAAAGTAGCAATATTTCTTAATTTTATTTTTTAAAAAATATTACTAAAAAGGATTGAGCAGCTGCATTATGGCAAAGTACTGGAGCTCACTCCTGGCTAGGAGACCACCCATTTGCCCAAATCACAGATTTGATTCCATGTGGGTGATTCTGCCAACTCTTATCCCATGTGTTTTTGTACTTTTGGAATGGAATATCTCAGTTCCTGAGTCCAGAAGACGATCTCAGGCTGTCACCCCCTTCTTTTTTCTGACTGTTTCTAATGTTTAACTGAGAAATTGTGATGGAGCTAGCAGAAAGACTCCTGCATCATGAGAAGAGCTCTATCAGAAATCATACCCTCAATGAATTATAACTGTTTTATAACTGGGGGGTGGAGTGATGGGATAAGGTCCAAAAAGCCAAACAACAGCAGACAGTTGATGTGTGTGGCCAATAAAATTTTAACTAACTGGTCTGTCTCTTTTTAATATTTAGAATAATTTACAGGTGATGTAATATTGTCATGCCACGTGTTTCTCCAACTATATTCCCAGCAGCAACCAATGATACTGAGTTCAGATGGAGCAATGTACAATGAGTCTTTTTTCAAGCTATACAAAGAAGACAAGAGTTGATATTTTGACGGAGAATAAATAAACTCATAAAACATTTGCACGAAACAATTAACCTAAATAGAGGATATATATCAAATCTGAAAGGCATAGCTTACGTGGGTGGCTCAGTGACATAGTTCATTACAGTCAATGAGAGTTTCATTGAGACAAAAGGTTAAAACCAGATCATCCTGTGTGTGAAATTACGAAGAAGCTGGCTTTGCATTTATCAGGTTTTAGAGCAAACAACCACAATAAAGTCTAACATGAGTGAATGTTTTTGTATGTTCCTAACAATTAATCCGGCCAGTTAAGTTGACTATTCACCTGGAGAATTCTTGTTTTATATTTCTTACTGGATGTCACATTAACTCTCTAATATATCCAAGCATTATATGCTAGACAATGCTTTATTCTAAACTGGCAAGATACCTTTCAGTAACTGAATAGCAATTCATACCCTCTAATTATTCCTATATTCCAGTAGTGATGATTCCTATTAAAGTGGAAAGTAACAGCTCAGTACCAAGTACAATCCAATAGGTTATGACACCCTGCTTTGAAATGTGTGTCTTCTTTTTTTTTTTTAGTTTTTCTCTCACCATTTTTAGATTTTTGCTTTTCCATGTAATATACATAAAGTTTTCATTAAGTGTATTCATTAAAATAAAAAAACATTTTTATTGTAACTGTTAATTAGCATTAATAGTTTTTTCCCCTAACAATAAAAAGAAATGAAATTGCATAAACAAAAACCCCAATTTTCCCCTCAGATTTTCCTTATAAGACAACGGAAAATATATTTGAGATAGCCTCCTCAGAAGAACAAAAGATTACTACTAATAAAACCATGTTAGTGCTTCTCTAAGTGTGGAATATTTCGATTCCTGTATACTGTTATCTGCTTGACTTCTCATTGAACTTCATCCCCAAAAGGAGAAAGTCCTTGGTCCTTCAATAGTTCTTTGATATTTTATTGATTGGTTTGTCAAAGCATCATGACTGTAAACTAGAAACATCAAAGAATCCCAAAAACTTTGAACACCATACATGGGTTCACTTGTAGCTTCACAACCTTGACTTTACAGTGTTTGAACAGAGATATGAACTGTCTCTCAACATTTTTTAAAAATGCCATATACATTTTTATATGTCAAGAATAATGAAATCAGTGTTGGTACCTTTTAGAATTATATGACATTTGAAAAGAAAATGACATCTCCGCTCAGTTTGAAGCTGTTTTAGTTCAATGATAACCATCTCTAAAATTGGAATTCATCCAAGTTAACATGTTGGTTTTCATTTTTAAAACTGGAAGAAGCAAACAAAAAAAACAAGAGAGGCATTATTGAAACCCTTTTAGAAAAATGGTTGCATACCTGTATACACACACTTCGTGTGTATCCATGCCATCATATTTTTTATTTCTATGTATGTTTGTGAATAGCGTTAGTGAATAAAACTAATCTGAGGATAATTAAAGTATTTGAACTATGGTGGTAGATGAGAACTTTGAATATTTTGGACTGACAAAATGACCAATAAATGACTCCAAAACATATCAAATCTAAACTCTCCCTGGAAACCAAAATGAATGAAGGCCTATGTACAATGTGTTGCAGTAATCCAGCCTTGAAGTAACCGTGGCATGAACTACCATTGCCAGAGCCACTGATGGAATGTAAGGAGCCAGCTGTCTCACTTGACGGAGATGGAAGAAGGCCTGCTTACTAACGATGGCGATCTGGCCTCCATAATCAGTTGAGAATCTAGCACCACACCCAGACTCTTCACTGTAGTAGATGAAGCCAAAGGTGCACCGTCAAAAGTGGGCAGCGTCCAGGCATAACCCATCTCAGTGCTGCCTGTACCTTTACGAAATAGCCCCTTAAAGTTCTATGGAGCTTCCTAGTTTTCCTTTCCCCCTTTCTGAGCTCAGGAATCTTGCAAGTTGCAATCAGAATTTAGAGAGAGTGGACTTTGCTTCTAGAAGCCTCTGTCTAACATAGAACCTAGCCACAGCAACCTGGACATCCAAAATAGTCTTTTAAATGAATTTACACAGCCATATATGGACATGCAAACTTTCTGTTTTATTACTATGTTTATTTATTTATTTTACTATATTTGTATACTGTCCTTCTCAGCCCGCAGGCGACTCAGGATGGTTAACTAGGTATATATTATTTCTGCATAATGAGTTTTTTCATCTTACTCTCTTTATAATTTATATAGTGAAAATTTGTAAAGAAATACAATGAACTTTTGAAGTTTGGTAGTTTTATAATGTTCAATACTGTCTACAGTTTACTTAAGAGTCTCACCATTATATGGATATAATTAAATTATATTTAAGAGGGTAAAGCTTAAATTCCAATGCTAAGGGTAAGGTTTTCTATATTTCTGTGCAGCTATCATAAGAAGACATAGCCTAATTTGAAAAAGTCGCAATATGGAAATCAATCTAAGAAATCTCTTAACTACAAAAACATGACACAGCATGAAAGCAAGAAGAAATCTACACTTTCAAGAAAGCTCATTAAAAACTGTGATTTCTGGCAAACAGATCTATTACCATGTTATAATCTAACAAAGACATGTTTAACTGAGAAACAGTATCCTTTTTGTTGAATCAAGTGGAAAAATAGTTTTTCCAAGGCATATATTACTGAACCCTTTCAAGTAGCTTGCCAAAATGTTAGACAGTTTTAATGCAAATCTAGGCCACAGATTATTTCTTAATATATTGATTGATATTTTAACTAAATGTGGATTCTGTGTTTTATCCTGTTTTTCTTGCTCCTTTTGGACATTTTATATCAATTACAATTACACTGAAAGAAAACAATGCCAGCATTAACATCCTGATATACACACATTTGTACACACATTTCCCTTAACCAATTTCTTTGAAGCCATTGAAATTGCGGTTTTTTAAGGCTCCTACTGACAATGATGACTTTATCTCATATTTAATGCTTGCAAACAGATAGAACAAGAAAGTTATTTAAGGTCATGGGTTTTTGATACTACGTGATTTATGATAACCAATTGCTTTAAATGGGTTCAAATTGGATTCAGATAAAGTTAAATTATTAAAAAAATTCTGATAGTTCATATGAATACATTTAAGCTGTGCCAGTCTATTTTATTTAATTTTACATTGAAGCAGAAATAGGGTAACATCCAATGGGACCCACAGAAGAAATGACATGTCCTAAAATGCTTAAAATGTTGGATTTTGGCAGAAAAAAACTTTGTTAATAAAACTGCTATTTTAGGCATACTGAAATATGTCTTTTGTTTGTTCTGTGGATTAAATTTTCATGGTGCCACAGGTAGTGGAATTTGAGTATATATTTATTGCAACCATCCAAGATCTGTAAAAAGCAGTGTAGATCTGATTAATCTATTAGATATGAATACACACACTGCAGTGCCATTGGTTTAAATGTTTATCTGCATCTTTTGAAAAATAGCTGGCTGAATGCTGTGAATGGATGTCCTTCCATATGCTTTTAATTCCTTACAAGAATGAAACTTCAATGATCAAGGTGGCAAGGTTCCACAAGTAGGACCACACTTTTTTCTTCTATATTCATATTTTTCAGATGTATGCCAGGCCTCACTGTGCATGGAACTAGTGTTGACCATTGGATGCCAATGATTTTCCTGTTATTAACTGACAAATGGGAATGAGGTGGTGCAGTGGGTTAAACCACTGATCAGTAGTGGTTCAAATCCACAGAGCAGAGTGAGCTCCTGTTGTTAGCCCCAGCTTCTGCCAACCTAGCATTTTTAAAACATGCAAATGTGAGTAGATCAATATGTACCACTCCGGTGGGAAGGTAATGGCATGCCATGCAGTCATGCCAATCACATGATATAGGAGATGTCTATGGGCAATGCCAGATTTTGGCTTTAAAAAGTGATGCGCACCCCCCCCCCGAGTTGGACTTAGGGCAGATCTAGACAGCCTCTTTATTGTGGAAACTTCCGCAATAAAAATGGGGCTGTCCAAACAATCCCAAATTAATTTGCAAACAAACCCTGGTTTGTGGTGAATTATTTTGATAGTGGGTTTATTCCACACATTCTTGGAAGGCACAGGATAAACCCACTACTTCCAGTGTCTGGACTGCAGAATACTGTAGTCCAAACAGTATTCCCACAGTTTTCTGGGCTAAATTGGCCCACTAAACCATAGGAATACCCACTCCCTCCCCCAAAGTCCTAAAGAAACTACTTTTTAAAATAAAAGTATTTACCGGGCCTTGATTGCAGAGCTGGCGCAGCTCTCCTGGCATGTAGAAATGATGCACCAGGAGAAACGGGGAGAAAAATCCCCCTTCTCCTTTTTTAAACACAAATGCTCCTGGGATAAAGCCCTATCCAGAAAGGCCCTTAATGTCAAGGGGAAGCCTTTACCTTTATTTAACTGATCAAAGTAACAATGTCACTTGCTTCCACTTTGGGTGCCATAGCCCCATCCCATGAGATTGTAGGATTTTCAATTTGGCATTTAGAATTCTCTGCCTAGAAACTCTAAAATTGTAGTTCAATTAAATTTCACTTGAGAAGTCTTGCAAAGAACAGCAAATAATTTATCCCAGAATTTCCATTGTGTGTGTGTCAGTAGCGACTTGAGAAACTGCAAGTCACTTCTGGTATGAAAGAATTGGTCATCTTCAAGGATGTTGCTCAGGGACATCTGAATATTTTGATGTTTTACCATCCTTGTGGGAGGCTTTTTTTATGTCCCCACATAGGGAGCTGGAGCTAACAGAGGGAGCTCTTGGTTAGAACCTCCAACCTGTTGGTCTTTGGTCCTGCCGGCACAAGGGGTCAACCCATTGCTCCACCGGTGAAGATGAAGCCACAGCAGTTAAAGTGGTATCAGATTGCTACAAAAAGTCTTCTTTGTTATTTACACACCCAGGATATATTGAAACATTTCAGATGGAATGAGATATCTAGCAAAAACTCTAAGTGCTGCCAATCCGCCAGTCCTAGGATTCCATAGGATGGATCCATGCAATTAAAGTGGTATCAAACTATTGCAGCTCTCTCTTTTGGAGTTGCATGGACTGTGTTAAAGAGCACACACACATGCAGCTACATAAGATGTATACACTGTTCATTCTAATGAATCTTGGAATAATATTTGCTGTTTGCCTAATATAAGCGGGTTAGTCAAATAATCTGATTCCAAAACCATTATAAATATGAAGAAAAATGCTTGTAGCTGCAGAAAGAAAATGACAATTGCCATATTATAAATGGAATGCATATTTGTATAATTAAATCTATAATCATTAGTCTGCAATCCCTGCCCACAACTTATTTCCAATTGTAAATTTTGTTACGAAGGGATCAAAATGTCAACTAATATGGAAATTTGAATTCATGGTATGTTTTCATGTGGGTTGGTAATAATATTCAATAAAAGGCTCTGAATTTTTTTTAGTGATAGTAATAGAAAATGATTACTGGTTTCATGGCCATATTTGTCTAGCATAATCAGAATAATTGCATGAATGTTGACATTTTAGACTATTTGCTGGTAAAAGAAGAACAAATAATTTTATATGTGAACAATTAGCCAATATCTGCCTATGTGTGTAAGAGAGAAGACAGACAGACATATTTTTTTATACAACACTGAATTTCCATAGAACCTAGATAGTAATTCTGGATATAATGTGCCACAGAAAAATAAAATAATAATGTTGACAGTATTATAGGTTTTATTTAAGAATATTTCATTAGATTAGAGGCAAGATACTACATAGGAATCCCATTAAAATCGTAGTCTCATGTGGGCATTTTATCTTCCGTTACATAATTAGTACCAGTAAGTGTTTTCCACATCATTGAGGTGATTAATGCACTTTAGGTTTTAGTCCAAACTTTTAAAAAGCCATCCAATGTGTGAGATCCATTTTGAATCTTTGAGAACTTTGGAAACTCCTTGAAAATCTGGACTTAAACCCAAGGGAGACACACAAACTCCACCAACACAGAAACTGCCATTCATCAGGGTCCATGCCATCTTACTTTATGCCTTCACATTTTTCAGACATATATTTAGCCCAGCCCACAACAGAAACAATAAATGATGTGAAATCTATGCTGGAAGCAGATAAACGAGCATTGTGAAAAAGGAGGGATAACCATATCCACAACAAGATATATGGCTTTTATTAGGCCAACTAGAAAGCCATAGAAAACTCTGCAAGCTTTCAAAATCTCCAGATCCCTTCATCCTTTCACAAACCAAGATGTTAAAAAATAACAGTAAAAGAAATTGTATGAGGGATGGCTTGATCTCAGAGCCATGTCACTGTCTGTATATTATGATAATAAAGGTGAGAAAGGACCTGCACATTCTCAAAATCATTGTAACAATTACATGTTTAAAAGGAGAAAATGAAGTTTTATGTGGTTGTTTTTTCAGTGTATTCTTTCTAATGTGATAAAGCAACCTAGAATGACTACTAGACAACTGGTATGTTTTTAAGGATAAGGCTATATGTTGCTTCCAATATCAGAGACAGTTTCTAGACAATTTTTAAAATGTCATTACTTACAATAGATCCGTCCCAGTAATTAGTTATTGTTATAACTGCACTTTAAAAGTAAAACTTTACTTTCCTATTCTGAATGCTAATTAACACAAATGCCTTTTATAAACTTTCCAACAAAGCTATCTGAATACTTCAAATCACTGACTTGCAGTACAAAACACACACACCCCTATCAGCCCCTCACATCATGCCAAGGCAGTAGTATAAAGCATAGCAATGGCCAGCAATTAATATCAGCACAAGTTCCTGCAGAATGTGTAGGGGGCAATTTTCAACCTATACTTCCCAGCAATCCTCAATTTCCAACCCATTGCATGAGCTTAAAAGTATCCAAACATGGAACTGAAAGTAACCAGGAACTGATTAGGCTTGGATTCATTTACTTTATAGTGTTGCTTTTTGTGTATTCTTTGCATTTGGAGAGTTTGCAAGAACTGGCATTTACTGATATCAATCATTAGCAGCGGGGGGAAACCCCAAATTGTTTTAGGTATTTATGGAGTCTGGGAGCTTGGGAAATTGCACCACACCTGGAAGGGCACATGCAGTCTATAGACTGCAATTCCCCATGCACATTAAACCACATTATGCTCTTCCTCCACTTAGGACCTTATCAGATGAGCAGGGATAAAGCGGGGGACAGTGGAGGGAGCTATTAAGCTCTGTCCCCTCCTGTCAAGGTCCATGTTCTTTCTTCCTATGCTTTTCCCCCATCTGTCCCTGCTTCCTCTTCATTTCTTCTTTTCTTCTTCAATGAGGTTCCATCTGGGATCCATCTCTCTGATGCCGCAACACTGCCACAATTAAGCCCCAAGGAGTCCCATGAGAAGTAGCCCTGAATCATGTGATGAGCTCTGTGGGGCTCTGTTCTAGCAGTGGAAAGAAGCAGTCAGAAGACTCTCTTCTCCCTGCATCTGATAAGCAACTTAGTGAGAATCATTACATATAGCTGAATGCTGGTAATTAGTTATTGTCACTCTTGGTGAAGTACCTCCCCAAAACCAGTTGCCAGGGAATTCAAATGAGAGGGTTCTTTTCTCTCTTTCTTTTAATTTGTGGGCGTCTGTGATTACGACAGTAACAAAATTGGCCTGGAAAAATCTTTTATCTGATCAGCACAGACTTACTAAATGGTTGATTACAGAATTCATTTTAAGGGCAACATTTTTTAAAAAAACACTAGTGTTCCTAAAATTCTGGATGCTAACTACTTTAATTTTTTTAAAAAGCCTGAAGCATCTGTTTTAAGTACTAGAAATGTAAGATATTTCGGCAAATTTAAATGTGTTAAAAGACCCAGAAGTGTCAACACTGTTTTTTTCAAATCATCAGCATGTCAGAATTTGGAATCTATCATTTCAAAATATGTGGTAGAGGGAAAATATGGAATCTTGCGAGTTCGAAGTGTGATCGGGATTTCAATGATAATAGATCTCACATAGAAAATCATTTGTTCTGTAAAACAGGCAAAAGAATTTGTTTTCTGTTTGACTCATACATAATGTATACTCCTTAAGAGTCTGCAAAACCCAATTGATGAAGCTGAGATATGTATATAGGACAAATTACTTTAAGGACAAATGAGGAATAGATTGCCGTCTGGCTGCTAGCATGAACATTTACAATTATAGTGATTATTAAAAACATTGCCTAATACCAAAACACTCGATAAAACTGTCAAGAGTTGTAAGCACTTAAATGCTGTTTCAGTAGTATTCCAGCTAGATATATGTCTACAAATTCACATTTAGGGCAGCTTTAAGGGATAATAAAACTCAAAATATACTAAATATATTAAAACATATGATGTACAAGCAGAATTACTGTTTCAATTGTTGTTCATCACAGTATTCTCCCTAATCACTTATTAGCTTATGCCAGTGATTTTCAACCTTTTTTGAGCCGTGGCACATTTTTTACATTTACAAAATCCTGGGGCACGCCACCAACCAAAATGACACAAAATGACACTCTAACATAGTAATACATATAGTTACTATGTTTTAAATATATTTATACACTCACTTAGTGTGAAACCTGGGCCTGTTTCGATGAACACAAAATAGATATCCTGGCAGGAATGGTAGAAAGACACACACGAAGTTCTTGCCCAACAGCTGTCAGTCTCTCTCTGTTTTTAGTTTTTATCACAGTCAAGCTTGAGAAGCTCATCTCACACAGATATGTGGTTGAAAATGGGAGCAATGTCAAAATAGCTTTGTTTGCCAGAATGGGGAACTCCCTGGCAACAGATAACCAAAAACTGTCCAAAGGAAGATCAGCAAATTTTAACTTTAAACTACAATCTTGTTTCAGTTCAATGAGTTTCTCTTGCTCCTTTAAAACTTCCCCATCACTGTCACTCACTTGTCTTGCTGTGATCCCAAATTGCCACTGTCATTTGACACACAGCTGCAGTACTAACTCTAACTTTGTTTACTTAGCCGAGTCTGAGCAAATCCAAGATGGGTCCACCTGGATTCAGTGGAATCCTTCCTTTATCTTTGATGTTCATGTTCTACCTATATGCGATTGCGATATGTTTATTGTACCAACCATATGAGTTTATGTTACATCCTGGACGCCCTGACGAAGCGTGGAATACTCCATAGCGAAACGGGATTTGGAGTCCTCTTTAAACCAGCAGTTCACCCGTTGGCGTGGGTGCCACGGTGGGGGGAACAGCCAGCCCCCTACTGGGTCTACTTATTGTGTAACTTCTGGCCCACTCATGGTTGTGTTGTGGCGACCATTTGGTCCTATTGAGGCACGCAGCAATGTCTGTGGCCTGAATAAACTGCACTATTTGCATTTTTGAATCTACACGTCCTGGTGTGTGCTGTACATTGTTCATTTTTGCTCCTGCTTCCGCCCACACACATTTGGATCCCTCCGGGGTGCTTGAGCGGCTTCCAGACCCGGGCTCCAGGGGGGCCATCCCCCCAGGGCCGAGGTGCCACCCCACAGCCATTTGGCTTGGCGTACCCCCCCTGTGGATCCATACCAGGGGCTGCCCAACCTGGTTGGGGGCTGCGGCACGGGGTAGTTCCCCTTTAATTTCGGGGCCTTCGCCTCCCCGCAGACGAGACCGCACCCACTCTGATACCTACGTCAGCACGCCCGCGCTTGTGGTCCCCGCCCCCTGGCCTCCGCCGCGTCCAGCGCCCTTGACGTCATCCAGGAGCGCTGTGTTTACATCTCCATCGACTGCGAGACGTGGGAGGGGCGGGCGCCTTCTCCTGACGCGCCTGGGATTTCGACACGCCGGGACCGCCCGGACGATACTGCCATCAGCCCGGCTCCCTCTGTTCCTCGCTCTTCTCCGCTCCACAGGGGGGAGCTTTTTCATCTGTTTCCCCCCCCCACCTCTCCATCAGGACTACAGCGGACTTGTGAACTTATCCCTGGACACCTGGCGGGGCCTGATCTGAGTCTACCTCCAGGAACTGGGTCTCCACCGCGGACCTTTGCGGTTTGATGCTTTTTATGCCCATTCTTGATGTTTATTCCCTGTGCTCTCTGCCTTATCCACGGAGCTTCCTGTGCCTCCTCCGACTGGCTGGTACATTGCACCCATGAGGTCTTTACTTTCATTGTAGGGAGATACGCCCTCCCGGGGGTGGCTACACCTTGGGCACATCCTGCCACTAGGTGTTCCCAGGCAGCCCTCTTTGCCCCCCTCCTTGGGTTTCCAACTGCGTGGGGGATAGCGATTGAGTTATTGTTTATTTACCACACCACCGATGTGTTTACTGTATACTGTATATTTCCACATATTGTTTAGTCCAGCTTTTGTGTTGACTTTGCTCGCGACCGTAGCACTCTCATGTCACTTCTTGGGTGACGTGAGAGTGCTATGGTTCCATTTCTTAAAGAGACAGATGTGCCTTATAGTTTATATATGAATTAAGCCCGAAAAAAATTCCCCGGCACACCTGATGATCTCTTATGGCACACTAGTGTTCCACGGCCCACTGGTTGAAAATCACTGGCTTATGCAATGTAAAAGGCAAAGAACAAAGGAATAAACTACACTTTAAATGTAATAACCTTTTATGAAATACGGTGCCGAAGGAAATATCTGTGCATACCATGTATGGATATAATGATAAATGAATGGGTACTAGAGCAAATCAAGCCTGAATTCTCACTGTAAGATAAGATGACTAAATTGAGGTTGTTGCACTTTGAACATATCAAGACGGTAATGCTTGATAAAGAAGAGGCAGCAGGAAAGAGAGGACTGATTGCATTACAGTAGGATTGATTCAATCAAGGAATTCATAACCCTGGATTTGAAAGACTTTGAGATCTTTCATGGAAGCCTCTCATTCATAGATTCATTCGCCATAAATCAAAGTCAACGTGATGGCAAATGGCAGACGCTACTATTTCTTGGAATGAAGCATATTGCAAGGGAAATCTTGTTTCATCCTCATCGATGTGATAAAAAATATCCCACCTTCTGGCCTTTTAAGATGGTCATCTAGATTTAGATAGTTGCTACTGCTGTTATTATTCTCAAAGAACTTCATCACATTGACAGTTTTCAGTGTTCTAGGACCCTGGAAGCACGGAGCCTAGCAGAGCACATCAAATAATGTAGGGCTTCTTCTGGTGGGGTTTCATGCTTCCAGAGCCCCGCAAGCATCCTAGGATGCTGAAAAGAGAACACAGGAAGCTTCCTGTGTTCTCATTGAGAAGAATGGAGCAAACACAGAGGGAAGCCAGGTGGTGATGCTTCCTCCCCGTGTGATGGGTAAGTGATGAGGTGGGGCACAGGGCAATGGTTTCCCCTACTACCTGCTGGATTCGTCATGATGCATGGTGAATCCCCACACTATCGTCCACCATATAGACCTCCATGTGATGACATCCTGAGTCTACATGTTTTGTTCCTGATGAAGATCATCTACTAGTGCCAGTAACAAACAAAAACGAAAAAATCATGTAGCATCTGTTTTAAGTACTGGAGATGTAAAGTATCTCAGCAAATTTAAAAGTGTTAAAAGGTCCCAGAAATGTCAAAACTGTTTCTTGAAATCATCAGCATGTCACAATTTAGTAACCATAATTTCAAAATATGTAGAAGAGAGAAAATATGGAGTGCTTATGAGTTAGAAATATTATCTGGAAAAATGTAAAATCTAGAGTGTTGTGTGGTTTCCGGGTTGTATGGCCATGTTCTAGCAACATTTCCTCCTGATGTTTCACCTGCATCTGTGGTTGGCATCCTAAGAGGATATCTGAACTCCTTCAGAGATCTTCAGAGAAAATGCTGCTAGAACACAGCCATACAGCCCGGAAACCACACAACACTCCAGTGATTCTGGCTGTGAAAGCCTTCGTCAATATAGTATAAAATCTAGTTTGGTCCTGTATAAAAGTGATCTATCTTGCAGGGCACTCTTTCTCACAAACACATACCAATATATGTATATGTTTGCACACCCATGCACAAGTACATATATATTTCCATGGTTCCATGGCAGCTTCCTCAATTAAAGCACCATTTCAATCTTTATCCTTTATATCAGTGGTTCCCAACCTTTGGGCCTCCAGGTCTTTTGGGCTTCAGTTCCTAACAGCTGGTAAGCTGGCTGGGATTTTTGGAAGTTGAAGTCCAGAACACCTGGAGGCCCAAAGGTTGGAACCACTGCTTTATACACACCAATCACTTTTTACATTTTTGAGAACTGGCATTAATACATTTCACTTCCCCCTCCCTTGCTTAAAGAGCCATATTCATTCAGGGGTCATGAATAAGACATGGATACTGAAGTTGCCTGAGAATAGAATGAAACATGAGTGAAACAATTGTTTGCACACCACACATGAATCCTGCACACAACAAACCTTATCCAGATCTACCCTGTACATTACCCACACTCTAAATGCATTATCCATATACAGTCTCTCTTCCCCAAATGCATGCCCATACATATATACTTCAGAAGCACAACAGAAACATTCTCTTTCTCCAAGGGTACATCATGAATTTTCTTTACAATTCTTTGAAAATATTACACCTTCCTCAGTGCAAACAATAAAAACGATGTAACCTGCCCTTAGGGCAATATTTCCAAATACATCTATCTCCCCTTATTCCTTGTCTTTCCAAAGAAGAGGGACATCCATTAAAGAAGTCCCTCAGCTGAGTTTTTGTGGTAATATAGAGAGCATGGCAGGCTACAACTATAGCAAAGGCTTGAGGTACAACAACAAAAATAAAAGAAAGCTGGTTTCTATTCCAGAAACAGCGTGCACAGTGCAGCAATCAAAGAAACAGAAGCACACATGTATTCATAAATTTTGACACTTTTAAAACTTTTACTAGCACACTGGCTATAATTTATTGATACTGGTTTTGGCTTGTCAGGCATTTGCCTTTGAAGATGTCAGGATAATCTTCAATATTAAGTGCTGCTTTGTTCCCACAGGATTTGCATCTGGGGATTCCCTTCCCTAGTGTTGTAACCTCCTTATCTTGAACCAACATTACAGACTGTTCATCACTGTCTGTGCCAGAAACTTTATCAGCATTGCTACCAGGAACAGCAGCAGGAACCACATTTTATAGGCAGCCAAGGTCTATACTTACCATTTAAGAGTGTCAATCATTCAATTCTGTATTCTCAAAGTTACTGCCTTGCCTGACTGTGAAGCCACAGCCTTCCCAGAGGTATCTAGAAATAAAGACATTGAACTAAAGTCCAAAGAAAAGACAGTCTAAAATATGTGAGAGAGACAAAGGTGAGGATCAAGGCAAGACAAAGGGTCTTTTTATTTCGGAAACTGGTTCCAAAGGAAATTATCCCACTGACAAGGGTTTTTGTGTCATGTTACAAAACACTTGATATCAATATCTCTCTTTAATAACATATACAATGTAGCTTTAGTCAAACCAATATTATTTTTTGTCTAGATTTGATTTTGAACAGGCAAAAAAGTGGCTATTCCACATACATAGAATACACAGTGAAAAAGAACAGCGTAGTAGCTAATACATAAACAAATGAGGCAGCAATGAATAGTCAATTATAAAGGCAATGATTGAGTCATCTCTAGTTCATACAAATATATTATAGAAGGTGAATACAAGCATACAATATACGGACATCATAAGGTAAGTACCAACTAAATGTATACAATCATAGTAGCGGTGAACAAGCTCATGCAAAGGTGAACGGAGAGGCCCAGGCTCAGCGGAGGAGAGTTCCTGGATGATAACTGAAAGGCACAGTCCCAGACGCCTTCCCAACTGAAGAAAATATACAAAATAATTAAAATGTTCGGGTAAATACCCAATATTCAAGTAAATATCCTTTTGGGAGGTCTTCCTTGGGCTGACGAATAAACACAATCTCGCGCGCCTTCGTTTCTTTCCTGTAGGGGCTTCCTCAGGGCCGGGGGCGTGGCCTAAATGGCGAAATCTCATGAGCATCTTGTGAGTGGCGAAGCACTAGAGTTATAATGATACAGACTGATTATACTCTAATATTACATACATGGTAATACTTCTAAAAGACGCTTTCAAATGGGAATGGCCAGGGTCATTAGGAAAAATATAAATACAAAATGTACAAGGAGACAGACGGATACATACCAAGGCATGGAACAACAGGAGCACCGCAGATGGGAACAGTATCCGTGGGCTAGGAGCGCAGAGGCTCAGCAAGGCTTCTATTAAATAGTGGCTAACACAGGTGTCTCTATTAAACAAGTAATTCACTTACAGAAAGTTTGCCATTTAACCCTTTCGGGGTCTCGCTTTGTAGATTGATTATCCATTTATTTTCGAGACGTAATAGGACACGTTTAGTGTTGGAGTGGAGTTGAGGGTGGATGTTTTCAAGTACAATTACTGTAAAGTTGTCATATTTGTGGTTTCAGGTCTTAAAGTGCATATATAACACGGAATTATCGTAACCAGTATGAAAACGTGACCTGTGCTCGCAAATTCTGGTCTTGAGTTCCCTAGTAGACTGACCTATGTAAAAAACCCCCACAACAGCCACAAATTAGACAATATACAATATTCTTAGAATTGCAAGTAGCCCAGGTATTGATCTTGTAGATTTTTTTGTTGTAAGGATTTTGGATTTGGGTGAGGGGGGAAATGTGCCTGCAGATACTACATTTCCCACACTTTTTAGTTCCATTGGGTAGGGGGATGGGAGGGGGGGCTGTTATCAAACATGTTGTCCTTAGTGTGTACTAACAAGTCTCTGAGATTTTGTGATCTTTTAAAAGCTATGAACGGTGGTTTCTCTAGGCCAGGAATGGAGCTCACTAGAGGCCAGAGATTAGTGACATTTTTTTTAATTTGTTGAGAGTGGGGAGATAATGTCAAGGGCCAAATAATATTAGAAGGAGAGGTTCTCTGCTGTGGTGTAAGTAACTGTTCTCTAGGTATGTTGTTGACTTTGGTAAGGGCAGTATTCAAAACTCTGTCAGGGTAACCTCTTTGTTTCAGGTTGTCAAGGAAGTTGTTGGCATCATGATTAAAGTGATGAGGAAAAGAAGAATTACGCTTCAGTCGTAATAAAGAGGAGAAAGGTAAATTGTTCTTAAGATGATGGGGATGAAAGAAAGAATAATGAAGTAGGGAGTTAGTGTTAGTGGGTTTCGAGTAATTCCTTACTTTAATCTGATTGAGGTGGACAAAAACAGTCAAGTCTAAAAAATTCACTTCTTCCCCACTGTGTTGAAAGGTAAAATTAATATTAGGATACCAATTGTTCATCCAATCCTTGAAACTCTGTAAATCTGTGTGTCCATCCACAATGCATAGGACATCATCTATATATCTAAAGAAATGTTTAATAAGGCTGGAGAATTGCATATGATCATTGGAAAACAGGAAAGTATGTTCCAAAGACCCCACGAAGATGTTAGCTACCGTGGGGGTTAGGGCTTTGCCCATGGAAATACCACCCACCTGCAAATAATATTGGTCCTTAAAGACAAAATAATTATAGTCAAAGATAAGATCAATAAGATCCATCAGGTATGCAGAAGATGGGCGATGTGGTTTAGGGCGATTCTCTAGGGTGTTGTGGATGATGTGTCTGGCCTCATTGAGCAGTATGTTGGTATAAAGTGACAAGATGTCAGCAGAAATCAGAATGTCAGAGGGGGAAATGGATATGCCGTCAATTTTATTAATGAGATCCCTGTGTCTTTAATGTATGTAAGTAACTGTTGAGGAAAAGGTTGTAATATAGTGTCAATAAAGATACCTAGGGGTTGAAGTAAACTATTAGTGGCCGCCACGATGGGTCTCCCTAACGGTGGCCTGGTGGGTTTATGGATCTTTGGAAGTAAGTACAGATGAGGGATGACGGGATGATGGTTAAACAAAAATTCAGCCTCTTTATTGGTCAATTGGCCATTCAGTAAGCCGTCCTAAATTACGTTATAGATGGTACGGGAGAATCTGGGGGTGGGGTCATGGGGCAATTCTCTATAATGATTGGAATTACTCAGTTGGGATTGAGCTTCATTGTAGTAATCATTTCTATCCCATACCACAACAGATCCTCCTTTGTCTGCTGGTTTGATAATCACCTGTGGGTGATTACCAAGTTCTCTGAGACGATTAATGTCTCTATAGCTCAAATTAGAGTGCCTCCTATCATGTCGGTGATTAATAAATTGTACCTGTTCAAAATTTTTTATGTTGTCTGACACAATGGGAGGTGTGAAATTACTAGGGGTCTTAATTCTGGAGGCCGTATAGTTGTCACTGGGGGAATCCTTAAAATGTTATTTGAGGCGAATAGTGCGAAATAAGGTGGCTAGATCAGTACGAATATTAACATGGGAACAGTTTGGAGTGTACACATATGATAAACCTTTATTTAGCAATTGAATATCATGGTTAGACAAGACCAGGTGGGATAAATTAACAACTAAGTTCCCTTCTTTCTTCCCTGTCCCTTTGGATAATTTTGTCTCTGTTGTTGTGGATTGGAAGAAATAGAAGTGGAAGGGGCATTAGGTTGTTTCTTTTAAAAGATCACAAAATCTCAGAGACTTGTTAGTACACACTAAGGACAACATGTTTGATAACAGCCCCCCTCCCATCCCCCTACCCAATGGAACTAAAAAGTGTGGGAAATGCAGTATCTGCAGGCACATTCCCCCAAATCCAAAATCCTTACAACAAAAAAATCTACAAGATCAATACCTGGGCTACTTGCAATTCTAAGAATATCATATATTGTCTAATTTGTGGCTGTTGTGGGTTTTTTTTTTACATAGGTCAGTCTACTAGGGAACTCAAGACCAGAATTTGCGAGCACAGGTCACGTTTTCATACTGGTTACGATAATTCCATGTTATATATGCACTTTGATGCTACTCCTGTACTTTCTGTGGATTATTCCTGATATTTGGATTTTGGTTTTTATACCACTTTGCTGAATTGCTTTTTTATATATATTCTTCAATAAACTGCTTTGCTATTTTAACTTGGACTGGAATATGTGTTAAATACAAAGGTGGTTCCCAGCCTTGGAGTGCAATACTGAAGATGATAGAGTAAAGTGAGACAGAGGGCTCCCGGCAGCAGTGTCCATTTTTTCTGGAAAACTTCCTTAGGCCCCTTTCCCAACAGCACTTGCATGGGGGGGGCAATGAAAACCCTCAGAGTTCCTCTCGGGGGATGATGGGAGTTGAAGTTTTTCTATTTCTCTGTTTCTTAGCCAGTAAAAAGTCTGGTTTGTGTCTGTGCTCTGATTGGCTGAGAATGGACACAAGTGACAACTACAATTCCCAGACCTCTCTTGTGATTTGTCTTATTTCTAAAAATGTTACGGTGAAAAATTAAAATAATTCCAAAAAATTAGTAGATTGGTGAATTGTTCTGAAACTTGGCAGGCCTGCAGTCATAAATGGGTTCTACAACTGAGGCAGACGTTATGCAGATAGGCCTACAAATGACTGAGAAACAAGCCTCTAAAGTTTCCCCATTGTAGCAAATGAGCTGAATCTTTCCCAAATATTTCCTGGTAAACAGAAAGAGGGGTTAGTTGTAAACAGGACTGAAAATGTCATGTTTTTGTACTGAATTGCACACCCCTACTAGGCACTTCACGCCAGTTAGTCACTGAGAAAATGTAAGTGGAATTTCATTATTCAGAGTTGTATTACTCTAGTTATGTCTACAATTAATTAATTAAATATGTTAACTTCATCTCTGAGATATTACAACCCCTTCGTATACTGATATTTCAGGTTAACACAGCTATGTCTTTGAATTCAACATAGCTATGTCTTTGAGTTCATTAAAAAACATTGCCACAATAGAAATAGAATTGGCACTTTTCTATACTCCTAGAACTTATCCAGTGATTAGATCAGTAGCCCAAAATAATAGGTTATCCCTATGAAATCACACTGACTCCTTCAATTAATTTAGAGTAGGTGGGAGCTGTAGACATTCAGCCAACATTCTGTTTGTTAGTTACCCATAAGCGTATTTTATATTCAAATTGATTCTTTGGTCATATCCGTTGTGTGTTGGCTATGATTCTGCTTGGTGACATTTTCAGTGCATTGTTTAATAAATTAGTATAATTTTAGCCCAGACTTGAACTATTCATATGCTATGTGATGGTCCAAATGGGATGAGGTTCTAGAAATTGTTCCAGACATTTCCTTCCCAAGGAACAGAGCTGTTTCTTTATATTATGATCACATTAAACTTCTTTATATGCAAGCCCAGACTTTGCAGCTCCGTGAGCTTCCTGAATATGTGAAGATGAGAATTCCACTGGGTTGTCACTTGTTATTTTAATCCATGCAGAGGCAGATTGTTTTCCTCCTACCACTCGCTACAAATTTTACAGGTCATTACTAGTTGACTAAAGTTGGCAAAGTTTGCCTCAGCCAGATGATGTTTAATATTAACTGTCATCCCTACAAAGATAGTGATCCGCAGGTTCTGACAGTATGCAAAACACAGCCTGTGTGTGAATTTCCTGTTATACCCTTCTGATAATTTATTTAATTGATACTAGTAAAATCCAATGGAAGCAGAGACTTTGAGCACAAGCGTATTCACACATTTAGAAAAGCATTCACGTTGAAAAGCTAACTGTCTGCTGCACTGGTGATGATTCATTCATC
This sequence comes from Anolis apletophallus, assembly GCA_030556195.1. Taxonomy (NCBI): domain Eukaryota; kingdom Metazoa; phylum Chordata; class Lepidosauria; order Squamata; family Anolidae; genus Anolis; species Anolis apletophallus. The sequence goes on along the minus strand of JARBWK010000004.1, from coordinate 33,858,549 downwards.
ATATGTACTAAAAGAACTTTTGTTCCAGAAAGATGGATAGGAAGTGTTTTTGTATACTTTGGGTAGGTTCTTAGATTGCACAACTAACTCCCCAATTTCATGCTCTTCAGCCCCTGTCAGCAGGAATATCCCAGTCAGTAAAAGTGGGCAACAATTGAAGGCCAAAATTGATGTTCACTTAATGAATGATCTACAGATACCTTCATTGTTTTTCTTATTCATTTATTGATTAAACTATTTCCTACCTGCCCTTTAAAGGCAGGTGTAAAGTCAGAGTACAGTCAATAGATCACTTTTAAAAGAACTTTTAAAATCAATTTAAACAATTCAACAAATCAAACTTTGTGTATGTGTGTCAGGAGCAACTTGAGAAACTGCAAGTTGCTTCTAGTGTGTAAGAGAGTTGACGGTCTGCAAGGACGTTGCCCAGGGGATGCCAGGATGTTTGGATGTTTTACCATCCTTGTGGGAGGCTTCTCTCATGTTCCCGCATTGAGAGATGGAGCTGACAAAAGGAGCTCATACACACTCTCTCCGGATTTGAACCTGTGACCTATCGGTCTTTAGTCCTGCCGGCACAAGGGTTTAACCCATTGTGCCACCGGAGGCTCCATAAGAAATCAAACTAAACCATACTATCAAATACGGCCCTATGGTTTTACAATAATGACTTATAATCTATGTTATTATACATTGTTTTGGGACCTCTGGTGTGTTAAAAACAACAAACTAATATTTTAGATAAACAAATAAACAAACAGAGTTACAAACCTATAAGAGAAAGCCAGTTCATGATCTTTCTAAGTCCTAAATGCTCAGCTGAACATTAAAATAATTGTAGACATGTGTGTGTTTATGGAGGATCTAACTAGGGTCATCATGCAGAGAGTTGTGGCTTGTATCTTCCCTATGAAGTGCAGTTGTAATGGAAACTTCTTTATATTCATGGATTGGCACCTTTTAAATAGTTCTAGCTATTGAAAATGTATTTCCCCTCAGGCTCAAGGCCATGGGCCAGAGCACACAGTTTTCAGTCCAGCCACACCTTGAGAGTAAAGGCATAACCTTTACCTCTCTGCAAGTTTTTCTCCCCAGCAAAAATCTTGTCCATGTCAAAAACAATATTTTATGTACAGGAATTACTATTTCTGCGATAAAGTATTTTTTTCCACACAGAAAAGACTGTTTATTGTCTATATAATTTTGATTTCTAAAGCTCTCCAAAATGGACAAATTAATTTGTCCTTAGTTTATTCCAGTTCTGTTGTCTGGTCTGTTTATTCCAATGGTTTGTCAGCAATTACCGTTCTTCTGAGTAATGTCTAGAATAGATTTCCATAAAACTTGATGTGCCCATAATACATGACTGTGTTTTAAATATTTCAGCATTCAGATAGTTGGCTGTAATTAAAATATCTTAAATTAATCTAGATACACTTTTTATACATATTCAACTATATGTATAAAACACCCAAGCACCCAAAACAAGAATCATCATTTAAACAGAACCTGAATGTGCTATTCCTGTGTGGCAGAGGGTTGGTCTAGACTAGATGGCCTATGTAGTCTCTTCTATTTATATGTATCTAACCAGAAGTCTAGGGTGATTTATGAAGTACTGTGATAATTTTGTATTCATCCTCTTTTATGTACAGATAGATTCAGCAAGTCATACAGTTTGCTGAAGTTAACCTACTAACCCTTTAGTAATCTACCCTGAGGCCAAATCAATTGCAGACTTAAACTGAATGTTAAAAAGCAAGTGGAAATGGTTATTCATCTACTTATGTTTCTTTGTCTGTATGTAAAACTATTGGGAGCTACAATTGTAGTGTTACAATTCTTTCAGAACTCTCATTCCTGTTCAACATTTTTGTCAATGGCCACAGAATCCACAAGACAGTATAAATTGTAAGATACTTATGGAGGCAGGTCACTGACCTGTTTATTTTTCAGTTTCTTTTCCAGTTTACTCTCAATATTTCATTGCTGCATTGCATTGTGTTGACTGAGGGCCCTTGACAGGCCCTTTATCCAGGATCTGATCCCAGGTTTTCTGCTTTAAACTGGATTATATGAGTCTGCATTGCCAGAGAATCTGAGATAAACATAAAATCTGGGATCAGATCCTGTGATAAAGGACCTGTCTGGAAGGGCCCATGATTAGAAACCATTGCTGTTGTAATTGCATTGTATTATCCAAGAGGATTTCTATATACTTCTGTGCATACATTGTATTGGCATCATAGTATATTGAAATATGCTGTCATTTTCAATGAGTCTTCTCTGAGTATGAACTAAGTTTAGATCCAAAAGATTTTGATTACTTCCAAATCTGAAACCACTATTTATTTTTCAAAAATTCAAATTGTAGCCTTTGCCGTGTTTATTGAACTAATGTATATTCTAGCATTCTTTTTTTTTAAACTAGTTGCACTCTTTCTTTACCGTCCTTGTTTCCTCCCCCCCCCCCCCCCAAATCTAGGTCACAGTTTTACAATCATCACCATAGCAACATTCTTGCTCTAATAGGAAAATACATCTTTTAAATGGCTGGTGATACAACGTTAACTGTTATACATAACATTTTTCATGTTTCATGTTGGAAACATCTGGAATTCACAATCAGCCAAGATATGTAAAAATGTCTGTAGCACTTTATAATCACCCAAGGCACCGCATGCACACACCATTTTATTATATTGCATTTAGGGATATTCCTTATTCAGTAAGTATGAAGTGTGATAAAACTAGGATGTATCCCAGCACTAAGTTAAATTTACAAGTTGGGGCTTTTTTAAAAAAACCCACGTGATTCCCTCTTTGAGGAGAGAGTGCTAAAGAAGGTATGTGCTATATTCCTTTGCTCTCTTATTACCAGCCTATTACCTGGTGCACTAATACAGCTATTTACAGGCTGATTATATCCTCTGGCAAGACACGAGACTGTGTCAACTTCCCTGCTGCACACTAATCAGTTTTCAAAATTAGTTATTGATCCTAGTCCCATTGTGGAGGACAAATTTAGTGGGTGTTTCATTGAGTACCAGCACTCAGGGGTATATTTTTGTGTGTGTGAGCTGCATGGAACTGAACATGAATAATACATAGAATAATATATTCAAACATACTTGCTTACCCTCACCTGGTAAAGAGAAACATAAAGAAGCTAAGGAAAGAAGTGAGATTTTGGCTATATAGAAGTATAATATACCGTATTTTTCGCACCATAAGACGCAGTTTTTTTCCTCCCAAATTAGGAAGAAAAATCAGCCGCGTCTTATGGAGCGAAGATGCAGGCAGGGAGGGGGAGGCGCTGGAGCAAAGGGGGGGCGATATACTCACCAAAAGTGTCTGGAGACCGCTGCCTCTGTCGCCGCCTCTCCTCTTCTCTGGTCCGTTGCTGGTCTGTCCCTTTCCTTCCCCCCGCCCTTTCTTCCCTCGAGCAAAGGGTGGGGGGAAGGAAAAGGAGCAGGAGGAGGAGCGAAGCAGCATCGCGTCAGAGGAGGAAAATAGGAAAAATATTTTTTTTCTAATTTCCACCTCTAAAATCTAGGTGCGTTTTATCAGCCGGTGCGCCTTATGGTGCGAAAAATATGGTATATTTATTTATCGTATCAGGAGTGAACCACGGGTACAGTTGTAATATAGTTTTTTTTAAAACAAAGTTTAAAATTTGTCATTGTATTAAATATATTTTGACCATTAGCTGGCCATTTGGAGTGCCTCTGATGTTGCTATAAGAAGATCCTCTATTGTGCACGTGGCAGGACTCCGACTGCATTGTAATAGGTGGTCTGTGGTTTGCTCTTCTCCACACTTGCATGTTGTGGACTCCACTTTGTGGCCCTATTTCTTAAGGTTGGCTCTGCATCTCATGGTGCCAGAGCACAGGCTGTTCAGAGCCTTCCAAGTTGCCCAGTATTCTGTGTGCCAAGGAGACAGTCCCTCATTTGGTATCAGACATGGATTGAGGTTCTGGGTTTTGGCTTGCCACTTTTGGACTCTCGCTTGCTGAGGCGTTCCTGCAAGTATCTCTGTAGATCAGGGGTGCTCTCACTTTTTCAGCATGGGAGCTACTGATTAAAAAACCAAGTCCCAAAGATCACCTACCCAGAAATGTAAAACGTATAACTATTTTCTTATTTATTTATTTATATTTATTATTCATTTTTATGTACCGCTCCTTCCAGCAGGCTCGGGGCAGTATACATAAAATGAAGTTATAAAACATCAGCATTTCAATTTAATAACAACAATATAAAACAGAGCATAAAATACATCCAACCACCCCATTTCTCCCACACTGTCATATTACCACACATATTATCAGCCAGAAAGTAAGAAGAGAGGCTTTTGAACTGCAAGGCCATTTAATACTCAGCAAGGTAAACAAAGGGGCATGCAAAAATACATCCAACCACCATTTCTCCCATTTCCATGTTCCCCATCATATATTTCTCATGGAACAAAGCAAGCAGAGAGGCTTTGGAGCTAAAAGGCCATTTTTAAACATTGAAAATAAACAAAGAGACATGCCACAGAATAATCAAGCACCCACCCCAAAGTAAAAAGACCGACCTTTGAGATGCGGTAAGGAAATGACCCCAAAGCGTTTTCCGTGGCGGCCCTCAGTCGATGCTCCTATTTCCATGCCGCCAGTAGCCACTCTGCCTCCAAGAGCTCACGAGAAGTCCGAGAGACAGAATGGGCCTGGCTCATCATCCAGGCCCGGGCCTTTGGTCTCCTCTGACTCTGAGTGGCTGGAGAAGGACAGAGGGAGAAGGAGGAATCCAAAAGAGGGGGTTTTTCTGCCTCTTGGACTCTGGAGCTTTTGGAGGGCGGCAAATATTAAAGTATTAGAGCTTTTGAGGCGCGAGCAGGGAGAGGGGAGGAGCAACGACGGAGGACTTCTTTGCAGCGTACAGGGGCGCGTGAAGAAGACCAACAGCAAAAAACCTTGTCAGGGGCCTGAAGATCACCAGGATGAGGCCCGAAGATCACCCTGGTGATCGCGATCACCATTCTGAGCACCCCTGCTGTAGATCATAGAAAACTATTTCTTGATTTAAGGCATTGGCATGCTGTCTGATATCCAAACAGGGGTTGGGCTGGAGATGTGACTGCCTTGGTCCTTTCATTATTGGCTGTTACTTCCCAGCAGATGTCAGGTGGTGTAATATCAGCTAAACAGTGTAATTTCTCCAGTGGTGTAGGGCTCAGATATCCTGTGATAATGCAGCATATCTCATTAAGAGCTACATTCACTGTGGTGAGATGTGTTCCACACTGTGCATACATACTCAGCAGCAGAGTAGCAAAGCACAAGGGCAGATATCTTCATTGTATCTGGTTGTGATCCCCAGGTTGTGCCAGTCAGCTTTTGTATAATATTGTTTTTAGCACCCACTTTTTGCTTCATATTCAAGCAGTGCTTCTTGTAGGCAGGCCCGGATTAAATGATTGTGGCGCCCTAGGCCACACTCTGGAGTGCCGCCCCGGGGTGTGTGGCTGCTTGCGGGGTGCAGGGCTGTTTGCGGGGGGCAGAGCTGTTTGCGGGGGGCTCCTTCCTCCTCACTGAAGGAGGGACGGCACCAACAACGGGAGGGAGGAGGGGCGGCGAGGGCTTCTCTCCGCCTCCTTCTCCCTCCCGCCACATCGGCACTGCCCCTCCATCCTTCAGTGAAGGAAAGAGGGGCGGCGCCGATGACGGGAGGGCAGAGGGACGGCGAGGGCTTCTCTCTGCCTCCTCCTCCCTCCCGCCGCATCGGCACCGCCCCTCCATCCTTCAGTGAAGGAAAGATGACGGGAGGGAGGAGGGGCGGTGAGGGCTTCTCTCCGCCTCCTCCTCCCTCGCTCTGCGTCGGCACCACCCCTCCATCCTTCAGTGAAGGAAAGAGGGGCGGTGCCGACGACGGAAGGGAGGAGGGGGCGACGAGGGCTTCTCTCCATCTCCTCCTCCCTCACACCGTGTTGGCACCGCCCCTTCATCCTTCAGTGAAGGAAAGAGGGGCAGGGCCGACGACGGGAGGGAGGAGTGGGCGGCGAGGGCTTCTCTCCGCTTCCTCCTCCCTCGTGCCACGTCGGCACTGCCCCTCCGTCTTTCAGTGAAGGAAAGAGGGGTGACGCTGATGACGGGAGGGAGGAGGGGGTGGCAGGAAGCCGTGAAATTTAATTGAACTACAATTTTAGAGTTTCTAGGCAGAGAATTCTAAATGCCAAACTGAAAACCCTACAATCATGAGAGAAGCCTTCCACAAGGATGGTAAAACATCAAAAACATCCAGACATCCCCTGGGCAACATCTTTGCAGACAGCCAATTCTCTCACACCAAAAGTGACTTGCAGTTTCTCAAGTCACTCCTGACACGAAAAAAACTACATGGTATAATGGTTTGAACATTGGCTATGACTTCTTAGAAAGGAAACCTACTTGGTAACTTTGGGCAAGTTACACACTCTAAGCACTAGAAAATCCATGATAGGTTTGGTTTGTGATTGTCAGAAGTCAGACTTAAAGGTACAAAGCAATAAAGTATTAAGACTTATGTAGAAGTCCATTACATAAGCATAATTCATTCTCCATTTTAGAAAATAAAACTATCCCTTAAAAAAAGCCAATCAGAAAAAAAACCTTGTTGTCAATGCCAGCTTTTTCCACAGAAAACATAATAGCTTCAAGTGGTCATCATTGGGCTAATGAGATTTTGGGTCCAACAATATTTGGAGGATGATTTACACCATGGAGGTTAATTCCCAACCAGGAATTAAACAGTTATGTGCTATGACCTCAATTTTGTTTTAAATCAGAGTGGAAATTCTCCAAATGTTGCTGGCTTGAAATTCCCAAAATAATGTGTGGTTAAGAAGGCTGGAGTTTGAAATTCAACATCTGGAGATCCTCAAGATACTTATCTTTGGCCTCGATCAACTGAATTCAACTAGAGTGGACTTATTGAGTAAATGGAAATTACAGAACAGATTCACATGTTCTCATTGCTGCAATTGGTCTATTTTAGCTAGCATTAACCACTACATTTAGGCATGATTTCTAGTGGATGTAATCCTTTTAAAAAAAATGAAGTAGACACAATAAATGAAATATTACATTTAAAATCTTATTTAGAGCAGCCCTGGGAGTCAATGTTTGTGTATACATGGATGTACACATGGTTACTAAACACAGTGAGTGGCAAGCTGGATTTTTAGTTATAAGATATGAAAGATACAATTCTAAACTAATTTTGGTCTAAGATTAATCAGTGAATAGTAATTGTATTAATTTTCTTCTTTATAGAAAAAGGTCTTATTAAACTTATCAGTTTTCAACATTTTTGACAATTTACTATGTAAAAAGGGGTGTTTTTTTAACAGAAAGTAAATTTTGTGAATATAGAACAATTATTCTATATGCATGACTGTTAGGGTGCATCTATACTGTAGAATTAAAGCAGTCTGACACCACTTTAACTGGTATACGATACCAGAATCGTAATATTTGTAGTTTAATGAGGCATTAGTCATGGCAGTTAAAGTGGTATCGAACTGCATTAATTCTACAGTGTAGATGCACCCTTAGTCACGAAGAGGAGTTACATGATACAGAAGTCTTCCATCTCCTTATCTTTCAATGCTGTAGAATCATGGGAATTATTCTTTCAGAAGGACTTTAGTCTTCTCTGTCAAATAGTGCTGGTGCCTCCCCAAAGTACAACTCCTATCCTTCTATAGCTTTGAGCTTTGGCAATTAAAGGACCCATTTACACATGCCCTAAAATGTGGGAAAATTGAATAAAAGTGGGGGTGGCTAAATGATGTTTCACAAAAATGCATGTTGATTCAGATTAACTGCTAAAAACAAGCATCTAAAATGAGATGGATTAAATAATAATAATAGAACTTTCTTTGTATTCCACCCTATCCCTCCAAAGGGACTCAGGGTGGATTACATCCTATATAGAGACACAATGGAAACATTCAATGCCTCAAAACAATGAAACACAAATAGACAGATAAAGGTAAAGGCTTCCCCTTTCATCTCCAGCTCTGGGGGTGGTGCTCATCTCCATTTCTAAGCCGAAGAGTCTTTATTATCCATATTATCCATTTAACTTCCCACTAAGGTGGTACCTATTGATCTACTCACATTAGCATGTTTTTGAACTGCTAGGTTGGCAGGAGCTGGAATGAACAGCAGGAGCTCACCCCATCCTGCAGCTTCTAACCTTCTGGTCAACAAGTTCAGCAGCTCAATGGTTTAACCATTGCACTACCATGACCCCTTATATGAATCTACAGTGACATATAATCCAGTTCAAAGCAGGTAATTTGGATTTTATATGGCAGTATAGATCCAACCTTAGTTAAGTATGTTAAGTACACATTACTAAGTAACTGCTTTTATAACATAGCATCTACAACAGAACACCAGGTACATCAAATGCCAGCCCTTGAACTATGAGATGTTCCTTATCCCCGGACACCATTGAGTGATCCCATATCTCCTGAAATCATGAAAGTAATGGAATTAACAGTTGCATCAGAAATGATATGTCACCCTTTATTAAATTCCAGACCTAATGTAATACCTTTCTTACTGAAAAATGCATTTTTTTAGTTCTTCCTAGGCCTTAGTCTAAAGACCCACTGTTACATATTAGTTTGAGATATCTTCACATATCTGGATTCATAGTTGCAGTGCCCATTTTCTCAATTTTGAAATTCATTTCTCATGTCTGTGGAGACTTGGATGCAGCCAACAGGATATTTTGCCATGAGTCTAATCAGCTTCATTTCCCATGTAAGGCTTCCTCTGCTGCTGATGGCTGGTTCAAGGTCTTAATTTTGTACATGTTTAAGAGGAAAATAAGTTACCTGACATTAGAAGTAACATCATGAGCACTGTTGTTCATTATGTGTGCAAAATATCTACACAACTAGTTTTCAATCAATCAATCACAATTTCATCAGTGATTGTTAAGATTATTATTGATAAATATTCTTCAGAACAGAGAAATCAAATGGGTGAAATGACTGGTTTGCATTTGTCCCAGGAACTGACATGTCCATCCAAGCAGACTCCAGAGTTCATACCAAAATTCAATAGTCTAATGTAAAATTACTGCATTTTCACAGTGAGCAATACATAGTACTAGATATACTGGAAAAAATATAATCTGTCTGAGAAAAGAGTCCTTTAAGAATATTACAGTATTTGTATCCTGCATAACAAATCAGATGCATATATTCATTGATTTTAATACAAGCTAATCCTTTGGAAAGTTACAAGAAAGGTAGCTCAGAAAAGAGGAAAAGGAGGAAAAGGAGGATGAAGCAGAACACTGTTCCTCAGCTCAGATTTCTGCAAATTGTTTATATATATATATATATATATATATATATATATATATATATAGGAGGGTGTGTGTGTGTATATATATATATATATATACACCCTCATATATATATATATATATATATATATATATATATATATATATATATACACCCTCATATATATACACACACACACACACACACACACACAGTATATCCTCAAACCTGGCAGAAATATACCTCACTGAATACCCTGAATTCCCATGCTGACACTAATTGTGGCTTTCACAAAAGACAAAGCATTTAATTTTATAGTAAGTGATATTAGCATAATAGGTCATCCTGCAGTTTTGTCTGCCTAGGATTCGCTGTCTTTTCTGAGGTCCAGTGATGCAAAATTGCCTACTGAAAATAAATCTTAAGTCTTATAAAACAGTCACCATGGTAGTGTAATTAAAAATGAAATAGTAACCATTTTTAATAAAGCAAGGTTTATCTGCATGGGAAGTTAACAGCTTCAGCAAAATACATCCCCCAAATTGGCTACAGACAGCCTAAGAGCTGTTTTGTGCATCGTGTGAGAGCTGCAGCAGGGGGGGGGGGATTGGAAAATAAGTGATTTATGTCATACTGCAGTGTCTCTAATTCCTTTACCCAAGCTTTTTTCCCCACACATTTCATCTTTGTGGAAAATTAGAGCTGCAACTGTCAAAAGCAGAACCTTTATAGTGTAGTTCCCAAGGCTCTTGAATTCTTATTTAGGGTTGCATGAAACAGCTGAAATCCCTTTAGTAACTCATTTCAGAGATTTGGATGCCCCCCACTTCATTTTGTAAAGATTCAGAGGGGTCCCATCCCAAGGCATAATCAGAAGCTTCATAATTGCTCCATTGTTTCATTTGCGGAAATGGGGAAAATTTCAAGACTTGTTTCTTCATCATTTTTATGACTATCAGGATAAACCTTGGTATACTTCTAGGGAAAATTTATTACTTTGAACCTGCCAAGTTTGAGAACATTTTGATCACATTTTGATTTTTAGGATTTTAAAAACATTTTTACAAACTTTGAATTCAAGGAATCCCCTTGATGTTCCCCCCGCAATGAAACAACATAAGCAGCAAGGCATAAATACTGGAAAGTTTCAGAAAGAGCTGCTCATCTATTGATCTTTAGGAATTTTAAAACTACAAGAGGTATCTTCTTAAATTATGGCACAGTGAGACAACATGAGAAGGGCCACAAATCTGCCAAGTTTCAGAACAATCAGTTCATCCACTGATTTTTAAGATTTTTGTTTCATTTTAAGCACATACTGTTTTAAGCACACACTAGAGTTTTAACACGGGCATCCACGTGCTTTTGGCATGAGCAGAATCTTGGGAAATGTAGTTTAGTGTGTAAATTTTTAATATTCTGCTACAGAGGTCCTTGCCTTCCCAAACTACATTTCCCAGAATTCTGCCCATGCAAGAAGAATGGAGCTGCAGTTTGGGTTTGGATAATTTCCACAGAAGAAATTTATAGACTGGATATAAAGCGATAGAAAGAAACAGAATTATTTTTTTAAAAAACCTACTATAGGTTTAAGTTGTAAGAAACACACAGAAACAGTTCAGAAGTGGAACTTTCTGCCTTGGAGTGTGATGGAAGCTCCTTCCTTGGACGCTTTTAAACAGAGGCTGGATTGCCATCTGTCAGGTGCTTTGCTTGTGCTTTTCCTATATGGCAAAGGGTTGGACTAGATGGCCTATCTGGTTTCGTCCAACTATTATTCTATTATTCTACATTGAAGATTCTGCAAAATTATTAAATCATTAATATGTTTGAATTACATGAATACACACACACATATATAAAAAGAGATCTGTTCCCATTACTGTCTCATGACCATTTTAGAAAAAGGCAGAACTTAACTGATAATTTAGGTTGCACACACTTACATGTACAGAAATACAATCCCATACATGTGTGAATACATAGAAGAACAACATTATGAAAACTTCTCATCTCTGAAACGTAAGATTAGTCATGGCATCATAACTGTCGTTTTTAAGGCTCCACTGATTTTTGCAGCTAATTCAGCTCAGATAAAAGATGCTGGAATTATAAATATCTGAGAGGCATGCAAAGGGGGGAAAGGGGTATTTTTGCCCTCCCAGGCCTTTGGGACAATATACACAGGCTAATGCTCAAGAGCCAAAAGTTCACCTCTTCCTTCTTCTTGGCCACAGAACCATCAAGCTGCATTGCACTGCCAAGAAAGTTGCAAGTCCAGCATAGTTATGCCGACAGAGCACGGTGTCCTCGGATTTTTAAAAATGCATAGTTGAAACATCTTGAAACAAATACAAGGAGATTTAAGCAAATGGAACAAACGGAACATCTCCCTTCTAGGCAGGATCGCCGCCATTTAAATGACGGTACTCCCTAAGTTACTGTTACTTTTTCAAACGATACCAGTAATTAAGAATGATGCCTTATTCAAGAAGTGGAATGCAGATCTCAGAAAGTTTATTTGGAAGAATAAAAAGGCCAGGATAAATTTGAAACACCTAACAGATGAAAGAAAACGGGGAGGGATGGGGCTACGGGACGTAAAATTATATTACGAGGCTAGTAACTTATTAGCAATTAGAGACTGGGCATTGCTGCAAAACACGAATCTGACAACAATAGAAGGCCATGATCTGCGTGCCGGATGGCATGCATATATATGGTATAACAGGAAAAAAGTAGAGAAAATTTTTGAACATCACTACATAAGGGCAGCTCTGATCCGGACCTGGGAAAAATATAAAACAAGACTATACAGACAAACACCACTCTGGGTCTCCCCCATGGAGGCATTTCATAAGAAAGAACTAGCAGAAAAATCCTGGCTTACATACAAGCAAATTCTGAAGAAGACCGAACCCAACATCTGGGAGATCAAGACGATGGAAGAACTACGACAAATCTACCCCAACCTCACATGGTTTCAGTACTTCCAAATACACAAATGTTACAACACAGACAAAAAAGTTGGGTTTCAGGAAGACACTATCTGGGAACCAGCTGTAAGAAAAAAGAAAAAGAACATCAGCGTCATCTACAAACTCCTCCTAGGCTGGGCGACGGAAGATGAATCAATTAAAGAATGCCACGTTAAATGGGCAAAGGATATGGGGCATACAATCTCTCTACACCAATGGGAGGAGATATGGGAAAGAAAACTAAAATACTACAGATCAACGGAAATAGAGGAGAACTGGCAAAAAATGCAGTACAGATGGCACTTATACCCGGCTAAAATAGCAAAATTCGACAAAAGATTGTCAGGAAGATGCTGGAAGTGCGATAAAGACATAGGGACTTACATCCACCAATAGTGGGGCTGCAAAAAGTCAAAAAGTATTGGAGAGAAATACACAAAGCAACACAAGAAATACTGGAGAAAAAAATTGGAATGGACCCCCAGATATACCTTCTAGGAATGACGACCAGCCATTTTACTGAGAATCAGGACAGGATGCTCTTCAGTAGCTACTGAAATACTAACTATGGAGGCAGGCAGGCCGGTACCGGACAACATTAGCCAAACGGTGGAAACAAGCCACTGTGTGACACAGAATGCTACCCACCATAGAGGAATGGATACTGAAAATTTTGGAAACAAGACGCAATACCCACCATGATTCAAACAGACGCCCTAGCCCAAATCATGAACAACCACAAAAATAAAACTGACTGGAGCAGCTTTAAGAAATATATGCTGAACAAAGGCCATAAAATCATAGTAGAGATAAATGAACTATAACAGAACTTAAGTGACAAGAGACAAATATCTACTATGAAAGAAGAACACCACTTATAAGCACAACAATGAAGCCTACAATGCACAAGGACATTCTTTGGGAAGTCTTTTTATGCACCCTTTCGTATCCCCACCTGATGTTTTCCAAATCCTACACCCCATCCACTATCCCCCATCACACTACCCCGCCAACTCCCCCACAGTGTGTATAATGAAAAACCAATAAAAATTATATATATATATATATATATATATATATATATATATATATATATATATATATATAAAAGAAACATCTTGAAAAATCTGGGATGTATTTCTGTTTGATTTTTTTATTCTATTTTTTTAATCCTATTATGTTTTCAGTGTAAACTTCCAAAATTACATTTAAAAATAAAACACATGTAAAACCAGTAGGTAATTGAAAAATTGGTTGACCTAATATGGACAAAAAAACAGACTGCATTTTTATTTCTTCTCATATCTTGGTACAATCTTCTTTTATGAAGATTTTCTCCAGTTCCCAATATGCTCTTTACGCAGCTTCAAAAAACTGCTGGAAATATCCAGAGAAGAAATAATGGTCTATAATATGATTATGTCCTTTTCATGGACACCTATATGTAACATTTTGTTCCCTGCTGGACATGCTGTGATTTTCAGGATAATCCTTTGGCATTTTGTTCATGCCAAATGAACCAACAGGGTGTCTCACACACACTTAAATATTTGAATTAATCAAATAGCTGTTCTTGCTTTTGTTCTGAAGACATCCTTTACAATATACTTCCATGCATAGTCATTAAGCCATTAAATGGTATTCCTGACATCTTTAAATTGTAAATGTGCAAATAATCTTTAAAGGAATTGTTTAGCACACTTTCCTGGAAATGGTCACATTCATATGAATAAAATATTAGGTCTTCAGTTTGAATGCTCTGGGTTTAATCATGTTTTGTTTTCATGCTTTAGAATGTGAATTGCAACTTAAAGCAAAATATTATGGCTTTATTGGCTCCACTGATATGAGTATGGCTTTGCTGATGATGGAAATATGTATCATTGGTCAATTTGAATCCAGGGTGTAAAAAGTATCATTTACCTGAAGCATAATGTTATTCAGTCAACTATTAATTTTTCCTTCATTTTTTTCTGTGTAGAGATAGATAGCTTGGCTTTTGGAAAATGTTACTTGCATTTTTCAATCAAGTACCTTCAAGAGAAGATACTTCCACAATATATCAAAAGAAGTAAAACAGTAGCAGATGTCATCAGAGCTTTTACTATGGCTAAATCATGTCTTCTTTTCCAGTTCTTTCCGCACTGTTTTGTCAATTTTATTGGGAGTTGAGGTACATACTTGATAGACTTGACATAATATTTCATTTAATAATACAGGTACTTCTCAAAAAATTAGCATATAGTGCTAAAGTTCATTATTTTCCATAATGTAATGATAAAAATTAAACTTCCATATATTTTCAATTCATTGCACACCAACTGAAATATTTCAGGTCTTTTTTTGTTTTAATACTGATGATTTTGACATACATATTTCAAAAAATTAGCATATTCCATCCAACCAAATATGCTAATTTTTTGAGACAGTATTTTGGGGTTTTCAGGAGCTGTATGCCAAAATCATCAGTATAAAACAAAAAAAAGACCTGAAATATTTCAGTTGGTGTGCAATATATGAAAGTTTAATTTGTATCATTACATTATGGAAAACAATGAACTTTAGCACTATATGCTAATTTTTTGAGAAGGACCTGTATATCATCTTTTCAACATTTGGAAAACAATTGGTATTTTGTCATTGTGTTGCTTTGGAAAATCATGGTATTTTGAATCTATGTCAATATCTGACAAAATCAATCAAATCAGATAATCCTTTCTGGCTGTGGTTGTGTAAAGGTTAGTCCCCAGTTATAGGGTTTGTAGAAGTCAATATTCAGCGTGATTGGCTATTCTGAACATTGGACATCTATATAGCTACAAGTTATTTTAAATCTGGTGGTGTTGGCTTTTCTCCCTTGAGGGTTTTTTTTTTGAAGTCTCATGGGATATGCCAGTACTGAAGCTAGACAAAACAATATTACTTTCTTGAACAATCAACAAGACATTCCTGATTCTACAGTTCAGTCAAGGGACCTCTTCCACACAGCCTATCTATAATCTGATATGGTGCCTGTCTGTATCTTCATTGTACACTTGTTTAAGATTTTCTTAAGATACATGGCTAAAATTGTGGAATCCATCTGCTTGAAACTACATAGATAATCTGGAATCATGTAATTATGTTTGCTGACATCATAGAAATCTGTCCCATCTGGATCCATCCTATCTGCATTCTTGTGGACTAAATTCTGATCTTGAATGAACTTATAAATGTAGCAGTCAACAGACATTTGACTTTTGCTCAGACATGAGTTCAGCCAGCATATCCATGATATGTATGTGATCAGTTCGGAGTTTTCAAAATAAACATGGCTTTATAAAATAAATTTATGGCAAAAAGCAAAGCATTCTTTAAAATTTGTGAGCAAACAATCTTATTTCAGAATATAGAAAAATGCACACTCCAGACTTAAAATATATATCAGTGAATCTAACTTAAATTGATTTCTGAGGCCATTTTCAAATCCAATAAAATATAGATACCTAGCTTTTAAAAATAATATAGGAAATGACTTTTCTGAAAAGTTTAACAAACTAAAAGGGTTTTTTTCCTTTAAAAATATTTTTCTCTCAATTATTGACCCCTGGATCTTTTCACTCAGGGGCAATTCCACACTTTTAACTGCTACAGTTCCATCTTATATAATCATGGTTTTAGTCTGTTGCAGAGGCATTTGGAATTTTCTGCCAGAGAGCTCTAATACTTTCCCAGGATTCTATAGGATGCAGAGATGGCAGTTTAAGTGCTATAATTGTGCCCCTGGTGCTCTTACACTCACTTGTCTTTTCTCATTGTTTTCAGCCTTAGAGGCATAAAACTTTAGGAGGAAAAAAGGAAGAACTTCCTCTGCATATAATATCCTTCATTAAATAGAACAAATTCTTGAAGACCCAATGATTCATGAAGAATGTCTACATGTAAACCATATGAGGTCTTCACTTCTACTTTTAGATAACCCCTTGCTTTTTTATATATATATAATAAGTAAAATACATAGTGGAGTAAATAACTGTAATGAAGTACCTCCACTTAAGGTGAAGTTGTGACTGAAGGACAAGTTTTCATTAGATGTCTGTAATAGTGTGAATATGTCTTCTGAAGGAAGTCAGTCCTTTTTCTCAGTCTAAGAGTGGATATAAACTATTCAAACATTTTAAAAAATCAAATACTATGAGAAGGAGGAGAAATATTACGGTATTATTATTCTGCTTAAATCTTTAAAAAAACATCAAAAGCAGGGGTTTTTTTGTGTACTTTCTCCTAAGGATTCCTATTAGCTTAATATAACAAAAGATTAATGCAACTAATATAACAGTCTTGTTTGAATTAAGCATTAATTTGTTCGAACCATTTGCCTCCTTAAATCAGAAATGCAGAACAGAGAGAGGACTTAGTCACTTTTTCCAGGCTGGGATGCATATGCTGAAGAACTATGTTGTCCTTGTGGGACAGCATAGTACAGTGGTCAAGGACAACAATCCCCTAGAACTGGATAGCCATCAATGAAGTACCATCAGTCATAAAATCCTGAGACCAGATCTCATAAAAAGCTGCCTCATTGTGATTTTTATATCTGGCCCCAGTGGAAAGTTAACATAAAAGACCATTCTAAACTACATTCTGGGGGTGGAGGGCCAGCCTGACTCTGTACCCGATAATTTCCATCGTTGCCTTGAGGCCGTCACTGGATGGCTGCGAGCCAGTAGGTTGAAGGTGAATCCGGCTAAGACGGAGATCCTGTGGCTGGGCCATCCGGGTACAGGAGGAATCTGGCTTCCTACCCTGGACGGGGCGACACTTTGTCCGTCTCCATCGGTAAAGAGCTTGGGAGTCACGCTTGACTCCAAGCTGTCAATGGAGAAACATATCTCCATTGTCAGTGGAGTGGCCTTCCACCACCTCCGACAGGCGAGGAGGCTGGCTCCCTACCTGTCCCGTCATGACCTAGCCACAGTGGGCCAAGCCATGGTCATCTCAAGATTGGACTACTGTAATGCCCTCTACATCGGCCTTCCTTTGTCGGTGATCCGGAAGCTTAAGCTGGTGCAAAACGCTGCAGCACGGCTGGTGGCAGGCCTTCCATCTCGCTGCCACATCACGCCTGTGCAGCGTGAACTGCACTGGCTTCCAATAGAGCACCGGATCACCTTCAAGGTGCTGGTTCTGACCTTTAAGGCCTTAAATGGTCTGGGGCCAGTGTACCTAAGGGACCGCCTCTCCCATTACAATCCCCCTCGACTGTGATCTGAATCCCAGAACCTCCTGGTGGTGCCTAGCCGACAATCTATTCACCTGGGTACAACATGGAGGAGGGCATTCAGTGCCACTGTGCCAGTCCTGTGGAATGCCCTTCCTTCCACAATCCAAGTGCAGACTGATTTGTTAACATTCTGCAGGGCCTGTAAAACCCTCCTTTTTACCCAAGCGTTTGGTTCATAGACATATGAATGTGTAGACTGTGTTTGCATGCCTGGTTGCTGCAATTTTAACTGATGATTTGTTTTTAATGTGTTTTACGGCTTTTTATGAATGTGAGTCGCCCTGAGCCTACGGGAAAGGGCGACTAATAAGTCGAATAAATAAATAAATAAATAAATAAAAATATTTTGCATACATAATATACTACAAATATAATATATTCCTGAGATTACATAAACTTGCGCTAATTGTACTATGGAAAATGACAATTTCTTTTAGGTTACAGATTTGATTTTGCTGTAATGATAAAGAAAACTGTAATGATTAAACCTTTAAAGCAGTGAAGAACAGCAGGCTCGCAGTTGTTCTATGTATACAGCTATGTAAAAAGATTTTAAAGAAATTCTTGTCTTCTGAAGGAGGTAACTAAATTACAATGAAAACAAACACACTTTGATTCCACCACAAGGGTTATGTGTGCCTTGAAAACCTTTAAAATTAAGCAGCCAATGCTGTAGGACAGATTGTAGTTTGCCTGCCAACTTTTGGCATGTTGATCCCAGAGTCATTAAGCTGATGTCTACGGCTATGCTACTTCTAGTTACATTGTGGGCTTTTATACCTTTAGTTCAGGAAAACAAAATTAATTGAAAGGAACTTGGCAGAATGCATTTAGGAATACATACAGCACAGAATGCTTCTTTATTTCTAGGCAATAATAGAATTGGCACTGGAAGCATGAAATTCATTGAGCCTTTTAGAAAAAGAAACTACACACAAAGTAATAGTTATCATGCCAATTGGAACTTACAACAAAATGTTGCAGTATAGAATGCTTCTCTTTGGAGGTTGACTGAACTTCAAAACCTACTTTTGAGAAGTATTTTTTTCAGGGATATTTATAACTGTACTGAAATGGCATTAGTCAATGGTAGAAGGTTTATTTCAAGTCCTTGTTATCTATGGCTTTTCGTTCTCAGTTACACTTTCATTCATTCTTAGGGAGAGTCTAGGACTCATAAGAGAACAGCAATCAAGAGCCTGTAATACTGCAATGATCTTTTATCACAGCTACATCTGATTATGTAACAGCTCAGGAGTCAAGTTGCTATATCAATTGAAGCAGGTCTGAAGTGATTGAGAGAAGGGTCCTGACAAACTATTTTTCACTCCATAATTCAGTGGTGGGAGATGGCTGTCTGCATCCATATCCTGCTTTCCAATGCCCCTGAATTCCTTCAGTTTGCATGGCTGGCTGGTTTCTAATTTGGGTTGTTCAGAAGTGGAGTGGTGGCATTTACAGTCTTTGAAATGATGCCAAGATTATAAACATAAATTATAGCATTTATGCTGTTGTAAGTCTGGTGTACGACATTGTAAATACTAAAGAGAATTCGACAAATTTTCTTCAAGTTGTTTCTTAAATGTCTTTTACGAGTAACTTGGAAAGAAGTAAACAGAAATCATTACTCAATTCACCAAAACCTCAAATGTGGTTGTTTCCACTCAGATACTTTGCAAATAAAACTTCACTGTAACCCCTTTGCCTCCTAAATAAACTTGTTTGGAACAAGCACATTCCCTGTAAACAAGTTGCTTCCAATCTCATGAATTTTCTGCCCATTCCAATATTTTAGCCATAGTAGTTGAATTGTAGTATTTAGTCTTTCTCAAAAACCATAGATTTCTCTCTCTCTCTCTCACTATCATTATTCAGCTTTTTCTGAGAGCTGCTATGAATATGCAATGTGTTCCATTTTAAGTGGGGGAGGGAGTAGCATAAAATGATTTCATACTGAACTTATAGCTTTCTACTGCTGAGATCCGATTAAAAATTCTACTTTAACTCTGAAGACAAGAAAGCCTTTTTGAGCAAATCATTCTGAATGCAATGCAATGGAGTCTTCAAAATACATGAACACCTTTTATATATGATACTTCAGTTAGAGAGTTCACTTACCCATCACTCAGACTACAATCATGCTGAATACTGGTATTACTTTGATTGGGAAGATATAAGTCAAAGCCATTACATATCAAAATGAAGCATATTAAAATGATAAAACTGGATAATACCAAACAAAAATAAATCTTGTATACAATAGATTTTTT
The DNA here is from genome assembly GCA_030556195.1 of Anolis apletophallus. NCBI lineage: Eukaryota > Metazoa > Chordata > Lepidosauria > Squamata > Anolidae > Anolis > Anolis apletophallus. Next base: position 33,838,705 of record JARBWK010000004.1, on the reverse strand, counting down.
TGAACAAACCCCTGTGTAGCAGTCAGGCACAGGCAGCAGTTAAAGCAACAAAAATTTAAAAAATGAAATATAATACAAACACAGACAATCAAAATACAATTGGCCCGTCATATCTATGGATTCCATAGTCTTGATTCAACCATCCATGAATTTAAAATATCAAAAAAATCAAAAAGCAAACCTTGATTTTGCCCTTCTATATACAAGACACTATTTTACTATACCATTATATATAAAGGAACTTGAGCATCCACGGATATATACAAGTGGCTACCAAGGGCCCACTGTATATTACATAAAGCTATAAATAAATGCCTGTCTGAAAATAAAGATCTTCTTCATATATGTAAACACAGTCAAAGGGTTAGAATTCAAATACATAGTTGTGTTCATCTTGGATATCATGCAAAGGGACTTTGTAGAGACAGAAAGTAATATTACCTCTACTAGTGATTTACTGTCGGATGCTCATGGCCATGTAAATTGCACATGGATGAAGTGGAGAGCAATGACAGGCATAATGTATGAGAAGACAAAAATCTATAGGACGTATCTGCCACTGAGTGCTGGCAGACCACTAAGGCCATTGAGCAAACTCTGCACACTATGGAAATGTGGATGCTCAGATGGTCAATGGGTGTTATCCTGAAGGACATGATTCCAAATGATAGTGTGCTCCATCTTCAGAGTTCTCCTATCACCGAGAAGATGAAGGAATCCTGTCTGAGATGTTTGGACATGTACAAAGAAGTGAAGAGGGTTCTGTGGCTAAAACCATGCTGAATATGGAAGTTGCAGGTGCCAGGAAGACCTAAAATGCACTGGCTCAACTGTTTGAAACACGACATGGCTGAAGCAAGATTCACAATGAGAGATGCGACCAATTGAAACAAGTGGAGGAGGAGAAGCAAACAAATGGACCCTGCAAATTTGTGGGACAAACACTAGGAAGAAGAAGAAGAGAACAAGAGACTAACTCATCTATCACCGCAAGAAGTAAACCACCGGGCACCTAAATCTGGGGCTGATCCAAAGGTGAGGAGAGGTTTTTACACCTATCTGCTCCCAAACTGTGGCAGCAGAGAGAGCAGAGGCCTGACTGTATCCGTTTTTTCACATGTTATGGAACTCAGGGAGAATTAGTTGGTGACATTGGACCCTGTAAACAGTGGGGACAGTTCCAAATTAGGATTGGCCCACAAGTTCACATGAACCTTGAAAATGAGGGTCTATTCCTGATTTTCTGGAGAAACTCCCAAGCATTTCCTGACTTATACTAACCTGGAATAAAATTAGGTTAACTAGTTTCACCCTATATTAGGGGTAGGAAATCCATGGTTGTTTTTTTGGATGTCCATTAGTGATTTCTGCTCTGATTGCAGGTTTGTGGTTAATGTAAATGGGCCCAAAATCTACAGAAGTTTGTTCTGCTAGGTTTGTTTTCTCTGTTAGCCTATAAGAGAGACTCTCAGAAGGAAGACATTTCTGAGAGTTTTGCTGCAACCAACCATAGTTGTGACAAATTCTTTTACAAAAAGAGTGCCAAGGTCAAAAACTGTTGCAACATATGTATAGTTTTTCCAGTTACCTTTTCTCTGCCATTTTTCAATGAATCTTGATGATAAACTAAAAAAAGACATACTTGTTAGCTGGAAAATAGTCCAATGTAGTGGATAGATGGAGGACACTGAAATTCTCTGTGGCTTCCGGAAACATTGAAAATGTGCATTAAATCCTTTCCCGCTATCCTGAATTATAACCGTGACACTATTAACATTCAATACCTTGGAATTCCCTATGGAATTAAAAATACTCCTTTACTTATGCAATGCAAGATTTTGTTTTTCAATATCATAGTGCATAGAGAAAAATCAAGTGTGTAACTTTGTTTTTTATTGAATCTTTTAATTTTAATTCAGAATCCCATCTTGAATCTCTCTTAAACATAAATCCCAATCCTAGAGTCAGTTACAGAGTGTCATGGGAAGCTGAATTCTTCCTCCCCTGGTTTTTAATATTTTCACTTTAGGAATCAGATTTGTGTTGGCTCCTGTTTCATGGATACTAGACTGTGGTTCAATATAAAATACAGTACAGCATTATTGGCAAGGAGTTACCTTCAAATGTGCCATTGTTTCCCAGCAATATGTTAGCTGCATATAAAACTTCAGCTGTGTGATCTCTAAAAGCACAGTATGCTGTTGCCAAATCATACTCTGTCATGTCTAATAGTTAACTGAAGAACTATTTTGTTATACAGCAGTCAGCATCAAAAGATCTACTGTGGGCATTCTAAAGGAGGCACAGTTGGGTTTATTTTGAGTTTCTAACAAACCCATTTCATTTAAACTAAAATCCTTTCCATCTCAAAACTGTGTTTAAGAACTGCAGAGCTCATTGAGGACTGGACATTATCTACTTATTTGGACCCTGGCCAATGCACATAATCTTTTTGATCTTTTCAGTAGTCTAAGTCGTCATTCATTATATTCTTGTCTGCTGTTTTTCAAAATATCTGTGATCAGGTCATAGATTTAACAATACTCATTCTAAGTTGGGGTAAACATGCCATAAAGCAAGTCTGAGCTACCCAAAATTATGAATAAGATTACATCTGCTATAGTTGCAATTTTTGATGATTTCTACAAGTCTCAAAGGTCTTGGTATGCAACCCCCTTTGATTTTTTTTATAAGATGGTTCCAGGTACACATTAGTTTATCTGAAAATTTTCTTTAAATCACAGTTGTGTTATTAGATTATGTGGGGATGACATATCAAATAGACTGTTTGGATGAAGAAAGCCTTTTTCTGACCAGTCTTCATATTTGGTGAGAGAACAGATAATTTGGTAGATTTTATTATAGATGTGAAGGTTGCCTGGAGGCCTTCAGAATTCCCTTGTTGTTGCAATGTTACATCACATTATTGCAGTGATTGTGAAGACCATTTCAATATACTTTAGTTGACTTTATTTCAGACATAGTATGTAGCCCGTTCTATATAACAGATTGGAAAGTATACAGCCTACTACCCAGTAGACAGGGAGCCAACTAATAATGCCGCAAAAGTGATTTGACAATTAAATGCTGCTTAAAATGAACAAGATACTACTGGATTGGGGGTGAGGAAAGACAAGGAACTAGTCACATTTTATTGCCAATAAAAGTAAAGTACTGAAAAATGCTTATTAGATTAGAGCCAGTCTAATTGGAAGATATGGGTGACTTGAAGTACAGTAATGGGAACAAGCAGTAATTTGTGTCATGATACACCATGTCACCCCTACTAGGAATTCCATTGGGCAATATTAATTCAAGCAGAGGTCTATGTCTCTAATAAACTGAGTAAATTGAGTCAATTACAAATTTCATGCTTTTATGACTTTTGCTTTAGTAAGATAACATATTCAATAGAATGCAATGCCCTCTAGAGATCTTGACCGCTTAAAAAGAACGTATGTTTGGTTTGATCACTCTTTCCAAAAGAAAAAGTTCTTAAATATTATATATCACAAAATACATGCTTTAGTTTTTTGTCTCATCAGCAGTTTACAAATAATAATAAATCATAAATTTAAAATAATAAATAGGCTTATGAGTTTGGTACGCATAGCAAAAACAATTGAATAAAACCAATTATTTTAACCTAGGAGAATAAACAAAACGTACATCTCAATGATTATATCAAGCAGGCTATGCTGGCAAGGTCATTAAAAAAAACACCAAGATGCCATGATTGAGAAGGCATCTCTCCATCATTACTTCATATCAAAGGGTATGAAAACTTCAAGAGAATGCTCATATAATAAGTTTGGTAAATGCAAACCCATATGGAAAAAGATGATTTGGCAGAATTGCAGCCTCCAAACTTTTATTTAACTTGTAACTCAACTAACTTTTTGGTGTCAGTTCAACTTGGTGTGTGTAAGCTGGGGTAGCGCCTCCTAAAGTCTACCCCTCAGCTATTCAGGCGTACTACCTGGGTCCCCTGTAGACTTCAACCCGGGCAACCCGTAAGGGAAACATCAGGAGAAATCTCTCTCAACTTTTGAGACTAGACTCTCCCCGCTCCTGGGACATTCACCAACACCTTACCCCTAAAATTAACCGTCTAGGTGAGTGTTTGCATAATGCCCCACACCCTTAAGGGGTGCCTTAAGTGTATACAAACCTTTGAATAACTAAACTATTTATGCTTAGCTAGTTTACTAGGCGACCATTCCATCTAAGCCCCTAATAGACAGTATAGGATAGGCAAAACCCTTGTGGGCGAATTCCTATCCGACCACCAAATGTGAAACCATTTGAGCGATCATTATTATACTATCCATGGGCGGGAGTGGTGGGTGATGTCCTATTGCAGAATGAGGGAAAAGGGGCTGGCAGCACACTATGCCAGCCCCTCCTCCCTTCCAGTACATTCTGCAAAATTAACCAATCTCTTCTCCGAGGGGAGGAGACAAAATTGCTCCGCCCCCAACTTGTTGGAGGGTGAAGTGTATTGTCTTCCAACCCCCCGAAATAACGAGACAGACACAAAATATATGGTTTCAAATTTTGGCCAACTTTTATTAAATAGTTACCTATTTAACTTGTAACTCAACTAACTTTTTGGTGTCAGTTCAACTTGGTGTGTGTAAGCTGGGGTAGCGCCACCTAAAGTCTACCCCTCAGCTATTCAGGCGTACTACCTGGGTCCCCGTATATTTCAACCCGGGCAACCCGTAAGGGAAACATCAGGAGAAATCTCAACTTTTGAGACTAGACTCTCCCCGCTCCTGGGACATTCACCATCACCTCACCCCTAAAATTAACCGTCTAGGTGAGTGTTTGTATAATGCCCCACACCCTTAAGGGGTGCCTTAAGTGTATACAAACCTTTGAATAACTAAACTATTTACGCCACGGATTGGGAGCAAATGTCCTATTTAGCTCCCATCCCCCACCAAGCCATCTAACATTAACTGAACACCTACCAGTTAAATCATTAAGAAACAATGAATTGCCCATATCAGACAGATGGATTCCATCTGATCTGTAAAGGTGAGGCCTGTCAAGCAAGATCTGCCCATGGAATATGTAGGAGCCCTACCCCTTGCAAGTGGTTTGCGCATGGCCCGGTTCACCCATTACCTGACCGTCTCCATTCTTTATAATGTCCCAATTCCTAACCACCAGAGGCAAGGAATGACTGCCTAGCATGTGGCGCGTACCCGTGGCCATGCATGCCAAATCTTACAGATGTCATTCCAAGCTTGCAAGGCCAGGGCTCCGCCCTTAAAAGGCCAAGATCATAGCCTGCGAGGCATATCACCATCCCTTCTGGAGGGGGCCCCTCCTAGACTGAAACAAAAGTGGGAGGAAACCGCCTCCACGCATACCTCTGGTCCCTTGCCACTGCACAGTAGTGACGGACGCGAGGCCCAAATGCTGACCATAATGAGTCCTCGTGGCCTGCCTTGCAGCCCAGTGCTGTAACTGTGCCTGCAGACGAGGATACTCCATCTATGGTTCAGCAAAGCAGATCTGCAAAGAGATCACCACAACCAATTCATGACAACGGAGTACGCACATATTCCTGAAGGCATTCGATTTCATCTGCCCAGGGTTGTTCTTTTCCCCCCCCCCCTTTTTTTCTCCGAGTCACATCACATAGCATTGGCCACCGAAGCTTCTCCAATGCAGCAAAAGGGGGTTGCAAACCTGTAATAGCCCCAAAATGCTGACCATAATGAGTCCTCGTGGCATGCCTTGCAGCCCAGTGCTGTAACTGTGCCTGCAGACGAGGATACTCCATCTATGGTTCAGCAAAGCGGAACTGCAAAGAGATCACCACAACCAATTCATGACAACGGGGTACGCACATATTCCTGAAGGCATTCGATTTCATCTGCCCAGGGTTGTTCTTTTTTTCTTTCTTTCTTTCTCTTTTTCTCTCCGAGTCACATCACATAGCATTGGCCACCGAAGCTTCTCCAATGCAGCAAAAGGGGGTTGCAAACCTGTAATTGCCCCAAAATGCTGACCATAATGAGTCCTCATGGCCTGCCTAGCAGCCCAGTGAAAATAATTGTGCCCGCAGACGAGGATACTCCATCCATGGTTCAGCAAAACGGATCTCAACGAGATCGCCACAATCAACCTATAACAACGGAGTACCACACATTTTCTGCAGGCATTTGCTTTCCATCAGCCCAGGGTTTGACCCCTCCGAAAGTCATGTCCCGTAGCATTGGCCACCAAGGCTACTCCAATGCAGCAAGTGTGCGTTGCACAATCTGTAATGCCCTAAACCCATCCTCCTTAGCACCTTACTGGTGCCCGCCCACAACTGGTATGTTAGCGATATGCCATCATGATGGCCAACGGTAACCAGGCCCATGCTTGCTACTTCGTTTGAATAGCACCCGACCTCAACTGGCCATAAACGGGGTCACTACACTTCGCCAGCTTAATGACGTTGCCTCTAGACCCCAAACAAGATTTGCCTGCCGTGACCAGCCACTCTATGCCATTATGCATTATTGTTATGCCAAACTCAACCAGGGACCACCTCAACCTGTCAATTTTAGATACTAGGACTCTCGCTGATCCAATAGGGCTGCAAAGGAGCTGTCCAAGCATCCGCATGAAACAAATTTGCTCCTGTGTGTCCGCATAAGCCTCGTGCTACACGAGCTTCGGGCCTTTCAAAATTGCAGGGAGCTCGGTTCTCTGTTATCCTGAGTCTGGCCCTGACTGCACGACCACCAGGTTAACTTTTTATGCCGCCAACCATTAATGGAATCTGAAATGCCCAGAGCCCAGAAGTAATAAGCTAGCACAGCTAATTGCACCCTGGTCGATTGTGGGGCCAACCCCGCCTTTTGAAAACACCCAAAACTCTGTTATGCTCATAATGAAAAGGGGTAGCCTGCAGCATGGCGTATGCCCTTCCAAATTCCTCAAAATCATTGACCGCCCCAGCATAAGATCACATGAAGTTTGGGGCCAGCGCTAAGTGCACTACCCTTAAAGTTTCGGTCGCAACCGGCCCAGATGGTCTGGCTGGATTGGGCCAGACTAAAGGCTGAGACTATGCTACTGCTAAAGCCCACAATCGAACGGAACCAGACTGAAGTACAACAAAACCATCAAACACCAGTATAAAAGTCACCCAAGGTGCAACCCCACATAACATGGAGAGCGAGCGAACCGAAACATAAAACCAATGTATACTTCTAAGCCTCATGGCCCTGAGGCATAAGAGGCCACCCTTAAGGCATTCTAGACAGCCAATTACAGTCCTCTACATTGCCAAACCCCCTGCTTTGATCCATCAGTATTACTGAATTTAACATTGCTCGATGAAATTTGCCTGCTAAGGGGTGCATGTGTATAACGTGGCACTGGAATCAGAAGAATCCCTTGATAGGATCCCCTTCCAAGCTGAAGGGTTGGCCAATAGCCCAAGACCCATTCTCCACACCCTTGCACCTGTCTGCAATGAGAAAATGGTCAACTACTGGGATAAAGTATGTCACAGTGAATGGGGTCCCATCTTAACCCAAGGAGTTGGGATGCAACGCATAAGGAAGAGCATGCGAGGATGGAGGGTGCCTCATGCCAGTGCGTCCCTTCTGGGAGCACTGTGAGGAAAGTTCGGCCCATCTCCATCATCGGTGAACTCACAAAGCTCTGCGCACCGGCGAACTACAGATCCCACCAGCCACAATTCCCAATGTCAATGTCCTTGTTCACAAACCCCACCCGTGTTCACGTTTGGGCATATAGGGATCTGTGTAAATTTGATCCAGTGCATGAAACAACAGCCTACACATCAGTGTTTACTTTATAATTCATAACAGTAGTAAAATTACAGTTATGAAGCAAACAATAATTCTATAGGCATCTCTTGCTGCTTTGGAAATGAGGAACTATATTCAGGTGTCGCCTCTGCCCCCAGTCTGGCTTTGAACGCATGACTTCTTGGTCAGCAGTGATTTAATGCAGCTGTCCACCAACTAGCAGTCGCAACTACAATTAAGGTTGCATAGGTCAACAGTAAACTAGACTATTAACAGTCGGAAAATCACTCTGCCCCCAGGCTGGCTTCGGAGGCATGACTTCCTGGTCAGCAGTGATTTAATGCAGCTAGGTACCACTAGCAGATGCAACTATCTTTAAGGTTGCATAGGTCAACTGCAAGCTAGACTATTAACAATCGGGAGCTCACTCTGCCCCCCGGCTTGCTTTGAACACATGACTTTTCGCTCAGTAGTGATTTAATGCAGTTGGCTATCAACTAGCAGTCGCAACTACAATTAAGGTTGCATAGGTCAACAGTAAACTAGACTATTAACAGTCGGAAAATCACTCTGCCCCCAGGCTGGCTTCGGAGGCATGACTTCCTGGTCAGCAGTGATTTAATGCAGCTAGGTACCACTAGCAGATGCAACTATCTTTAAGGTTGCATAGGTCAACTGCAAGCTAGACTATTAACAATCGGGAGCTCACTCTGCCCCCCGGCTTGTTTTGAACACATGACTTTTCACTCAGTAGTGATTTAATGCAGTTGGCTATCAACTAGCAGTCGCAACTACAATTAAGGTTGCATAGGTCAACAGCAAGCTAGACTATTAACAGTGTGGAGCTCACTCTGCCCCCAGGCTTGCTTTAAACACATGACTTCTTGGTCAGTAATGATTTAATGCAGTGGCCACCAACTCGCAGATGCAACTATCAATTAAGGTAGGCCTAGGTCAACAGCAAGCTAGACTATTAACAGCTGGGAGCTCACTCTGCCCCCAAGCTTGTTTTAAACACATAACTTCTTGGTCAGAAATGATTTAATGCAGTTGGCTACCAACTAGCCGATGGAACTATCAATTAAGGTTGCCTAGGTCAACAGTAAGCTAGACCATTAACGGTCAGGAGCTCACTCTGCCCCCATGCTTTCTTTGAACACATGACCTCTTGGTCAGTAGTGATTTAATGCAGCTGTCTACCAACTAGCAGATGCAATTATCAATTAAGGTTGCATAGGTCAACAGCAAGCTAGACTATTAACCGTCAGGAGCTCACTCTGCCCCCAGACTTGCTTCGAACACATGACTACTTGGTCAGTAGTGATTTAATGCAGTTGGCTACCCACTAGCAAATGCAATTATCAAAATAAGGTTGCCCTAGGCCAACAGCAAGCTAGGCTATTAACAGTCAGGAGCTCACTCTGCCCCCAGAATTGCTTTGAACACATGACTTCATGGTCATTAGAGATTTAATGCAGTTGGCTACAAACTCGCAGATGCAACTTTCAATTAAAGTTGCATAGGTCAACAGCAAGCTAGGCTATTAACAGTGGGGAGCTCTCTCTGCCCCCAAACTTGCTTTGCACACATGCCTTCTTGGTCAGCAATGATTTTAACGCAGTTGGCTACCAACTTGCGAATGCAACTATCTTTGAGGTTGCATAGGTCAACAGCAAGCTAGACTATCAACTGTCGGGAGCTCACTCTGCCCCCCGGCTTGCTTTGAACACATGACTTCCTGATCAGTAATTATTTTAATGCAGTTGGCAACCACTCGCGGATGCAACTATCAAGTAAGGCTTCCTAGGTCAACAGCAAGCTAGACTATCAACAGTCAGGAGCTCACTCTGCCCCCAGGCTTGCTTTGAACACATGACTTCTTGGTTGGTAATGATTTTAATGCATTTGGCTACCAACACGTGGATGCCCCTATCAATTAAGGTTGCCTAGGTCAACAGCAAGCTAGACTATTAACAGTCAGGAGCTCACTCTGCCCCCAGGCTTGCTTTGAACACATGACTTCTTGGTCAGTAGTGATTTAATGCAGTTGGCTAGCATTTGAACACATGACTTCTTCACAAGCTAGTTGCAATACATTGGTAGGAATATAGCAACCCCTTAACATGGGGCCTTCTTTTCTTTTGCATAAATTTATAGTATATTACTATTTTGTCAGTGCATCTAGAATAGATCTTATCTCCTTCTTTCCTCCTCTTTCTATTAGTGCCTATATCTTGTATCATAACCTGTATCTGTTAATTACTATTTATTATTATTAATTTTATTTATTTATTTAAAATTATTTATTTTGACCTTACCAAAATGGCCACCAAGCCTAACACAAAATGGCTGCCATGGCCCCACCCCCAAGATGGCCACTGACCTCACCAAAATGGCGGTCAAGTCTCCGCCTCCTGCAATGGTTGCCACCCTTTAAAGATGGTGGCAATGGCCCCACCCACAAAAATGGCCACCTCCATGGCCCTGGCATGGCCATGAGGCCCTGAAGTGAAGAGGACGAGGGTGAGTAAGGGAATCCCACCCCAGGGCCCTTTTAAGAGGAAGCTGAGGCTAGCAGTGGGAGCTCACCCCACTCCCTGGACTCGAACCTCCAACCTTTCAGTGAACAAGTTCAGCAGCTCAGTGGTTTAACCCACTGTGCCACGAGGAGGGGGACTTAAATTAATATTATGTTATAGGAAAGGAGGGGGGCGCAAATCAACCGAAGCCCTCCAGGCCTGGCTCCCTGTCCAGGGAAGCCAGGCAATATTAAACTTAGATATAACTAAATTTAGCAGAGGCCTACGAAGGGCGAGGAGCCAGTTCAGCCTGGAGGCTGAACTCTGGGCCTCCCTCATGGCCTCTGCACCGACCTGTTGCTGGATAGGCTCCAAGGTGTTCCTCACTCAATGATGTCCTATTGCAGAATGAGGGAAAAGGGGGTGGCAGCACACTATGCCAGCCCCTCCTCCCTTCCAGTACATTCTGCAAAATTAACCAATCTCTTCTCCGAGGGGAGGAGACAAAATTGCTCCACCCCCCAACTTGTTGGAGGGTGAAGTGTATTCTAGAAATGGCCTGAAATTATACTGAAATGAACAACTAGTCTTATTCATGAGTCTTTAACTCTCATTAGACAGCCCAATTTGCCCGTTGTACACTGCTACACTTCTGTTTTCGGCATAGAGTCCTTCACCCGATAAAAAGGGACTCCCATCTGGGCTCCATACCAAAAAGGGAGGTGAAGCAGTGCCTGCCGCCACCACAGCAACACAGGAGCCTTCCAGTGTTGCATTCCCTTCAATGGGGGGAAGCCAGGCAGTGTCGCTTTCTTCCATGGGATTAGGAAGAAGGTAAGGTGGGCGATGCTGCACATGGAGCGATGGCTTCTCCACACCCCCTGCAGGGAGCTCATGGATCCGCCCAAATCCATAGGTCTTTCTGTTAAGGTCATTTGTAGTTTCATAATGACTTCCTTGTTTAGAAAGATTGTATTTGCAGTCAACCAAGACTTATGACAGACCTAAGATCTAAAGAACATATATTTTGGTGTTTGTCTCACAACCTCTGGCTTAGCTCCTGTACAAGAAAAAAAAGCTAGCTGTAAATTAAACAAAATACAAATACATGCATAAGTAAACTTTCTTGTAGCCATATGGGATTATACTCTTTTGCAAGGAAGTTTTAATAACCTCTTGTACCAACAAGGCTGAAACCCTATGATAATTTCCCTTTCGGACCTTCTATGCAATGCATTCCAATCGGAGCTGCCAATGCTATCCAATTACAATGGCACTTAGAATCGCATGCTTTTGTCTGAATATGATGCAAATCTGTGTTGTTTTTGCTATTTGTGTTTTTTTTATAGTCATTTGTTTCATCAAACTTTCTAATGCAATATTGGGGTATGATTTGGCATGGAAGGAGGGTCATGGGGGAGATATCATGATTTACCACAGAAGCCTTTTCTAAAAAATCAGGAAGGACTGTGTAAACTATCCCTTTCTTTCAGAAGAAACAAAAATGTTTTTGAAATTCAGAGAATACAAGGATTCTGAAGTGAACTTTCCCTACCTATTTCATTTTGTTGTTTGTATCTCTCTCTTCCCACTTTTCCTTCTTCCGCTATTGTTTCATGAGACATCCCTCTTTCTGAAGGACCATTCAATCATTGGCATAATGCTAGAGAAGGGATATGGAAGTGCAGGGCACAGAATTTAATAACCCCTCTTCACTTTTCTGTGTTTTTTAATTGTATCTCTGCCAATTTGGGACTAACTTTTTTCATGCAAAATTGTTCCTAATGCTATAAACTCACATATGTATACTGCAGTCCCTTCCACACTTTAAAAAAATGTGCAGATGAAACAGGCATAGTTGGAAAGTGGGAGTGATGTGACATTGGTTTTACCTGCTAGGTGTTCACAAGGGTCAATATTTCCTGCAAAGGTTCTGTGTCTTTAAACTTTCATGATGGGCAGAAAACTAGCTAATGAAATGATTTCTATTACTTCCTAAGTCTGACCAGAAAAAGAAATAATTTGCTAATCCTAATTTGGATTGGAGTTGGTCAGTGTTAAAAAAGACTTATTGATGACAGATTTCAGTGGTCTACTACTGAATAATGTAGTCTACAGAGGTATTTACTCCTCTTTGACTTTTCTGTAGTAAAAATATTTCACTCTTTAATAATATTGTGTCTTGCTACATCTGGGGAAAGCAATGCCAATTAAATAGAGTTCCAAGTTGTAACATGACACAATGTGGATAAATTAAATGGTGTATCTGAATATTTCTGCAAAGCTCCATAATCCTCTGTGTATACTTTACTAGCTAAAGATATAAAACTTGCACTTGGAATACTGGAGGAGAAGCCCTGTGAGCAAATATAACATTTCCCCAGCCCTCAAAATAATTCCAGAGATAGCTGCACTCTCTGGGACTCTCTGGGACATCCACTCAGGAAATTTTGTACACTGCATCTCATTTCTATTATCTTCTAAACCCATTAGTATGTGTACCTCATATTTATCTGAAATATATTGGATGAGAATGTCTAGAAACTTTTTGCCATCTGAATAGCTATAAACTAAAAGATTTACATTTGAATCGTATTCATCTTTACTCAAAAGTATGTCCCCTGTAGGGCTTAGCCTCAACTTAGTATGATTGCAGTCACATTAGACTTACAATATGATTCAAAAATATTTATTCACTGATAATGATTATAAACACAATTTTGTATGAAAAATGAAATGCAGTTCAACATCCACTCTTATACCAAATATTTAAATAGTTTTAACCTGCGATTAAAAGTGCATTATACATTTGAAACCAAAATATACACTGAAATGTAAATTTATATACAGAATTCTCTGAACATTGTAAGACCTTAAAGTTTTATGGTGCATAGATGGATAATTAATTGGCATCCATCCATAAGCATTGTATATTTATGTCATATAGCGGCAACAACAAAAATATTTTTCATATTTAATTTACCCTGATATTGTAACCGAAAATTTTGTAATTGAAAGTTTTTTTCATTTACAAAAGAGGAATACATGATGCAATATTACACATGCTCATTTCAGATCAGATTTTTACATATCCATCAGGGAATCACATTCATTAAATAAATAGCATGCAGTACTCCAAATCTGTATCATTAATATCTAGAATGTTTGCTACAGATTAGATTCCCCCTGCCCTGAAGTTTACCAACAGACAGATGAAAGGGGAATTTGTCGAATTCCTCTCTGATAGTCACCATCTGTTATTCTGTTATAATCTGAAGTGTTGCTACTGCCAATTAATGTGAAGACAGTTGGATTATGTCTTTATGGCCATTATCAGTGAAAAATGAAATGTTCCAGTAGATAAATCACATGTCAGAAATAACTAGTTTTACTGTACTTTAACAATGCAAATAAGACTGGAAATGTCAAAAAGTGTGTGTGTGTGTGTGTATGTATGTATGTATGTATATATATATCTCTGTGTGTATATATATATATATATATCTGTGTGTGTGTGTATATATACACACACACACACATACATACAGAATGTAACATCCATTCTTCTTAAAAGATAGAGGAAACAGAATATAGCAACAGATTAATATGCCAGTTTGTCTTCCTGTTGATATGCACAGCTGCAACTGCTGATTCTGTAGTTGTTATATTAACAATAGATGCATCATTGTTCATAACCATAGGGATAGTTTAACAGAGATAAATTAAACCAAATGATAAACTGAAACTGAATTATGAAAGAAATGAGATTCCCAGCAAGATTTGTACTTTGCATGTTTGGCATGCATTAACCTTGGTGTGGGAGTTGTGTGCCCCTTAATTGCACAGCTAACTTATTTTCAAACGCTTCTAATCAAATGTTCACATAGCAGAGAGCACAGAAAACATACAGATAAAAGGCCTTTACATTTACATGGGCAAATACTACTTTCAAGCATTCCACAGTGATATTTCTGTTGACATTGTAGATGGGAGGTTTATGTGATCTAGGTCAATGACCTCCTTGTTTCAAGAAAAATGGTTTCTTTTCCTGCAATGTTTAACAGACAGTGGTGAAGATTAAACATAGACTCTTACATAATCTTTTCATTTATATGGTAAGGAGAGACAGACAGACAGTGCATATAGAGTAGATTTGAAGGTTTTTAACCGCTAGGTTAGTGCGAGTAGAAGTTGGGAAAGAAATTCTTTTGCTATTACAGCAATATATGTAGAGGTTCAGTAGGCTAACATACTTTTATGCTTGCAGAAAAAGAAAAGATGCAGCAAATCTCATTTTACCTATTGAAATGATTGTCTTATGTAGCCAATGGGAAATATTATCTTCTAATGGAAACTAGGACAAAGCAGGGTCAGTAGAATCCCACGGAGTTTGCAGCCATGGATACTTATCATAATCCGTTAAGGAAAAAATGTCTTCATTTTATAAGCAGCTACAGAAAAGAGCATTAGGCGCATCATGCTGCCTGCTATTAGCATAGCACTGCTGCTCAGTCAGTCTACTGTAAAATGAAAACTGGGTAGATCAGACCACTTTGGTTAGTCACCATCCTTGACACCATCCTATCTTTTTTAAAAACTTTTAATAGAAAACAATTTCCTGAAAATTAATCTAATTTATTTCCACCAATCCTTGTAAGCCATATGATACTTAAAAGGTTTAATAAAAGTGAGTTACACAATTCCTGAAGCTGTAATTCTCTAACACTAAACAATCAAAAGTCCTTATTAATTCTGAAGGCTAATTCATTTGTTTTTCCTACATAAAGAACAATCTGCAAATGTACAGATGCAAATAAATTATAGTTATATCTCTCTCCACACCCCGCCTCCCTTCTAGACAGATGATGTTCAATTCTAGGTTTGGGCCTGAATAAATTTGAATGAAAATGATTTGTAGTGCTCAGTGGCCTATTTTATATAATTTCTGAAAACAGAATGTGGAGGAGGGAGTCAAAAAGTCCTCAAAACAGATTAAGAGAGCCAAATTTTATTGGTTACTGGAGATGATAGAATCTGATGGTTTCCATATGCTGATCATGCCCATATGATGATTGGCTGAAAATGGACACAGCTGGCAACTACAATTCCCAGAATCCTCTCTTGTAGTTTTTCTTTTTTTAAAATGTTATGGTTAACACTTAAAATAATTCTAATAAAATAATAGATTGGTGAATAATTTTGAAATGTGGAAGGCCTGCAGTTGTAAATGCGGTCTAAAACTGAAGTAGATTCCACGCAGACAAGCCTTAAAATAACTGAGGATTGAGCCTTTAAAATTTTCCATTGTCGCCAATGAGATACATCTTTTCTGAATGAAAATGGCATCATATTCCCCTTTTGAGTAACTTCCCGGTAAACAGAATGAGGGGTCAGTCAACAATGGACCCTGAAATGGGGTGCCTTTTGGCCAAATTACACACCTCTATTCCACACATCATAAATGAAACTGGATGAATAAAGTTTATTTGGTTCATTTTTAAAAAATCACTGGGATACTATGAAAAAAACACCATTTATAAATTATGAACAAGTCACAAAGTGCTATATTTTGATCTAGTGCTATCACTTCCTAGACAATTACTAATAGCAGTTTTTAATGGTGTCTATGAAAGTAATACTCCTAGAAGAAAGAAAGTTGGGAAATCAGATATCATCTTATTATATCAGTCAGCCATTGAGTATCTTACATTATTTCCAGGTAAATAGGTCATGCATAAATATTTCGTTTCATCAATATATGGACAACAGATTTATTTTCATTATGCCATTGAATGAGAAAAAAAGATGTCTGGATACTATTTGACCCCTATTCATCAGTTGGACTTAACTGCCTTCTATTTTGAAGGAAAACTTCCCAAATGTTACATTAGTCCTGCTGTGCTTAACTTATGAATTTTTCCACCTTTCTCAGAATCAGCTTCTAAAGCAATGTAGGTCAGAGCTACACTTTTATGAGAAAGTTTTAAAATGCTACTTGCATGCAAGCTAAGGTGAAAAGATATTTCCTAATCCATTCCTTCAATATCCCATGGGTACATTCTACCCTATATTCAGCTCTTCTTGCATTGCTGATTCAACTAGGGATATTTCTAAAATTAATCTTCAAATACTTGCTGTGTAGTTTTCAGATCATTTGCATCTTTTGTCCTCTCTCCCTATGAAAGTTCACATACACATTTATGAAACACTGTAAAGCTTGATGTGAATATATTAGCAAGGAAGAGGAATAGGAGAGAACAAGAAAGACAAGAAAACATCTCATCTACACAGAGATTCATCTTGATATTACAGGCCATGGTCCAAAAATATCCCTAACACTATGATAAAATCACCATGGTCACTTCAATATGTTTGTTTTCCTACCAGTGTTCTGATCTTCAATAAGAATGATTCGTGGAAGAATCTCCTGTGGTCTAGGTTCCTTCAGTTAGATCCTCAAACTCCTTCCCTTCTTCTGACTGTAACATTTGTTACACAGAAAACTGTAGAAGGGCTTTTTAAAGTCATTGATGAGTCTTAGTAGCTTTTATGTATTGTCTTAACAGCAAACTAATACATATTCCAGGAAGGCTAGAAACAAGTCACATGAACTCCTTTGGGTAATTGTAATACATTGTTCAGTGTATCTTGGTTTGAGCTTTTCATGGATTCTCTCTCAACTTATACCAATAAATTCCAAGAAAAACTCTTTTCTGTTTCCTCACAAACCCCAATCACCTACAATTAAGCAAGATGTAATTTCAATCTAAGATCAACAATCATTTGGTTAAAAGGCTAGAAAAAAACAGCTTTTACAAAACTTGTACAAGAGAGAAAGAAAGGGTACAAGAGTGGTTATGGAAAACTAAGGATCTAATCACATTGACCAAATCAAGTGTCCTGGGGTGCTTCCAACCTGCTTTGGGGACAGAGTCCCATGCCTGCCATAACATGATGTTGTGTGATTTCCACTAGAGGCCCTGCCCCCAACTAGAGTGGAAGTGTCCTTGGACACTTCCCTCCAAACATAGGAAGGCTCCCATGTTTAAAGCCAGCACACTTCCATTTAAGCCAGAACACTTCTGGCCAATTTGGGTGATGCTTCTCCTATGTGATGGAGGAAGTGTTGCTATGCCAGAGCAGTGCTCCAGAGTTGCCCCTCATACCTGCTATTTCACCACTCTTGCTGATGAAACAACACCCAGGGGGAGGGCTCTCTTCCATGTGATAAGGTCATAAGTAAGGTGAGGAATGGGGAAATAAGTAATATTAACTGGAGAGAAGTGCAGTTAGACTAAAGAAAGGATGTGGGACATAAACAATACTCATTTGATTAATCAAAGCCAGCTTTTTGGCAACTTGGGCACTGAAGAAAGAAAGAAAAACAAACAATAATATTTTTCACAGAAAACACAATGTGAGTGGACTTGACACATATGTTTGATAACCTATAGTATTATTCAAAAATTCACTCTGAGTTATGCAGATCTTCTCTTGGGGCTCATCCAGACAGCACTAAATCTTGGGTTTTAAGCAGAGGCAAACAATCCTCGGAAGAGAGCCGCATACAGACCTGTTGGCCCTGGGGTTTCTGCCTCTGTTGTCCAGACTGGATGCTTTGTTGCGAGATTTAGAGGCTTCCGAGATGGTCACTGTGGGACTTTCAGAAACGTCAGCATTTTTTTATTTTAAAAAAAACCTTCAGGATGTGGATATGCAGAGAATCACTGCAGCAAATCACTGAAAAAATTATGTTCTTTGTTCTGGCCAGAGAAACTGTGCCCTCCAAATGTTTCATGAAGTATCTGCCACACAAACAAAGTTTACAAGGTACGGCCACTTCTGCCCAAGCCAACATTGCATAATCAAACAGGAACACACACTTTCAAGTCAGGAGCAGAAATCTGCAACTGAACTAAGGGGATTGCTGTAAAGCAACTAAGAAACACAAGCAGGGTATTTCAGATATGACTCTAGGTATAAATTCTATAATATACTCAACTCTATATCAATTGTATCTAATAAATATATTTTCATATGTAGTATAAACAACATGTATACAACCCTTTACATTTAAAGTGAACAATGGAAGAAAAAATGGTGCAATATGAATTCACACAAGTATAGTTACAATAAATGAATCACACTATTATCTCAAGTCACTCAACCTATATGTATGTGCAAAACCATGAGAACAATGTCAGAGTCCAACCTGGGCCGCTGAATATCGGGTGAGAGATCCAAAAGGTGAGAGTTACAATTGATATAGAGTTGAGTATGTTATAGAATTTATACCTAGAGTCATATCTGAAATACCCTGCTTGTGTTTCTTAGGAGCAGAAATTTGTCATTATTGGCAATCTGTCTAGACAGATTAGGTTGTGTACTTGTGGTACTTGGTTGTTGCGGAACAGGGTTGCTATTCCTGGGTTATACATGGTTGATCCTGATTGCTCTTCTTGTGAAAAGATGTACCACATTGACTAGGGGGGCACAACTTTGTCCTGGCCAGAGCAAATGTACAAGAGAAAATGTGCCCTCCATATGCTTCATGAAGGTTCTGGCACGCAAACAAAGTTTCTGCCTTCTACTCAAGTGTCTCCTTCTTTATGGGAACCGACTAAACAGGAAAAAACACCTAAAATCCAGGAACAAACCTATTGCAGGGACACACAGACATGTGAAGATCCGCATATTCGGCTCAAAACCATGATATTCCTGCACCTGGAAATCTCACAATTTTTTTTGCCTTTTGTAGCAGTTGCTTCCACGTTTACAGGGAATGGTGTCTGGCCACCCTCCTGTTTGCTGCAGAAGCTCCTGGGATAAAGGTACTGTCTGGACAGGGTCCCTGGGTGCATCTACACTGTAGATTGTAGTTTGAGATCACTTTCACTGCAATGACTCAATGCTAATGGGATCGTGATAGATGTAATTTTACAAGGTCTGTAGCTTTCTCTGCTAAAGAGTGTTCATGCTACACCAAACTACAATTCCCATTATTTCATAGCATTGAGCCATGGCAGTTAAAGGAGCATCAAACAGTATTCATACTGCAATAGAGATACACCCTTAGTGTATTGTGAAAGACACTTTAATAAAAACCAAACCCGTGTCTGTTCCCAGGACTTACTAATACAGAAGGTAAATGTGATGCTTGGGTTTAATACCACATACAGATTGTATGCAATATGTATAGGATGCAAAAAGGCTGTGTATTTCTGGATGTGGGTGTCCAATTCTTGTTGGGCAATGATGAGTTGTAGAGAGCTTGCTTCACTGGACCTCTTGATATCCTTTGTTCAGTGTTCTGTACCTCTACACTCTCCTCATTCTCTGAAGGCATGCCAATTCAGTAAGTTTTCTTTGAGACTTCACTAGTTTGAAGGCCCTTCCAGACAGGCCCTATATCCCGGGATCTGATCCCAGATTATCTGGCAGTGCGGATTCATATAATCCAGTTTAAAGCAGAAAACCTGAGATGAGATCCTGGGATATAGGGCCTGTCTGGAAGGGTCCAGAGATTAACTGGTCTGTTTTGTATGTTTCAGGAGATTTCATGTCTGCTTAATGGAAAGTGGGAGCTTCTCCATTTGTACAAGAAAAGGAGTTGTGTGTCAATGGGGTTCCATGCTAGTGGAAATTTTGCTAGAAAAAAAATAATATTAGAAATAGTCCTCAAACTTGCTGTCTAGAAAAAAATCCACTCCAAGCTGTATATATATATATATATATGATGCCTCTGTTTTCCACTATATACATATCAGTAAAGAAAAAAATACAAATATTTAAATAAACTGCCAGACTCTGTGCAGCCAACTCCTAAAACTGATGTTGTGTGCAATGTAATCAGTTAGAAACATGCAGCAAGACATTTGGTATGTGTGTTGTATTTTAAATAGACAGGAGTTTGATTCTTGACTGAATGACAAATGACTCAATGGATTATCATCAAGTATCCTGACAAGCTTTCTTGCTTACAAGAGTATGTCATGCAAATCGGGTTATTAATAGCATGCATTCCTTTCAGTCTAGGTATTGAGGGGAGGGGGGACCCCTCTGAGAAGTACTGATTTAGCTCACCTTATCCTTTTTTTTAATGGACAGCTCTATTCTTTGTTCACGTCCAAAGTATTCCATAGTGCTTTACCTCAGCAGTTCTCACTTAATCAATGGCAACTTGGGGTTAGGACCCTTGCTTTGAAAATGGACTTTGTAGATTTCAGATGTGTGCTTGCCAAATTTTATTACACAACACACATTGAATTTGCTGTGGAATTTGCGGTCATATGATTCTGAGAACAATGCAAAAATACATGTTTGCATATAGGCTAACCTTATGGATAACACTGTGTACTGGACAAACACTACTCAGCGAATATGTTGCAAGCTGCTCTAGGTTTCTCTGGTCTAAAACTATAAATGCAATTATAAATAAACACAGGACTATAGAAATATTTCAAATGACAGTGTAGAGTTAATCTTAAACAGATATGGTTTAAAAACTTAGAGATATTTAAATGGGATTCTTCTTTTATAATGTATTACAGAACAACTTGGGTTATCAGCCTCCATTATGAAAGGCTTCAGTGGAATTTCAGCGTCAAAATTACAGTTAACTTTCAAAATGTAATAGTATATCTTTTAATAAATATTTATCACCTGTTGCTTTCATTACACTCATCAGTATTAACTGCAGCATAACACACATGTTAAGCTAGTAAACTACATTTAAAGCAATATATTATATTTTATAATTTATACAATATTAAGATAAGCTGTAGCATAACATGATATTGAATTTCAATATGTCAGCACATAAAACCAGTATTAAACATACTGATGAATCATAAATCATTCTATAATAGACTAAAAACTACATGGAGAAAGAAATCCAAGTCAAGTTAATGTCACTTTTTTCATGCCAGGAGCAGCTTGAGAAACTGTAAGTCGCTTCTGGTGTGAAAGAATTGACTGTCTGCAAGGATGTTTCCCAGGGGATGCCTGGATGCTTGATGTTTTACCATCCTTATGGGAGGCTTCTCTCATGTCCTTGTTTGGGGAGCTGGAACTTACAGACAGCTTAATCTACTCTTCCGGGATTCAAACTGCTGTCCCGCCAGCACAAGGGTTTAACCCATTACACCACCAGGTGTTCCAGTTAATGTCATGTAAATAGAGGTCCAAGAAGAAGGTCCAAGAAGTTCAGGATTTTGAAATGAGGATAGCACAATGGGAGCCGAAGGAGAAAGCTGATCTGATATTTTTGGTTAAATGAAACCAAGTTGATTTAATGAAAGGAGGTGCAAGACAGTAACAAACAAGAGAAAGATAAAAACTTGATCTTGGGACCAATACTTTAAAACAGAAGTCAGAAGGAGCTGGAACTAATAACAAGGGACAAAGAATAGAATCTGAGAAGATTAGGATGGGTTCATGGAGAAGATGGATAAAAAGGGTAAAGGAGATTAGGTTATGAAATTGTTACATATACAAGACAATGAGAACTGGATTGGGTGACAGTTGTGAAAAAGATTTTATGAAATGCGATAGAAATATTTGGACTTGATGTTACATTACAAGTAAAAGACTTATAATATTATGTAGTGAAGATTAACAACATATAATTAAGTAAGTAAGTAAGTTTTTAGTATTTAGATGGAATACCACATCACTACGTAATAAATTGTAGACCTCATATTTTGAATAAAAATACAGATAATTGATATATTAATTCTAGATAGGTTAACATTTGGAAAAAGAAAGCTCCCCCCCCCCTTTTTTTTGGTTGTTGAAAAATATGATATGGGAAATAGGAAGAATATAATTGCTGTATATTATCTTTGAGAGGCCTAAAATAATGAGTGTCATAGAGATTTTACAGGAAGCATGGAATTTACCTTTTAATTCTTCTTAAATCTCTTATCTCTTATTCTCTAGTTCCTCTTTTCCTTCATTCCTTCGCACCCCCTGTTTTCACATTTTTGTAGAATTTTAAGTTTTTTAATATATATTTTAATTTTTTTTCCTATTATCTCTTCTTTAAAAAGTTTTTTATTTGAGCTATATGTCAGGTATTTAGAAAATCTTCCTTGTGGTTTCTGGTATCTACCAAAACCAATAATTTATAGCTGCCAATTAATTCATGACAATTAATCCATATCAACACAACACAAAGAGTGTAAGCAATATGCAGAAATAACAAAAGTATTTTTTTGAAATTCAACAGTGATAATACACATTCATAATCAACAAAATATCACAATAACGTATACATGTCAAGCATGCCTGCCATGGGCTCCTACCCCATACGCCAATAGCGTCATTCAATGTCCAAGATACTTCGGGTCCAAGGGGAAAAGTTCAAGGGTTCATTGAGTGAGAGTGGATTTTCAGGTAAGTAAACAAGGGGGGGGGAGGAGCACAAGCCCAACGGGTTGTGCCCAAGCCCAGCGGGTAGGATCTCCTTCCCAAGGAGAGCTGGCAAGCCATGTAGAAAGTTGATGAGTCGAAGAGTTGTTTGCAGGCAGAGCCCAGGAACGATTTCAATTTGTGTCAAAGATAAGAATTATCGCTGGACTGCCTTAGCATATTGATGGGCCGACAGGGATAACGCTGTACAATGGTCCCAACTCCCGTTTCGACCCTCCACACCGGGTCTTTCTCAAGGCCATAAATGTAAGGCAAAACAACTCATATCCATCCTGGTGCAAATGCAAGGTCTGTAAACAATTGACCAAAGTGAGTAAACGGCTTGAGATAAGATAGAGAACACTCAAAAGCAACTCATATAGTAATATAAACAATTGTACATATATAATAGTGATAATACACAAATAAGAGGTAACATTACCTAGATCATAGAGGCAAATGCGTACTTCTACGTCATGACCAACGGCCAAAGCAAATACACAGTGCTATGTGGTCAGGTTATAAGTCCGCCCAGAGGCACAGGTGACGTTAATGTAATGCGGTTTACTCTAAATCTATCGTAGGAGATCTGTTATACTGATTTTATCATTTAACCCGATTGGAATCTGTGTACAAAGCCTTTGAATATAACGGGTTTCTGTCCTACGGAGATACATATCCACATTGCCATGGGGGGGAACCTGAACTTTCTCAACACCAAAGAAAAGGAGGTCATCCGGTCCATGTCGCATGGTTTTAAAATGCATATACAGAGGAGAATCCTCCGAAAGATTCCTTATTTTGGACCGGTGTTCAGAAATTCTGACGTTCAAATTTCTTTTAGTCTCACCAAGATATACTTTGCCACAAGGACAACAAATCATTGTACACTCTAGCATGTGCACCCCCAAGAAGAAAAGTAACCTTACACCCAAGACACATAAATGCGGCACTTGTACCCAATGCAGATTTGTGTACCCTCATAGGGAGATCTTTAACCCTGGCACTAGCTGCATGTTTGTCTTTAAGGAGTTTTTTACTTGCAAAACGGACTCATGCGTGTATGGAATTTGTTGTCCTTGTGGCAAAATATATCTGGGTGAGACTAAAAGAAATTTGAACGTCAGAATTTCTGAACACCGGTCCAAAATAAGGAATCTTTCGGAGGATTCTCCTCTGTATATGCATTTTAAAACCATGCGACATAGACTGGATGACCTCCTTTTCTTTGGTGTTGAGAAAGTTCAGGTTCCCCCCCATGGCAATGTGGATATGTATCTCCGTAGGACAGAAACCTGTTATATTCAAAGGCTTTGTACAGAGATTCCAATCGGGTTAA
The DNA here is from genome assembly GCA_030556195.1 of Anolis apletophallus. Lineage (NCBI taxonomy): Eukaryota > Metazoa > Chordata > Lepidosauria > Squamata > Anolidae > Anolis > Anolis apletophallus. The sequence goes on along the minus strand of JARBWK010000004.1, from coordinate 33,814,649 downwards.
ATGATAAAATCAGTATAACAGATCTCCTACAGTAGATTTAGAGTAAACCACATTACATTAACGTCACCTGTGCCTCTGGGCGGACTTATAACCTGACCACATGGCACTGTGTATTTGCTTCGGCCGTTGGTCATGACGTAGAAGTACGCATTTGCCTCTATGATCTAGGTAATGTTACCTCTTATTTGTGTATTATCACTATTATATATGTACAATTGTTTATATTACTATATGAGTTGCTTTTGAGTGTTCTCTATCTTATCTCAAGCCTTTTACTCACTTTGGTCAATTGTTTACAGACCTTGCATTTGCACCAGGATGGATATGAGTTGTTTTGCCTTACATTTATGGCCTTGAGAAAGACCCAGTGTGGAGGGTCGAAACGGGAGTTGGGACCATTGTACAGCGTTATCCCCGTCGGCCCATCGATATGCTAAGGCAGTCCAGCGATAATTCTTATCTTTGACACAAATTGAAATCGTTCCTGGGCTCTGCCTGCAAACAACTCTTCGACTCATCAACTTTCTACACGGCTTGCCAGCTCTCCTTGGGAAGGAGAGCCTACCCGCTGGGCTTGGGCACAACCCGTTGGGCTTGTGCTCCTCCCCCCCCTTGTTTACTTACCTGAAAATCCACTTTCACTCAATGAACCCTTGAACTTTTCCCCTTGGACCCGAAGTATCTTGGACATTGAATGACGCTATTGGCGTATGGGGTAGGAGCCCATGGCAGGCATGCTTGACATGTATACGTTATTGTGATATTTTGTTGATTATGAATGTGTATTATCACTGTTGAATTTCAAAAAAATACTTTTGTTATTTCTGCATATTGCTTACACTATTTGTGTTGTGTTGCTTTGTAGCAACTCCCCCTCTTGTTATATAAATTAATCCATATCCACAGGGATTTCTCTTTTTTCCCCTTTTCTTTGTGAGCCTAGAATATATAAATTGTGGTGCTGGACTGTAACTCCCAGCATTTTTCACCATTGTCTATGTTGTAGAGGGAAACTGGGATTTGCAGTTCAATAACATCTGGAGAGCTGCACGATTCCTAGCCAGGAATAATCTTACTTTTTCTGATACAAGAGAAAGTCCTTGGACTGTAGACCATAGAAGCTTAGATCATGATAAATGTGTTAGTCTTTAGATGCCAGAGGACTTGTGTTAGATACAGCAATATGGTAGCTATTCAACAGACTTGTTTCTTTACCTCCATTTTATTCTAGACATATTACCTCTAGAGTAGAGAGGGAGTCATCAAACACAGTCATATGCTTCTGTCTGGCAGAACACATGGTAGGCTTGTCCTTAGAGACCTGAATATAGCTATTAATTACATTCACTTTCCTCTTGTAAATTTCATCATCACTAACACAGTGCAGCTAAAAAGGCTTTCATCAATAAAACACTGACATATGAAATGGCTTTGAAGTTTTTATTCAACTGCATTGCAAGCAAAAATAGTCTGAAAATTCAATGACAACTTGGCAAAGGGCTAGGAAAAGATGGAAGGAGTAAAAAATGATTTAAAAAATTAAACCTTTTGAGATAATATCCAAATAGCAACATTAAGCTTACCTATTCTGATGTCCTCTAGCCTCAGGATAAGAATGCTAGCAAGGATATTGCTTTGATGTCCTCCCAGGTAGGGAAGTCTGCATAGCTGATGTCATGTCCTAGCTTTCTGGGCCAGGACACAGAGAAAAGGGTGAACAGAGCCTATTTCAGGGTGGTTCTGCCTCCCTCACACCCCTTGTAGATTTTGTTGACACCCACCTCTTCCTCTTTTCACAGTGTAAGTCTTCTGGTGGCTTCAGGGCTAATAGAAAACCCCTCCATTAAGGTTTTTTGGGGTTTTTTTGCCAGCCCTCTAATATTATGGAGGATTTGTTCTTTAATAGGCCTACATGGGCAGATTTAGGGGAGATATAACTTCACTGAGCACCTTTGGCATCCATTTGGTGAAGGACTGGAATTTGGTACTGGTCCTAGGTATCATGTGATCAGGTGGTAATGAAAGTTACTATTCTTGGGCCTCGGGGTTTTCACTTTCTCCAGGGGCCATGCAACTTTGAGAATGACACTCTTGGGTCAGCCTTTCATCTTGATAGCTGGTCTGGGATTAACCCATTTTTATGTTGAGTTTCTCTCAGGAGGCTCAGATGTTTTCAACCTGGGAAAGCTGGGGTGCGACATGTAAGTGGGGCCTACTTTCTTGGCTGCTCCCATATCACACCACCGCATTCTCCATTTAGCTTTTTTAATTACATGAGGGAAAATTAATAAAGTTCCCCATATTTTATCCCATTTTTTGGTGTCTAGTCTCATTATTTCATTTGTTGGTCAGCAAATATATACATCTCTAAATCCATGAGCATAGTGAGGAATGCCAGAAATGTTAATGGTGAACTTGGATAATGGGAAGTGAGAAATACAGACTTCACCCCAGTACCTGTGTAAATAATTTTAGGATCTTACAAACGTTTTGTGATACAGTTCTTTTCTATACCACATAGGTTACATCATTTCAAATCATGTTTTAGTTATTTTTTTATGCATTGTATATTAGAAGGGACAATGACAAATACTGTCAAATTCAAATTTGGAAAGTCAAGGTAAATACAAAAGTTTTGTAAGCAATGTTGCCTACTTCTAGTTTTTTAATGACATCATCAAACAATATAAAGCAAACATCATTACAATTTACTATGAATTTTGGAACCTCTCTGAGACTGTCCAGGCTCATTTGATTTTGCATTCCAACTGCTTTTTAACAAGAGTTAACTTTTTGACCTTGTAGCTTTTTATTATAGGTAGACAACACAATATCTTTTTTCCAATAAAACTGTACAACCAGATACACCACATCCATTTTAATGCTATGATTCTTCACACCTTTTCTGAAAGAAAGAAGAGGAAAGGGAGGCATTTGTTTGAAATTTTGAAGGAAATAGCTTCTTTTGTTTTGATTATAGTTCTGATTTTTATAAAGAAAGTTAATGAAAATACGCTGGATGCATTGTTGTGCGTAATTTTTTTTAATGGCTTAGAAGAGTATATAATATGAGAAATGATGAAATGCTGCTGTTCATGTAAATGATCTGATGGATGCATATATTGCTAAGGTATAGCTAGTTGAAAAGTGCTGATAAGTGACACATCTATTCTCTTTATTTCAATTATGAACAGGAATATCATATATTTCTTTCATATTTTTCATAAACATCACCAATGCACTTGGGCTTGTCAAGAAAAGCAATTCTCCATTCAACTCATAAAGCTCCCAGTCATTGTTCAAAAAGTATAACTTTTTTCTATTTCACTGATGGAAATGCTAGCAAAGTTATCTTGTACATGCTCAGTTTCTTTGGGAAGTTTGAATGCTGCTAGTACTCCAGTGTTTTTAAAGGGATTGTTGTAAGAAGAGTATAGTAGATTCTATATGAAATAGCTACTTTTTAAACTTATGAAATGCTACTTCACTGTAAAACTCTAGGATGGGGAAACAGATTTTTTTTAAAAAAATATTCTTCTAAGATTCCTGATACACACCAATTTTTGTCTTAAAGAACTGCCAGAAGAAATATTTGTGATATTCCATCTTCTTCCCAAATTGGACCAAAGGCAGCTTACAACAGAAGTTAAAGCAAAACTCCAAAAAACAATATATAGTAGACAAGATTTTTTTTAAAAAAATTAAAAGACAATCTAGTTAAAACTTTTTAAATGCATGGATGAGAGAGGGTATGTGGTAGTTAAATAGAGTATGTATACTTGAGCAACTATTGGTTATGAAAGTTCACAGACTGAAAACACATGCTTCTATATAATATGGTGATACCTTGACTTAAAAGTTTAATTCATTCCATGACTGAGATCTTATCTCAAAACACTCTTATCTCAAAGTGAGTTTTGCCATTGAAATGCATTGAAATGCTATTAATCCCTTCTGGGACCCCACCCCCCCCCCCCCCCCTCTTCATTTTTGTTGCCCAAAATTGTGGCAAGGAAGCACATTTGAGGCAACAAAATTTGTCTGGCCATTCTAATAGCAAGGCAAAACTTGCACGTTCACATGGAACAATAAAAAAGAAAGATCAACTTTACTTTAAAATGGTAGAAGCACAAACTTGTGGTAAGGAAGCACAAAACGAAGCATCATTTTCTACTCAATCCAGCCTCCTTCCTCCTCATGCTCTCTCTCTCTCTCTCTCTCTCTCTCTCTCTCTCTCTCTCTCTCTCTCTATTTCTCTCTCGCCAGACATACCAGCAATTTAAAAAATGCACAAAATCAACTAACACAAGGTTCCTCAAAGTGGACAAGAGCAAAACAAACAGCAATCTCCCAAAGCAGACAAGAGAGCAAGGCACAAGGCATGGCAGCACCTTCCTTGAAGCCCTAAAGCCTTGTACTCTCGCACTAGAGCTCCCTCTGGTGCTAGCTCTTAACTCAAAACACTGCTGTTATGTCAAAGCAAAACCCGGGCCAAGCCTTAGGTTACCGAGTTAAAAAACCTGATGTCTGAAATTAAGGAAAATAAAGGTTATGCTGGCTGCCTAATTGGGGCTGCGTGACTTATGTTTTGTTGGGATTTGTATGCATGTTTTTGTTCTCCGTATTAATTTGTTTCTAAATTCAATGCGATCTATTAATGATGTTTTGCCTTATAGGCTTGTGTAATTCACTCGATAAGATAAAGCTAGATATGTGTTATGCTAGAGATGCTTTGGAAGCTTGAGCTTTCCACGTGGTACTTAACACAGCTCTTGGCATGCAACAGTTATACATGATGCTGTTGATCGCATCCATGGGTAATGATAGCATTAAGGGAGAAATTGTTGGCATGAAGTAAGAATTACAAATTCAGCTGGTTTGTTGTAATTAGCCTGATTAACTCCATTTTGACAATAGCTGATATATTGCTCCTTGCCTGTATTGTTTTACTGAACATTGCCATTTGTGCTATGCTAGAAATGCTGTAACTGCAATATCATGTGCCCAGGCACACCCCCTCTGATGTTACATCTACAGTGCCAAATCCTGAGATCATTCTTGTAAACAACTAGCAATCTGTATCTTCATTTTAGGCAGGTCACACAGATAAGAATTACCACATATATATTAGCTCATGCATGCTCACACTTTTCTTCTTTGTAGATCTGAAGTTGTATGAAATACTGGTGCTTGAAATAAACTCCAACTCAAACAGTGCGGTTAGTACTGTATCTGGTAGTTTCTTTGGCCAAGGTTATTGTTTGTTTGTTTGCCTTCTGGCTTAGTGTCAAGGTTCATCCTAGCTTTGTGTTTCACTTGGGAGAATACTGTAGGGATGTTATTTAACAGTAATAATAATAGTAACAACAACAACTTAATTTTTGTACCTAACCTCCATCTCCCCAAAGGGACTTGGGGCGGCTTACATGGGCACAAGCTCAGTCAATATACTGTATATTCTGGTGTATAAGACGACTGGGCATATAACAGAACCCCCCAACTTTTACAATTAAAATACAGATGTTGGGATATACTCGCCATATAAGACCACCCCTCTTCCAACGTACACCAAATAAAAAATTTTAAAACATCAGATTTGGTTTTAAATCCAATACTCTCAGAGTGGTTTCCAGCTCTTTGGCTTAGAAATGGAGATGAAAACCAACCCCCAGAGTTGGACACAACTGGATTTAATGTCAGGGGACAATGTTACCTTACCTAGAGTGAGCCCAGGTCCAACAACAATAATAATAGAACCTTAGAGTTGAATTAGGGTTGGAATTAACCCTAATTCTGCCAGGCAGCAAAACACATCCAAGCCCTCATGACAGGTGGCCATCCAGCTCTTCTTAATAAGAATAATAACAATAATCATAATAGAACCCTAGAGTTGGAAGGGACACCAATGGCCAGGGAGGAACATACATCCAAGCCCTCATGACAGGTGGCCATAAAACTCTGCTTAACAGCAACAGCAGCAGCAGCAACAACAACTGAACCCTAGAGTTGGAAGGGACCTCAATGGCCATCCAGTCCAACCCCACTCCTGCCAGGCAGGGAGATACCATCCAAGCCCTCCCAACAGGTGTCCATCCAGCTCAGGTCCTTCAGGCTCCTGCAGCCCCCTCTCCTCTCCAGACATGTGTCCTGGACAGTGTAGGTGGTGGTGGGGGTGGCAGAGGAGGGCAGGAGGCAGTCAGGAGTGGGGAGAGGGGCAGCAGGGGTGGGGGGAGATGTCTCTCTCGACTGCTTCCACCCCATCCTCGCCTCCCTTGCCATCCCCAAACGAGCCAGAGGAGGAGCAGCGAGGGGGGAGGAGGAGGGAAGGGGCAAGGAGGAGGAGCATGAGGCCGTGTTACCTTAAAGAATGATTGGGGGTGGTGGCCTGCTGGTGGCAGCTGCTGGAACCTTCAACCTGAAGCTTCAGCCTGAAAAAGTAAGTAGTTTCTGGGTTCGGGCGGTGGGCTGGTGAAAATCAGTTGTGAGGACAGGGCTAGTAGATAAAGTACAAAAGAATTACTGTAAGTACAGGGCAATATGACATAGAACACTATATCTCTGGCTAGAGAATAGTAGAATAGTACAAGGACTAGATTTTGAATCAAGGATTAGATTTTGAATTCCAGTTTTCAGGCTGTGCTCTTTCATAACCAATTGTTGCCCAAGTATCCATACTCTATTTAATTGCCACATACCACTACATTAATAACATTCTGTGTGTGAATGTGTGTGTGTGTGCTCTATCTGGACAACTCAATATGTACAATTTACATTAATGTCACAAGATTTTTTTTGGGATGAGAAGGAGATAGCTATGGATGGCAATGAAAGGCAGTGCCGTCCTTTTTTCTTTTGTTACGGATGGGTGTTTTTATAGAATAACAGATACGAATAGGAATATACTGCTGCATTTTTATTGTTTTTTATGCGCTTTTCTTGTTTTTATTTTAAAGTACAATAATATGGACTATATCACTGGAACACTTTAGACCTCTGTAACTTAGAAGCATATATCCCCATGTACATTTTCCTTTTCTGCATTAAATGACAAGCATCCTGGTTATTTCTAGAGTTTGTTTCTTTGATGTTAACAGTAATTAACAGAGGGGAATTTTTCCATTTGTGAAAATAAGGAGGCATAATTTATACATTTACTTTTAAATAGTTTAAAGTCACACCTCCCTTTGGCAGGCAATGCAGTCTTCTTGATTTACCTTAATGCTGATTTAATTTGCTGGATTGCTCCAGCTCCACCTGGCTGATTACAGTTTATTTCTTTATTTTTCTTTTCTAAGTCATGTGTCTGAATGCATGACATTATGGGCTTCCCCACAAGGTGTGCACCTCTGTGTTCTCCTGTAAAAACATTTCTGAGGCTGTATTTTTGATGGTTATGCTCGGTTTTACATAATTATTCATCATAATATACTTTATTTATATTTCACTCTATCTCCCCAAAGGGACTCTGAGCAGATTACAGAATAAAAATATGGCAAACATTCAGTGCCATTATACAATTAATAACAAAGACAGACAGTACATAGACAGAGGCAAAGCCTTTCATCTGGTGCTCTTGTTCCATTTTCCATGCCGAGGACCCTGTTGTCAATGGATGCCTTCCCGATCGAATTGCTGGCATGTCTGCATGGGTGCCCTTTACCTCCCTGACAAAGTGCTACCTATACTGACATTGCTGTTTTCGAACTGCTAGGCTGGCAGAAGCTAGCGCAGGAGCTCACTCCAACCTGTGGCTTCGAACTGCCAACCTTCCGGTTTTTCTGCAGCTGTCGGTTTAATACACTGGTATGCACATGCACACACACACACACACACATATAGAGAGAGTTCTGAATTTATTTTTATTGAAAGTTATTTCTCACTTGATTACCTACTAAGTACATGTCTCACATCAAATAAAATTGCGAGTCTTACAAGATAGTGCCTTGATCCCACTTTATGGGGGAGATCAACTTTTCCCCAGTACATACTTATGAGTATTTGAAAGGGATGTGCACCTCTGATTATTCATATTCTTCAGACTTGATGACAGGTGTTTATATATTATAACTCTGTAAAATAAAAGAATATATAAGCTCAGCAGAAGAGCTGGCAAGCTCCTTTATTTGTCATAAATTCCCCAAGTAATCTCCATAAAATCTCTTTTAACTACCTTGTTGTTTTGTGAAGGTGAACAAGGTATATACAGTTTTTCATGCTTATACTCCATGGTAGGAAACCATAATAGTAGATTTCATTCACCATCATCTAGTTTTGAAACAACTTTGGGTGTAACTCTTACTATTCTACTAGGTCATTTTTTTCTATTCACTTTGACACAACTCACATCTTTGACTATAGCTGCACTTATACTTACTTTACTTACTTAGGCGATCCCTCATTATCCATGTATGATGGCCTTCCAAGTCTAGTGTGTTGGTGGTGGATATGTAGGTGACTGTGGAGCCCTATCCTTGATCCACATGTTCTTCCACAGTGAGGGCATCGGTTTCCAGGTGGAAAGCAGTCTCGGTCAGGGTTGACTTGATGCACCTTTCTTTTGGCATGTTTCTTCTTTTTGCCCTCAATTCGTGCCTCTTCGGATTCTGCAACACTGCTGGTCAAAGCTGACCTCTAGTTAGAGTGCTCAAGGACCAGGGCTTCCCAGTTCTCAGTGTCTATGCCACAGTTTTTAAGGTTAGCTTAAAGCCCATCTTTAAATCTCTTTTCCTGTCCACTAACATTATGTTTTCCATTGTTAAGTTGGGAGTATATTCTCTACTTTGGGAGATGGTGATTGGGCATTTGTACAACGTGGCCAGTCCAACGTAGTTGATGGCTGTATTTATATACATCCATTGTATGAACAAACCTTTTCAATTCATACTTTATCCATAAATGTGGATATCTAGACTGGTAACATTGAAGAACGTCTTTTTTCGGCTCCTCTTTAAACTTGCCCTGACTCATGTGCAAGTTATAAATATAGAAGACATTCTAAACGTATATGCATATAACAAGCTTGTTTCTCAGATAATGTGTTCCTCTCCAAATATAAAAGCAATGCTATTACATATGCCATAGAATAAATATGTTTTGAAATCATTGTATGCAATTTACCCTTCAACTGATTTTAGTTGCAAAAGTTTTCAGAAAGATAAATCATAAAGCCACATAAAATTTTAGACAGAAAACTGAATTAGATTGGCAGTGAAAAATTGTATGGCCAACACATCGATTCTGATTTGAAAGCATTTCTAGAGACAATGCAAAATGTAATTCTATTGGTGCAGTGAGACAAGGCATTCTCAGGCAAAAGTAATATAGAAATCCTACAAATAATATTGTTAATAATCCACTGATATGTATAACTGATGACAATAGTGTTGACAGCAACATATTGGAAAAAAATAACTACAGCATGATGGAAACATTACAGTCCACTCATAGAATCAGAAATAGAGCTTTGATGTTATGACTGTAGTCACATTGATAGAACAAATTCATATGACATCTTCATAAATCAGGAACAATGTGGAGCAGGCAATGCATTTTTATCACTGAGGGACCTTAAATGATTATAGGATTGAATAGATACAGTCACGAAGACAAGAGTAACATTGAGGATGGAGTGTAATTTTGGTTGCATAAAAACTATGCCATATACAACAAAGAATTGCACACACAAATTAATGTCATATAAAACATGTAATTTCACACAACAATCCCATTGTTTCCGTGCACATATATACATATATGGGGGGATACACACATTGAATGAATTTGAGCCAGTCACTACCTCTTATAATCATCTTACCTCTATAAACATCTTATAGTAGCCTAGGAGAAAATACAAATGGAAACTATATATTCTAGCTCGAGCTCTTTAGACGAAAACTATAATATAGAACAATGTACATAAGAACCTGTGTCTGTGTTTATTCTTGACATGGACTTTGATGTGAACACAATTGTAAGGGTTCTAACATTGATGCCATACATCAACATACAACAATGGATCAATTGTGAATATGGCCAGATCATAAATTAATCATAAACTAACTCAGAGAAAACAACAATTTAATATTTTTCCAGCCACCTGTTAACATTGTGGGTGTACTGGCAACATTTTTGACCTGCATTAAGTTAAAGGTAAAGCTTTCCCTTTGACATTAAGTCTAGTCAAGTCCAACTCTGGGGGAGAGGTGTGTGCTCATATCCATTTCTAAGCTGGAGAGCTGGCATTGTCCATAGATGCCTCCAAGGTCATGTGCCCAGCATGCCTGCATGGAGTGCTGTTATTTTTTCACCAAAGCGATACTCATTGATCTACTCACATTTGCATGGTTTTGAACTGCTAGGTTGGCAGAAGCTGGGCCTAACAATAGGAGCTCACCCTGTCCTGCGGATTCAAACCACTGACATTCCAGTCAGCAAGTTCAGCAGTTTAATCTGCTGCACCACTGTAGCATTAAGTTACATATTGATAGTAGTGACATTTAGTTCTGGTTGGTGAGAAACTGAATCAATTATGCAAAGAAATGAATAGTGAATTCATTCTTTTTCAATCTCATATTAGGGGTACAAATGCCCATGAGCATGCACTAGAGTCAAACAATCAAAAACACAGACTTCAATGCTACATCTTTGAAGCAATGTAGAACTGGTGAATCTGTGCAATATACTGTCCCATCTACAGATTGTAACCTATGCATTCCTCAGAATAAATTATATAGAGTGCTTTGAGCAATTTTGAGAAGTTTAAAAATATTTCATTAAATTAGCTACACCATTTTAATAAAAAGGGAGAAATGTTCACCTGTACCAAGTCCTTGAAATGTCCAGTTTAAGAGGAATAATATTTCACATCTTATTATGCATATTGCTGTCACATGGGTGATTTATGGTTTTCCAGTATTGCCAGTTCAGAAAAACATGAACAAAGAAGGCTATTTTGATTGCCCCACCCTTGTTATATTTAATTACAGCTCCCTATATGAAGTGGTTCTTTAGATGTATTAGAAATATTTTTGCCTGAGGGGCATATTGTGAATACAGAATAATAGTTTCCCAATTTCCATAAAAATTGCTCAGAGCTGTCACACAGTTATGCAAACAAGAATCAGCTTGTTTAGAGAAGCAATATAGTCCTTTCAGAATTGCATTGTATGTGTATCCACAAACTGTATAGATTTTTAAAAATGTAAACAAGTTTTTAGAACCCTTTAAATCAGCTTGCACTAGTCCTAAACCTTTAGTTAACTCTACGTGTACTGTATTTGAACATACTCCCTTTGAGGAGAGAGGGTGGTCTATAAATAAAGTTTTTATTATTATTAATAATAATATATTATCATATAAATAGTATCTATCAATAAAATTGGAAACAAAACTGATGTTAAAAGAAAGGAAGCTAGTAGCATTTCTAAATTTGCCTACTACATTTTATAATTATTTATATCCAGGATATCATATTCTTTTTAATGCTCTTGATATTTTATTTATATCAAAAACAGTTTAATGTGTATTATTCAAAAGAACTACTTGAAACATCAAATATTTTCATTTTAAATCAAATTATTTAGCAAAACACAAAGAACATGCCTGATCAAAAACAAATCAAATCAGTCAAAATGTTATAATTTCCAAAGATTAGATATTTGTAAGAGTAAATGTACAGTATGTGGAAGCATGTGACATTTGAATTAGTTCTAAGAAAACCTATACTGTATTTACTATGGCTGGGTGAAGATTAGGAAAGGTTTGTTTCAACTTTAGGATATGAGAATATGTTTTAAAATAGGCTAGCACAAGGGTAGGTTTTGCTTTGGTAGCTTAATGTTTAGTTATTACCTTTATTTTTGATGGACTGTATATGCTTCTGTGAAAGAAGGAGGGGGAAGAAAGAAAGGACTAAGTACTCAGTTTAGCCTTCAAACAAAAGGTCTTAACAGAAAACAATGATGCAGTATATATTATATGTATGAAAGCAAGAACTACTGCCCGTTATATTCCAGTAGGGGGAACTAAAGATTCACCATCTAACACTGCTTTTGGAGCCAAGACCTATGTGTATTCCTGCAACCCACTGTCTAATATCAGTGCTAATATCAAATGCTTAATAGTGTTTCTGTGATTACATGTGGCTTTGGCTTCAGTTTATGAACTAAAGTGACAGGCAGTATGCAAACATAAACTTTATACTTTAACCTTATCACCCTTTTTGGAGTTAGATGTTTTTGCACATGTTGTTCACTTTTTGCATTTTTCTTTTCTTGCTCTTTTTCTCTCTTAACTGAGCCTTTCTAACCTGTACATCCAATTTAAGAGTATTTTTCCTCTTCCAATATATGGAAATATTATCTCAATATCCTCCTCTCATTGCTGTAGGTATAAATTTACACTCTGGGAACATTGTGCAAAGCTGTCTGATTTTTTTCTGTCCCTGGTCACACGTATAACAAGGGCACAAATCACTTAAAAAGAGGGTGATGATGGCAACCTAGCTTACATAAATAGATTTAAAACCAAGGATAGGTATTTAGTTGTTTACAAATTGCTGGTGTGATACATATTTTGCAAAGAAATCTGATGCAGTGGGCTGTAAGCTATGGAAACTTATACCAGATAAAATGTGTTATTCTGTAAGGTGTTAGATGAGGCTTTGTTGTTTGTATTTAAATACATTATTCAGAGACTGAAAACAAAGAGTAGGGAAACACAGAAGCTGCACAAAAATAAATAATGCATTTATTGTTGACCTAGTTCTGCAAATGCTGATACACACACAGTATAATCCTTACTCTGAAGAAAGTCCTGTGTGATCAACGCAGGCTATCTTCAAATTGGTATGTACAATCACTGTATACATGAGAATTCCTAAAAAGTTTCTGAATGGCTTAAAAGTCTAAGCAAAGCAATTCAATGCTATTTATAATTATTGTATGCTATCATACATGGATATTTTTTTTGCATAGGGGCTATTACAATGTACTGAGTTCGATATACTGTGTTCTTGCACATTAAGAAATCAGATTTCTATCTACCTTGAATTCTTGAGAACATGCATGTTTGACAAATGTGGTTCAACTGCACTCATTAGGTTAATGTGCAATATGAGGCAGGGGGGTATGCTTGGTTCATAGAGATTAGAAACAACTCTCCCTCTCTCTCCATTTTGGTCTTGCTATTCTCGATTCTGTCATGGGATCCCCATATGGGGAATCCTAAGATAGGATGGGGCATTTCAGATGGACCCGTGTATGTTTTTGTCTATAGCATCCATAGACAAAGATGAGTTTTAGAAGGTCTGTGCTAACATGTGCTAACATGTTAACACAGGCATGAGCAAACGTTAGCCCTCCAGGTGTTTTGGATGTCAACTCCCAGAAGTCCCAGTCATCTTACCAGCTGTTAGGAATTGTGAGAGTTGAAGTCCAAAACACCTAGAGGGCTGTAGTTTGCTCATGCCTGTGTTAACACAAATTAATCATATTTCAAACCCAACTTTGAAAAGAAAATAAAGAAAAGGCCACACAGAAGTAAGTGATGACCAGCTTCTAATGCTTGCCAGATGCACTGACAGCTAAATCCTACATTTCTTTGCTTATCTTGAGTGGGACTTGCACTTATGTACTTGCACACAGAAAAGTAACCTTCATGTGGCACTTCCAAACAAGTCGGATTTTCAAGCAGCCACTACATGGCATAGAAATGCAAAACTATATTGTAAAATATAGTTTTTTTACAATAAAAAACTTGTGTTTTTTATTGCTTGTGTGGAGGGGCTACGAGGCCCTCTGTTGAAGATAGTCAACTGCTCCCTTGAGCAAGGGGTGTTTCCAGAGGAGCTAAAAGAGGCAGTGGTCAGTCCATTGCTGAAGAAGCCCGGGCTAGACCCTGCGGCTCCCTCCAATTACCGCCCAGTGTCGAATCTTCCGTACCTGGGCAAGGTGATTGAGAGGGCAGCAATGGACCAGCTGCAGACATTCCTGGATGATGCAACCTGGCTAGACCCCTTCCAGTCCGGCTTCCGTTCAGGCCATGGGACGGAGACTGTCCTGGTCTCCATCACAGACCTACTCCGTTGCCACTTGGATCGAGGTGGATCGGCGCTGCTCGTGTTATTGGACCTCACGGCAGCGTTTGATACAGTCGATTACCAACTTTTGATACACCGCCTGGCGGTAGCGGGGGTGAGGGGGACAGCCCTCAACTGGCTGTCCTCCTTCCTCCAACACCGTCAGCAGCGAGTGAAGTGGGGAGGGGTGGTCTCCGGAGGTTCCCCGCTGAGTTGCGGGGTCCCTCAGGGGGCCATCCTTTCCCCGCTGTTATTTAACATCTATATGCGACCACTCGCCCAACTGGTGCGGAGTTTTAGGCTGGAGTGTCATCAGTACGCTGATGATACCCAGCTCATTCTGAGGTTGGACCGGGGGCAGTCTCTGTACCCGATAATTTCCATCTTTGCCTTGAAGCCGTTACTGGATGGCTGCGAGCCAGTAAGTTGAGGGTGAACCCGTTTAAGACGGAGATCTTGTGGCTGGGCCGTCCGGGGGTAGCGACCCAGCTGCCAACGTTCGATGGTGTGGCCTCTGCCCTCAGCCATCGGTGAAAAGCCTGGGGTCCGGCTGGACGCCCAGCTGTCCATGGAGGAGCAGATCGGCTGCACCTGCAGGACAGCATTTTACCACCTACGGAGGGCAGAGCGCTTGGCTCCCTACCTCTCCCAACACGACTTAGCCACAGTGATCCAAGCCACGGTCATCTCTAGGCTCGACTACTGTAATGCGCTTTACATTGGCCTTCCCCTGTCTATGATCCGGAAGCTTAAGCTAGTGCAGCATGCCGCAGCACGTCTCCTTATGGGAGCTTCAAGATCCGACCACGCGACTCCACTCTTGCGCGAGCTGCACTGGCTCCCGATTGAATTCCGGGTCCTCTTCAAGGTGTTAGCTCTAACTTTTAAGGCCATTTATGGTTTGGGGCCAGTGTACTTGAGGGAGCGACTTACCCCTTATGTGCCTGCGAGATCACTGCGCTCTGAGGAGCTCAACCTCTTAGAGGTGCCGTCCCTCAGAACCTGCAGATTGGCCTCCACACGGCGGAGGGCATTCTCTGTAGCTGCTCCAAGTCTTTGGAACGGCCTCCCGGAGGAGATCCGGGCCATCTGTGTTCTTTTGCCCTTCCGTAAGGCGGTGAAGACCTGGCTCTTCAGGAAAGCGTTCGGCCCTTAGCTCAATCCCATTGTGCGCCAGATCGCCTATGGTTCCCAGATGTTCATCATGCCCCTCTAGCCTTGGTTGAGGGCCATCGCCTCATCATGTTTTAACTGTTTTAATGTTTTAATGTTTAATGTGTTTTAACTGCCTAACTTGTTTCATCATATTCATTGTGTCTATGCTTCCTTGTAAACCGCTCTGAGCTCCGGAGTGAGCGGTATACTAAATCGAAGTTAATAAATAAATAAATAAATAAATAAAATTGTCCCATTGAAGTTTCACTGCCCTATCACTCACAAGATTCAGTTTGAGGGCACGACACTGCAACTCAACTGTACCTTCCTCGGGTGGGAGTCATTCCTGACTAAATATATATTGGACCAAGGTGGGCAGCCAAATGTGAAGGGGACTTGGATCATTTGTTTTCCTTCCCTCACCAGTAACACATTGCTCTTATCACCTAACTTCAATGAGGCTTTTCTCTGTTCCATTCTGCTACCTGCCTTTTAAGAAGCATATTTCATGACAGTGAAGCGGGAGGAGGTGGGGCCTCAGGATCTATCTGCACTGTAGAAATAATACAGTTTCACCCTGTATTGGGGAACGCCTGGCTTGACACCAGTACGGGTGAAAAAGTTTTTGGAGTCCTTGTGGACAACAAGTTAAACATGAGCCAACAATGTCAAAAAAGCCAGTGGAATTTTGACCTCATAAATAGGAGTACAGTGTCTAGATCCGGGGAAGACATGCTACCCCTCTATTCTGCCTTGGTCAGACCAGACCTGAAATATTGTGTCCAATTCTGGGCACTGCAATTTAAGGGAGATGTTGGCAAGCTGGACTGTGTCCAGAGGAGGGACGACTAAACTGACAAAAGGGTCTGGAGAACAAGCCTCATGAGGAGCTGCTTAAAGAGCAAGTCATATTTAGCCTGCAGAAGAGAAGGCTGAGAGGAGACATGATAGCCATGTATAAATATGTGAGGGGAAGTCATAGGGAGGAGAGAGCAGGCTTGTTTTCTGCTGTCCTGGAGACTTGGACACATAAAAATGGCTTTAAACTACAGAAAAGGAGATTTCCACCTGAACATTAAGAACTTCCTGTTCAGTAGTGGAACTCTCCACCCAGGAGTGAAGTGGAAGTTCCTTCTTTGCAGGCTTTTAAACAGAGGCTGGATGGACAGCTGTTGGGGGCTTATATTATTGTATCATTCTATAAAACACAAAGTTTTATACAATGCATTATATAAATGTTTTTGACCAGTAGCTGGCCACTTGGAGTGCTTCTGGTGTTGCTATAAGAAGGTCCTTCACTGTGCATGTGGTAGGGTTCAGACTGTATTGTAATAGGTGCTCTTCTCCACACTCGCATGTTGTGGACTCCACTTTGTGGCCCCATTTCTTAAGGTTGGCTCTGCATCTCCTGGTGCTTTTGAATGTGATTTTCCTGCTTCTTGGCAGGGGGCTGGACTGGATGGCCCACAAGGTCTCTTCCAACTCTGTGATTCTATGACCCCACTTGAACTACCATGACTCAGGGCTGGGGGAGGGTCCTCTGAGCTGCAGTTTGGTGAGGCACCAGAACTCTTCGATCTAGGTCTTTTTGATTTTAAAAAATGGTTCAAAACTCATTTCGGATGTAGGGGGAGCTGGGGATTCAATTTTAATATGATTTCCAAAATTTTCTGGGGAAAAAGTTCAAAATTACCGAAATTTCATAATTGCTTGGTTAATGGCAGACACGCGTGCACAGTAGGACAGAAACAGCACTGGCACTGGGGATTGTCCCTCCCTCACTTTTAGACCAATTGTGATGAAACTTGCTACAGTGGTAGAACACATGGATCACTGCTAGCTCACCAAATTTCAAAACTTTTGATGTATCCATGGATTTTTGGCAAATTTTCAAAGTTTTTATAAAAAGTTTTTATAGACTGACCCAGCTTAAATACAAGTTCTGACTTGGTATTACTCCAGGGCTAGCATGGCTCAGGGAGAGTGTGCCAGCCTGGCCTCATAAGCACTTAAGCAGAAGTACCATAAGTTCAATCCCCTCCCCTGCCAAGGAAATTTTTTCAATGTTTTTTTTAAGTATTTTTTAAAAAATAATAAAGGAAATATGTTCCTGGTTTGAATTTTGAAAGTGTTTTTCCTGTTTCTTTGTGTGATCTTTACTTTGAAAGTAGTTGTTCTCCTCCAGAAACTTTGTGTGGCACAAACTATGTTAATTTGGGGGAGAACGGAAATCATATACAAAGCAGACCCCATCAAGAGACATCTAGACTGACCCCTTTCTTTGGGAGCAAGAACACTGTTTCTCACCAAAGGGAAGGGAATGAGGTCTCACGAGCACAAGACAATGACACAACAGAAGACATGTGAAGTTTTTGAGGCAATTTTATATACATGAGAGATGTCATTTCTCAAAGTACCTTAGCAAGCCAGACTCCCCGGTACAGCAGTCCTATGGGACTCTAAAGGAATGGATGAAAGAAGGAATGTCTTCATGTTTTGGGAGAATCAGGGCTAGACTGACCCCACTACAGAAAAAAGAAGAACTGGCTGAAAGTTCCTTCATTTTTTTTGAAAACATTGAAGTAATCAGAGCTCCTGGGATAACGTAATGTCTGTATCAGTCCTAAGACATTCTGCAAAATGTTATTGCCTTGCAAGAAAAGGAAGTGTTATTGATCCCAAAGAAGGGGGTCAGTCTAGATTCCCATTGATGGGGTCTGCTCTGTATATGATTTCCATTCCCTCCCAAATTAACATAAAGAAGAACTGGCTTCCCACTAAAGTATAAGTTCTGCCTTGGTTTTACTACAGGGCTAGCGTGGCTTAGGGAGAAGCGCCAGCCTCATAAGCATTAAGCAGAAGTACCGTGGGTTCGATCCCTGCCAGGGGAAAATGGCAAAAAGAAAAAAAATGTGGCAAATAATGGCAAACAGCAAGAGGCAGGGCATGGGGAGCCAAGACACATGTTTTGCTGAAAAGGAAGGTGTGGAGAGTCATGGGAGACATGTCTACCGCTAGGGGCACGGCCTTCAAGAATAGCTGTGCTTAGCCACGCCCACCTCATCCCTCTTTGCAACGCCACTTGCCAGGGAAGGGAAACCATGAGTTTTTAACTGTTGTTAAACTACAGGACCTTTTGCAATCTCGGGAGGGGTGGAAATCTAAGGCTGATTCCTTTCTGATCCACTTCCTGGATCGGAAAAAGATGGCAGTGGTGGCTTCGAAATGGCAAATTTACTTCCGGGTTCCCAAAGTGCCTCAAAATGGCTTCAAAAGTGGATTAATTCCGATTTCATTCCAATTTACGACTATTCTGATCAAACCTACCCAGGCCTATTCGACACAAAGGCATTTACAAAACCAAAACCCCAAGTGTCCCTTAGCATTTGAGCCCCTGGTGGCACAATGGGTTAAACCCTTGTTCTGGCAGGACTGCTGATTGATAGGTCAATGGTTCAAATCAAGGGAAATCCCATAGCACTGAGCCATGGTGGTTCAAGTGGGGTCAAACAGCATTAGTACTACAGTGTAGACCAGGCATGGGCAAACTTCAGCCCTCCCTCCAGGTGTTTGGGACTTCAACTCCCACGAATCCAAACAGCCTCAGGCCCTTTCCCTTTCCCCCTTAGCGGCTTGGGCATAGACAACTCCCACAATTCCCACAGCTTAAGCGGCTGAGGAAGAAGCCCCCCGGTAGCGCAGTGGATTCAACCCTTGTGCTGACAGGTCGCAGGTTCAAAACCGGGGAGAGTGTGGATGAGCTCCCCATGTCAGCTCTGCCTCCCCATGTGGGGACATGAGAGAAGCCTCCCACAAGGATGGTAAAACAGCAAAACATCTGGGCATCCCCTGGGCAACGTCCTTGCAGAAGGCCAATTCTCTCACACTAGAAGCAACTTTGAGTTTCTCAAGTCGCTCCTAACATGAAAAAAAAGTGGCTATGGGGGGAAAGGAAGGGGCCTGAGGCTGTTAGGAATGGTGAGAGTCGGATCCCAAAACACCTGGAGGGCCAACATTTGCCCATGCCTGATTTTTTTCTCATGTCAGGAGATGCAAGTCGCTTCTAGTGTGAGAGAAATGGCCATCTACAAGGGGGCACCCAGATGTTTTGATGCCTTCTCTCATGTCCCCTCATGGGAAGCTGGAGCTGATAGGTGTTTTGATGTCTTACCATCCTTGTGGGGGGCTTCTCTCATGTCCTCGCATGAGGAGCTGGAGCTGATAGAGGGTGTTTTGATGTCTTACTATCTTGTGGGGGGGGGGGGCTTCTCTCATATCCCTGCATCAGGAGCTGGAGATGATAGAGGGTGTTTTGACGTCTTAACGTCCTTGTGAGAGACTTCTCTCATGTCCCCGCATGAGGAACCGGAGCTGATAGAGGGCGTTTTGATGTCTTACCGTCCTTGTGGGGGGCTTCTCTCATGTCCCCTCATGGGGAGCTGGAGCTGATAGGTGTTTTGACGTCTTACCGTCCTTGTGGGGGGCTTCTCTCATGTCCCTCATGAGGAGCTGGAGCTGATAGAGGGTGTTTTGATGTCTTACTATCTTGTGGGGGGCTTCTCTCATATCCCTGCATCAGGAGCTGGAGATGATAGAGGGTGTTTTGATGTCTTACTATCTTGTGGGGGGCTTCTCTCATATCCCTGCATCAGGAGCTGGAGATGATAGAGGGTGTTTTGACGTCTTAACGTCCTTGTGAGAGACTTCTCTCATGTCCCCGCATGAGGAACCGGAGCTGATAGAGGGCATTTTGATGCCTTACCGTCCTTGTGGGGGGCTTCTCTCATGTCCCCTCATGGGAAGCTGGAGCTGATAGGTGTTTTGATGTCTTACTGTCCTTGTGGGGGGCTTCTCTCATGTCCCCTCATGGGGAGCTGGAGCTGATAGAGGGCGTTTTGATGTCTTACCATCCTTGTGGGGGGCTTCTCTCATGTCCCCTCATGGGAAGCTGGAGCTGATAGAGGGCGTTTTGATGTCTTACCGTCCTTGTGGGGGGCTTCTCTCATGTCCCCACATGAGGAGCTGGAGCTGGTAGAGGGTGTTTTGACGTCTTGTGGGAGGCTTCTCTCATCTCCCTGCATGACGAGCCGGAGTTGATAGAGGGTGTTTTGACGTCTTACCATTCTTGTGGGGGGCTTCTCTCATGTCCCCGCATGAGGAACCGGAGCTGATAGAGGGTGTTTTGATGTCTTACCATCATTGTGGGGGGCTTCTCTCATGTCCCCGCATGAGGAGCTGGAGCTGGTAGAGGGTGTTTTGACGTCTTGTGGGAGGCTTCTCTCATCTCCCTGCATGACGAGCCGGAGTTGATAGAGGGTGTTTTGACGTCTTACCATTCTTGTGGGGGGCTTCTCTCATGTCCCCGCATGAGGAACCGGAGCTGATAGAGGGTGTTTTGATGTCTTACCATCATTGTGGGGGGCTTCTCTCATGTCCCCGCATGAGGAGCTGGAGCTGGTAGAGGGCGTTTTGACGTCTTGTGGGAGGCTTCTCTTATCTCCCTGCATGAGGAGCTGGAGCTGATAGAGGGTGTTTTGATGTCTTACCATCATTGTGGGAGGCTTCTCTCATCTCCCCGCATGAGGAGCTGGAGCTGACTGAGGGAGCTCTCCTGCTCTCTCCCTGGATTCGAACCTGCAACCTGTCGGTCTTCAGTCCTGCCTGCCTTAGGGGTTTAACCCACTGCACCACCTGGGTCTCCTAATATAGATGCCTGATGTAGAGCGCCCAATAATTAGGGAAGAACAGGATTGGGCGGAAGTGGTTGTACCTGCCTATTAAAGGGGGTGCAGAGAGGGGCAGGCAGAGGCGGATCTTATTGGAGGCCAAGGGAGGCGGCTGCCTCAGGGCGCCATGCATCTGGCCATGGCGAAGGGCGTATCTGGCCATGGCAAAGGGCGCATCTGGGCCCTTGCCCCCCGTGCGTCTCCTCCCTCTGTTGCCGGCGCTGCTGCTGCTGCCACCAATGCACGTGGGCGAGGGAGGAGGAGAGAGTGGCTCCCTCCTCCCATGCACTCATCCTCTTCCCCTCACACTGCTCTTTCCCCCTCCTTTCTGCCTCCTGCGCTTTCCCCTCTCCTCTTCTGCCTTCCACTCGCTCGCTCGGGCTCTCTCTCTACCGCTGTAGGCCAAAACATCACAGAGGAGGGGAAAGGGAAAGCTCCCTTCTTGGAGCTGCTCTCCTTCAGAAGCCCAGGCACTGGCCCCGCCCTCCAGGCAGCACTCATATGGCAGGAATGCCAATCAACACCAAGCCCCACCTCAGTCTCACAACACTTCCGCCTTCTCTAAGGTAGCCAAACCCACCCCCACCCCCCCTAGAGGGCCAACGGATGCTACTGCTTGCGGGGGAAGGAGGAGGAGGCTGAGGTGAGCGGAGGGAGTGTCAGAAGAGGCCCACCCATCATTATTTGAGTCCACAGTGCTCTCTGGGTGTAGGTGAACTACAACTTCCAAACCCAGCAAACTCTTTCAGTACTTTCTGTTGGTCATGGGAGTTCAATATGCCAAGTTTGCAAGAGTTCAGGATGCTCTTTGATTGTGTGTTAACTATAAATCCCAGAAACTGCAACTCCCAAATGCCAAGGTCTATTTTCCCCAAACTCCATCTGTGTTCACATTTGGGCATATTGAGCATTCATGCCAAGTTTGGTCCTGATCCAACATTATTTCAGTCCACAGTATTCTCTGGGTGTAGGTGAACTACAACTTCCAAATTCAAAGGTCAATTCCCAAGCAAACCCTTTCAATACTTTATGTTGGTCATGGGAGTTCAATATGCCAAGTTTGGTTCAATTCAATTGTTGCAAGAGTTCAGGATGCTCTTTGATTGTGTGTTAACTCTAAATCCCAGAAACTACAACTCCCAAATGACAAAATCAATTTTTTGACCGATGGTCCCTCCTTGGGTTAGTATTAGTATGTTTTGTGGCCAAATTTGGCAGCAATTTGTCCAGTGGTTTTTGAGTTATGTAAATCCCACAAATGAACATTACATTTACATTTATATTTATATTTACATTTATATTGAGAGAGAGAGAGAGAGAGAGAGAGAGAGAGCACATCACAGGGAAGCATGTCTGTGTAGGAGGGTGGGTCAAAAGAACATCCCTGCAGACTGAAGACTGAGAGGAGACATGATAGCCCTATAGAACAAGCCCTATGAGGAGCGGCTTAAACAGCTGGGCATGTTTAGCCTGAAGAAGATAAGGATGAGAGGAGACATGATAGCCATGTATAAATATGTGAGAGTAAGTCATAGGGAGGAGGGAGCAAGCTTGTTTTCTGCTTGTTTTCTGCTGCCCTGGAGACTAGGATGCAGAACAATGGTTTCAAACTACAACGGAGATTACCCTTGAACATTAGGAAGAACTTCCTGACTATGAGAACTGTTCAGCAGTGGAACTCTCTGCCTCAGAGTGTAGTAAAAGCTCCTTCTTTGGAGGCTTTTAAACAGAGGCTGGGTGGCCATCTGTCTGGGGTGCTTTGATTGTGATTTTTTTGTTGTATGAAGGCAGAAGGTCCTTGGACTAGATGAGCGATGGGCAACCTTTTGAGCATGGTGTGTCAAAATTCGGCAAAAAACCAAGCATAATTTGGGTGGTGTGTCACTTCAAGAAAAAAACCCCATAATTTTGCAATATTTAGTTTAAATAATCGTAGTATGGACTCAGATAACCCAGTTCAAAGCCGATATTGTGAGATCTCCTGCCATGATATTCTGGGATATAGGGCTATGTGGAAGGGCCCCCAGACCATCAAGGCAGGAGATCTCACATTATCTGCTTTGAACTGGGATATATGGCAGTGTGGACTCAGATAACCCAGTTCAAAGCAGACATTGTGGGGTTTCCTGCCTTGATATTCTGGGGTATAGGGCTGTGTGGAAACGCTCTGAGAAGGAAGGAAGGTGAATAGATACAGATATAGACAGACACACACAAAGAGAATAGTAAGAGGGCAGGGGAAAGGGTGAGAAGGAAGGTGTGTGTGTATATATATACATATGGCATGGGCGAACTTTGGCCCTCCGTGTGTTTTGGACTTCATCTCCCACAATTCCAAACAGCCAGTAGGAAGTCCAAAATACCTGGAGGGCCAAAATTTGTCTATGCCCCCCACATATATATGTATATATATGTGTGTGTGATTGGGGGGGCAAAATACTGTTCGCTTACCATTAAAAATTACCTAGATCCGGCCCTGGGGGCAGGTGTGACCTAGAGAGCCAACAGCAGAGAGCAGGGAAAGGGAGATTGGGAGGGTTGCCTGCTTGGGCTGTTGCCCCTCCAGTCCTCTCTCAAGTCTTTGGGGGAAGGCAGAGGAAGAAGGCTGGCCGCCTACGAGGGAAGCGGCTTCTTTCCTCCAAGCAGCACCACCTCAGGCGGGAGGGAAGGAAAGAAGGAAGGAGGCAGACTGAGAGCACGAGAGGAGCAGCCTCCGGCTTGAGAGCGTGTGGGTTCTGCTCGAGTCTCTCTCTCTCTGTGCCTGCCTTGTCTCCCTCTGGGCGGGCGCTCTCCTCCTCCTGCTTCTCCTTCTCCCTCTTTTCACAACTGCACGGCCAGCGGTGGAGGCAGCGCCCGCTTGAGCATCAGCAGCATCAGCAGCAGCGAGGAGCCTGGCTCCCCATTGCTCCCGCCTCGCCTCGCCTCGCCCTCCTTGCTCTTCCTTCGGAGGCACTTTGGGAGTTCCTTGCTGGCCTCCTCGCTCCGGGAGGGCGTCGTCCTCGTCGCCGGGGTCGGGTTTGGAGAAGGGGAAGAAGAGGCGAGGCCAAGGAGGGGCTCCGGAGTCCCTCCTCTGGATGGAAGTTGCAGGGAAGCAGCAACTCGGCAGCTTGAAGTGATTTGGGGGAAAGGAGGAGGAGGAGGAAGAGGAGGAGGAGGAGGAAGAGCGGCGGAGTTCAGCCAAGCCCTGGATTTTCTGTTTCTCTTTCTTTCCTCCCTTCCCTCTTTCCCCACTTCGGAACTTTGAAGGGAAGCTCGCTTGAGAAGAAACCCAAACCCACTCCTTTGGCTGTTCTTTTTTTTGGATTACGACTGAGCCTGAGGCGCTGTCCCCTTGGCGCCTTTCTTTGGACCGGAGGGGATTTCCATCGCCTTCCTGCCTTCCTTCCCACCTTCAGCCGCTTCATGGAGCTGCCAGGGTCCCGTCCAAGCTCTTCCTTCCCCCCGCCTGCTTTGGAGTCGCCTTAGACGGGGGAAACACGAACCCACCCTCTACTTTGGCGCCCCGTCTTTGTTTCCCCCTTCCTTCCTTCCTTCCTTCCTTCCTTCCTTCCTTCCTTCCTTCCTTCCTTCCTTCCTTCCTTCCTTCCTTCCTTCCTTCCTTCCTTCCTTCCTTCCTTCCTTCCTTCCTTCCTTCCTTCCTTCCTTCCTTCCTTCCTTCTTTTGAACGTTTTGGGATTTGGATTGCCTTTGAATATGTGAACATGGGGCTGCTGCTGCTGCTGACGCCACTTCTGCTCTTGGGCATCCTGCCTTTCCATGTCGAGGGTGAGTTACAAGTGTTGTCCGGCTCCTCTGGCCATGTCTAAGGATGGCTGTCTTGGGGGGGAGGAGAGAGAGGGAGAGAGAGAGAGAGAGAGAGAGAGAGCAAAGGAAGGAAGGAGATCAGAGCAGCCTTGTTATGTTTCGGCTGGGAAACCCTGGGTGCTGCTGCTGAGCTGTTGAAATGTACAAAGAGTAGCAACGATGGTGATGTGTTGTGGAAAGCTTTCATGGCCAGAATCAATGGGCTGCTGTGAGTTTTCAGAGCTGTTCCATATTCCAGAAGCATTCTCTCCTGACGTTTCGCCCACATCTATGGGAGGCCTCCTCAGAGGTTATGAGGTCTGTTGGAAACTAGGCAAATGAGTTATATATCTGTGGAATGTCCAGAATGAGAGAAAGATCTCTCTAAAGAGGTACCACCTTGATTAGCATTTAATGGCCTTGCAACTTCAAATCCTGGCTGGTTGCTGCCCCGGGGGAATCCATTGTTGGGAGGGGTTAGCTAGCTCTGATAGATTCTTGTCTTGAATTCCCCTGCTTTTTGGGTCTTGCTCTACATTTACTGTTCTGATTTTAGAGGTTTTTAAAAACTCCCCCACCCTGGACATTCCACAGATAGATAAACCTCACTTAGTTTCCAACAGACCCCTCAACCTCTGAGGATATGTATGTGTTTATCGTATCAGAAGCGAACAGAGGGTACAGTTGTAATGTATTTTAAAAGCACAAAGTTTAAAAACTTGGCATTCTATTAAATGTCCTTTCACCAGTAGCTGGCCACTTGGCGTGCCTCTGGTGTTGCTATAAGAAGGTCCTTCATTGTGCATGTGGCGGGGCTCAGGTTGCATTGCAATCGGTAGCCTGTCTTTTGCTCTTCTCCACACACCTCTTAGGATGCCTGCCATAGATGTGGGCAAAATGTCAGGAGAGAATGCTTCTGGAACATGCCCACACAGCCCAGAAAACTCACAGCAACCCAATGATGCTGATGGTTGTGATGGTGATGATGATGGAAGGAAGAAAGGAAAGGAGATGGATGCGCATGCCTATGGTTCTGCTAACCCAGTTCTCTGCCAGATACAGTCAATGAATGTAAGATGGAAGAAGGGTGATGGTGGAAGGCATCAATCACAAGGGGGGGGGCTTCAGGATTTCAATTGCTGCTGTTTTGACTCAACTTTTTAATGTGGAAAATAGGTTGAAATGGGGGTTATTGTGCCTTCAATGATTGAAGTGGTGAAGGAGAAATTGGCCCAGGATGAAGTTCTACTGAGTGGACTCTTTGTGAGCCCTGCACACATTTTTTTTAAAAAGGACATTAGTCTGAAATGTGTGAAAAGGTGTGAAATAATCTGCCTGCGAGATGCATGCCCAGCGGAAAGTGTACAAAGTAGGGAGTGGGTAAGAAAGTCTGTGGAAATCTCAGACAAGAGAACTCCTGCCACACAGAACAGCTCAGCTTTCCCTGTGAAAAGACAATGGGGATTTTAAACAGGTGCTGTAGGTGTCTCCCCTTCTGTAAAGGCAGGGTTTTTTTTGTCTTTTGTTCAGCTTACTCGGCTTCCCAAAACTTAACCTAAGATCTGCTTGCTGAATCTGCTGCCACATATTTCACACAAGAATTTACAAAGCAACACGACCCTGCTGGCTGCAGTGTTTCAAATGAAGGATGTTGAGAACTGTTAGATGAAGCCAACAGTGTGCATTTAGGATTAGCAAAATATACCTTGATTGATTTTGAAAGCCCTGATGTATAAATGTATGGATGGCATAGGCCAGAATTTGCAACTTAACAGTGTTTTGTAGGCACTATTGTCACATCTTGTACGCAAAACTAAAGCCTGGGCAACGTGGGTAGGAACACAAAAAACGGTACCCAGTCTTTTCCTATTGTTCTGACGTTTTCAAATGGGGTGGGATAAGGTGAGTGGGAGGGAATTGAAGGTTGATTCTTTGGTCCAGGATGTTTGATTTCATGGTTAGGTGGTGGGAGCAAACTTAGTCAGAGCCAAAAGCTGGTGCTAAAAGCGTTTAAGGTATCCATATCAAAGAGAGGCCCGCTTTGTAAACACAGAATGGTATTGCATTACCTACAATTTCTTCACGCAGTTATGGGCTGCATAAGTACCATGTCTCCCTCCTGCCACACCCCTAGCAACAGAGAAGGGGAAAGCGAATCCTGGAAAATGCTGGGAGCGGAGGATATGTTCACAAGTCGTATAATGAATGTGTCATGTAATATGTCCCCGAGTTTCAGAAATTATAAGACTGAAGTACAGTGCTGAGATCTACATTGGAAATGGTTGTGAAACCTGAGCGCTTTGGGTTACACCAATGTACTTATTAGCCAGTGCTTAAAATTGTAGGTAGCAAGAAGGAATACAATTAAAGTGCTCAGTGGAAGTGACAGAGTGAATCACAGGAGCCAAGTGTTACTGAATGTAATTAATGTACCAGGCTGTTTAGAGATATAGGAAGCAAATGCAATTAACCACCTTGGTAGAAGGACAGGAGCAAGGCATAATTTATTCAGTTTTTCTTCCACAGAGAGCAGAACTTGGGCCTCTCTCATTTAAATTTACCGTTCTACTGTAAGGCAAGGCAGTGAGAAAACTCTTTGTTTTTTTCTAGGAAAAAGATGAAGTGGACGTAACTTAAAATACACATTATAAGTACTTCAAGAGAATACTTTGACTAGACTATGCTAATTTCAATGGATGCAATCCGGACTGGGTGTAGGATTGTTGTTGTTGTGTGCCTTGAACTCTCATTTCTTATTTATGGTGACTCTAATGCAAATCTGTCATGGCTATATTTATTCAGAGAGAGGCTAGCTTTTTAGGTTGATAGAGTGTGTTTCCATAGTCATGTTGAGATTCAAATCTTGGTCTTAAGAGTCTTCAGAGATGTAGTCCAACATTCAAACCACTACACCAGTGATGTCAAACGTGTGGCCCTCCAGATGCTTTGGACGTCAGCTCCCAGAATTCCTGGCCATTGGACAAGCTAGGTAGGACTTCTGGGAGTTGGAGATCCAAACATCTGCAGGGCCACAAATTTGATACCCCTGCTTACACACAACATTTTTGGTTATCGTTTAGCCTGAAACAAGCATGAAGGAAGTCTACATCTGTGTTTTTGGGCAAAATGATGAAGTATGAATTTACACTGACCACTTCAGTTGGTGTGCAATTGGATTAGCCTCATAATGGTTACATATTCCATAGGGCTAATCTTATTTGGCCCATAGCAAATCGTAGCCTTTCTCACATTAAGTTCAGTTGGGGAAAAGCCTGAATCCTGATCCTGACCAGAACTGGCCACAACTGTCTTGACTGCCATCTCATGTTCCCATGGCTTAGGCGGGGTGAGGGGTGTCCCCTGCCATTGTCCTGCCTATGTCACAGCTGTCCCCAGCCACAACACACCAAAATCAGAGCACGTGGGGCTACTTCTTCCCAGGTGCTCTGGACAGCCATGACATGAGGGAGGTGGGTGGGTAGATCTCTAGGGTGGCCCTCTCAGTTCTCTTTCTTCATTCTCTTTATCTTGCAAATGATAGCAAGGAAAGTCACACAGATACATCAACCATTTAGGAAAGAAAGAGACCAAAAGATAGAAATGCAGACAGACTGATAAAACAAAATGAGGAGAAAAAAATAGATGCATCTTACTCTTTCTCTGAGGATATATACTATGTGTACTTGTGTATAAATAAAATGTAAGAAACCTGCCTCCCCACAAATAGCTAGGTCAACTATAGATATGTCAGTTCTGGAATATAGACTCAGGGCCCGTCCAGACAGGGCACAAAATGCATGCCCTCCCGCATATTTCCCTGGAGCATCCAGATGACACCTCAGGTAATTGTGACTGCATTTGAAACAAAGCAGGAAAACACTGCTTTGTCACAAATTAATTAGATAGCCCATTAGACACATGCATGCATTTGTGAAAGGCCTGAGTCTAATGGTCTATGGACCTTTGTGGACAGGCCCATGATGAATCCTGGGACTTCCCTGCAGCCTGTCCAAACACCCATCCCACACCTTCTGGGCTCCTGAAACTGCCCCCCCTCTCATTTAGGCCTCACAGTACAGTTCCTGGAATGTACCATTACACATGAGAAAGTGAGGGGGAGGCAAGAACGATTCCCCCCTTCCTCAGCATAATTGGTACATTCCAAGAAGTATGCAGCAAGGCCTAATGGTGGTTGATAAGTTATTTTTACTTTTCCTCCTGTTTTTAAGAGGTTTTTGGATGGGCTGGGCTGTCTCCCTTGACCAAACCAGTGAAAGAAAGAGCCCTTCCTAGCTTCTCCACTTTCTTTTTCAGCCCAGACGTTGTTCATTAGCAACATCAGTCTGAAGGATGCAGTCTGCCCACCATGTTGGGTTCTTGAATTGGAACAGAGCAGCAGTGGCCATTTTTAATATAAGACTCCTGAATAAATTTCTCCACAGAGACTGCGGACAGAGCCGGCCTTTGTGATTCTGCAATGTAAGCGGCCGCATAGGGCGCGACCGGCTGGGCGGGGCGTCACTGGCTGGGAGGGGCGCTGCCGCGCCACCCTGCCTCCGCCGCCACCTCGCCTCTGCCTCTGCCGCCGCTGCACAGCCGGGCCCAAAGCTGCAGGCGGGCTCGGGCCCCAGCGGACAGTTTCGCCTGCGCAGAAATGTCCGTGCTTTGGAGGCGCGCCGCAGCCGGCGCATGGGGCCGGCTGTGCAGCGGCGGCAGAGCGGAGGCGAGGTGGCGGCGGAGGCGGGACCGAGTGACGCGGTGGCCGGGGGCCACCAA
Organism: Anolis apletophallus; assembly: GCA_030556195.1. Taxonomy (NCBI): domain Eukaryota; kingdom Metazoa; phylum Chordata; class Lepidosauria; order Squamata; family Anolidae; genus Anolis; species Anolis apletophallus. The sequence goes on along the minus strand of JARBWK010000004.1, from coordinate 33,785,132 downwards.
ATTTTTCTTTGCCTACCCCCTGGAAAAGGTCAGGCTGGCCCTGACTACGGAGGGCAGATTTAATAGAGTTGCCCCTATAGAATGATTCTTCTTTCAACAGAAAAGAAATAAAGGATTTGGTTGTGCTGCACAGAATGGTAAAAGTTGGAAATGAGGATGCATGGACATTTTGTTTCAGTTTAGATTAGTTAAGAATGCACCAAAGTCTCCAAAGTTCCTCATAAATGGGATAGAAAGAACTTTGATTTTTGAAAAGAAAGATGAAATCTGAAAGAAATTAGGACATAAGTCCTTTACCAGCACCAGATAGTCTTCTTTTTTCATTCCAAATAATCCAAAGACAAAATTGAAGTTCATGTGTACAATAAAGACCCAGTTGGAGCAAACAGCAAGCAGCACAGACACAGCATAGGCCAGGAAGGGTTTTAGTAGAACATTCTGGGGATAACTTGGTACAGAGGCAGACTGCCTTACATGTGGCACATTGTAATGGTGGTCCAACCTTATAGCAGCCTATATTTGTAAGTGAATATTTGAAATCCCTTGCTTTGCACCCCCCCCCCCCCCAAACCCGGTGACAGTAAGCAAACATCAAACATGGAAAAATCATAACTAAGGGACAAGGATTCTCTATAAAAGTCAAAGCCCTTCTTCCTTCTTCTTCTTCTTCTTCTTCTTCTTTTAAAGGTCATCCCTTACCCACAAGCTTAAACTCTGGGTTTTCTCTGTTTAAGTAGCTTTTTCTTAACATAATTATGTTTTTGTATTTTATTGGCATGGATTCAACCAGGGAAAACATCCATGAGAGCATGAAATGCAATGCTTGCAGTATAATTATGCTGTGACTTAGGGGGACATGAGGATTGTTGAGCAATCTACAGGCTATAGAGATGCCAATGGTGATGTTTTTTCTGATAAAGTTTTTAATTTGTCTCTCTTTCTTCTTGCCACATAGTACAGATTTCCATGAAAATGGGGCAACATATGAATGTGGATTTATCTAATTTAGCTCATGTCGCCTACAGCCAAATTATGTACAACTGTCCTGTCAGTCTTGCACCATTCCATCCTGCTATGAGTTTTCTAAAACCTCTAAAACAATGTTGGGGGAAAATCCTGAACATGTTTGAAAGTTCTTTACTGCTTTTGTGGTAGTTAGAATGAGGGGGAGATGTGTGACTTATTTGTAGGATCTTCCAAGAGATGTAAGCTTTTTCAGGTAGGGTCAACAAAAAGGGAAGTGAGGTACTGGTGTTCTGGATGTGCAAAAATACATAATGCTGATTAGTATCTATCTGAGGAGGAAAATATTGGCATCGAGGACATCTTTTAGATAAAGTGGAACATTAATCAACCAATCAGACAGCTGACAGAAAATTGTGTTCTTGGAGAAGCTTGAAGACTTAACAAATGTACATTTAAAACATATAACACAGTATAACATAGTACCTCAATTATTGTTTAAAGCAGTGGTATTCAACCTTTGGTCCTCCAGTGTTTGGTGTTTTGGACTTCAGCTCCCAGAATTTCAGAGCACTTGACAAGCTGGAAGTTGGGAGTCCCAAATACTTGAAGGACCAAATGTTTGACATTACTGGTTTGAAGCGTCACAAGAGGCAATCCTTTTAAACAATTCTAAGTGCACTTATTTGAATATAATACTTGTAGATGTAGCAAGTCTTCTCTGGTGCGAGGATGTGTTTGTTGTAGGCAGTATGTAAATTAAACTGATAACATATATACACAGGAAAACAACAGTGGTGGATTTGGGACTTCAGCCTTTGCTTATAAATGGAGATCAAGCGGAACAGGTGGCCAGTTTTAAGTTCATACTTCTGCGTTGGTTAAGAGAGCCCAGCAGAGATTGTATTATCTGAGACTTTTAAGGAACCAACAATTGAATGAAAAGCTGCAGGTGATTTTGTACCACTGTGCTATAGAGAGTGTTCTAACCTATTGCATCTGTGTATGGTTTGCTAATTGCAGAGTGGCAGATAGGAAGGCACTCCAGAGGGTTACCACTGCCGCCCAGAGAATTACTGGTTGCTTTCTCCCTGCTTTGGGAGAATGTCTCTGGCAGACATCACTAAAGACCCTCTTCTTTTTCCAGCTTCAGATAATCTGTGTAAAGCAGAGTTTCGCAAACTGTGCTCTTCCAATGTTTTGGACTTCAGTTCCTACAATTCCTAACAGGTGGTAAGGTCACAGAGATGTCTGAGAGCCGAAGTCCAAAATACCTCCTCTGTAGAGCATCACACTTTCTGTTATTTAGACAATGTCCTTTAATTAATTAATTAATTAATACTTCAAATTAATATACCGCCACTCCCCGGAGGCTCGGGGCGGTTCACAAAGCAGAACACACAAACAAAAATTACAAAGTACTCATAATACAACAATAATTTTGAAATACTTGGAACACTCATCTCAACAAGTCACAACATTTCTATTTATCTTTCACAGGAAGTTTGGTTCTCTCCCTTATGTTTGAGAAAGAAACACCAAAACACGACAAACTCTCCTTAACAGATCTTTCCCAGGAATATATCAGATGGAGCGTTACTACAGATGCCAGTTTACTGAGGTGTGGAATGCAGTGTCTATGGGCCTCATCATAATGGCCAGGCAAAGCATCCCCTTTGCCTGGCACCCTGCTTGCAGTTCCCTCTTGGCAACATTTTCCCCATCACATGGGGAAAGTGTCGTCCTCCTGGCAAGGCCCCAGGCTGGCTCCATTGAAGCTAACACAACACAGGAAGCCTCCCATGTTGGAAGAAAGTGTGCAGGAAAACGTTTCCCCCTGTTGACGGCAAGGCCTTTGCTGGAAGTCACATGGTGTTGTGTGATGTCTGGTGTGGTGCTCTGTCTATTTGACGGGGTGAAAGTGTCTTAGGACGTTAAATTCACCCTGTCTGATGAAGTCACAAGTCTCTCATCCCAAGGAATCTAGAAACTTAGGAGTAGTCTCACAGCATCATATGGCTAGAACTTTGAACAAGCAGATTAGTCCCTTTTCATTTCCAAAATACTACTCGTATCAAGGGAACTTGTGCATTAATTATCACATAATAACAGTAGTTATCAAAATAATGTATTTACGCAAGATCTCGCTCTCTTTCTACTCCTTGCATGGTGGAAGAAACATTCATCTACAAGCCTATTTAGGCAAATGTTTGGTTGACTCATTTGTCTCAGAGATAAATCACGTTACCAGGTATCTCACATGGTTTCATTTTACCCAGAGGCGGATCTTATTGGAGGCCAAGGGAGGCGGCTGCCTCAGGGCGCCACGCATCTGGCCATGGCGAAGGGCGTATCTGGCCATGGCAAAGGGCGCATGTGGCTGCGGCCTCCAGGTGCAGCACATGCAGGGCCCTTGCCTCCCGCGCGTCTCCTCCCTCTGTTGCCGGCGCTGCTGCTGCCGCCAATGCACGTGGGGTGAGGGAGGAGGAGAGGGAGGCTGCGGTCCGATAAACCCTGACTTGGTGGCTCCCTCCTCCCATGCACTCATCCTCTTCCCCTCGCACTGCTCTTTCCCCCTCCCTTCTGCCTCGTGCACTTTCCCCTCTCTCTCCTCTTCTGCCTCCCACTCGCTCGCTCGGGCTCTCTCTCTCTCTCTACCGCTGTAGGCCAAAACATCACAGAGGAGGGGAAAGGGAAAGCTCCCTTCTTGGAGCTGCTCTCCTTCAGAAGCCCAGGCACTGGCCCCGCCCTCCAGGCAGCACTCATATGGCAGGAATGCCAATCAACACCAAGCCCCACCTCAGCCTCACAACACTTCCACCTTCTCTAAGGTAACCAAACCCACCCCCACCCCTCCTAGAGGGCCAACGGACGCTGCTGCTTGCGGGGGAAGGAGGAGGAGGCTGAGGTGAGCGGAGGGAGGGTCGGAAGAGGCCCACCCATCATTATATGAGTCCACAGTGCTCTCTGGGTGTAGGTGAACTACAACTTCCAAACCCAGCAAACTCTTTCAGTACTTTCTGTTGGTCATGGTAGTTCAATATGCCAAGTTTGCAAGAGTTCAGGATGCTCTTTGATTGTGTGTTAACTATAAATCCCAGAAACTGTAACTCCCAAATGTCAAGGTCTATTTCCCCCAAACTCCATCTGTGTTCACATTTGGGCATATTGAGAATCCATGCCAAGTTTGGTCCTGATCCAACATTATTTCAGTCCACAGTGATCTCTGGGTGTAGGTGAACAACAACTTCCAAATTCAAAGGTCAATTCCCAAGCAAACCCTTTCAATACTTTATGTTGGTCATGGGAGTTCTGAGCTCTGGAGAGAGCGGTCTACTAAGTCGAATTAATAAAATAATAATAATAATAAAAAAATATACCAAGTTTGGTTCAATTCAATTGTTGCAAGAGTTCAGGATGCTCTTTGATTGTGTGTTAACTATAAATCCCAGAAACTACAACTCCCAAATGACAAAATCAATTTTTGACCGATGGTCCCTCCTTGGGTTAGTATTAGTATGTTTTGTGGCCAAATTTGGCAGCAATTTGTCCAGTGGTTTTTGAGTTATGTAAATCCCACAAATGAACATTACATTTACATTTATATTTAGAGAGAGGGGGGGTGCACATCACAGGGAAGCATGTCTGTGTAGGAGGGTGGGTCAAAAGAACATCACTGCAGACTGAGGACTGAGAGGAGACATGATAGCCCTATAGAACAAGCCCTATGAGGAGTGGCTTAAAGAGCTGGGCATGTTTAGCCTGAAGAAGATAAGGATGAGAGGAGACATGATAGCCATGTATAAATATGTGAGAGTAAGTCATAGGGAGGAGGGAATAAGCTTGTTTTCTGCTTGTTTTCTGCTGCCCTGGAGACTAGGACACAGAACAATGGTTTCAAACTACAACTAAGGAGATTCCCCTTGAACATTAGGAAGAACTTCTTGACTATGAGAACTGTTCAGCAGTGGAACTATCTGCCTCAGAGTGTAGTAGAAGCTCCTTCTTTGGAGGCTTTGAAACAGAGGCTGGGTGGCCATCCGTCTGGGGTGCTTTGATTGTGATTTTTTTGTTGTATGAAGACAGAAGTTCCTTGGACTAGATGAGCGATGGGCAACCTTTTGAGCATGGTGTGTCAAAATTCGCCAAAAAACCAAGCATAATTAGGGTGGTGTGTCACTTCAAGAAAAACCCCCCATAATTTGCAATATTTAGTTTAAATAATGGTAGTATGGACTTCTGTTTTCTTCAGGCTGACTTCCAGCCCAAACAGCTCTGCAGCTGTTGCAAAGCAGGATGTGAGGCGCTGCCCTTGTCGCCCATTCAGAAGCAGCCCTGCAGCGCCTCACATCCTGCTTTGCAACAGCTGCAGAGCTGTTTGGGCTGGAAGTCAGCCTGAAGAAAACAGAAGTCCTCTACCAGCCCGCACCACAGGAAGAACACCACCATCCTCACGTCAGCATAGGCACATCTGTGCTTAAGTCCGTTCAGCAGTTCACCTACCTGGGAAGCATCATCTCTTCAGACGCCAAGATTGACAAAGAGATAGATCACAGATTATCAAAGGCATATAGTGCATTCGGAAGGCTTCACAAAAGAGTCTGGAGCAACAAGCACCTGAGACAAAGCACCAAAATCAGTGTGTACAGAGCTATCATACTGTCCATTCTCCTCTATGGGTCTGAAACATGGGTCACCTATCGCCAACACCTACGACTCCTCGAGCGCTTTCATCAGCGCTGTCTTCGCACAATCCTAAATATACACTGGACCGACTATGTGACGAATGTTGCTGTCCTTGAGCAAGCAGGGATCACCAGCATTGAGGCCATGTTATTGAGAACACAGCTGCGCTGGGCAGGGCACGTCTCTAGGATGGAGGACCACCGCCTCCCAAAGATACTACTCTACGGTGAACTCGCCACGGGTCAGCGCAAGAGAGGCGCCCCCAAAAGAGATATAAGGACTCCTGAAACAACATCTCAGGCTTGGCCAGATTGATCACCAACAATGGTCCACCCTGGCCTCACATCGGGAGGCATGGAGAAGCACTATCCACAATGCTGCGGCCTCTTTCGAGAAGACACGCCGAATGGGTCTCGAAGAGAAACGACAACGCAGAAAGAACCGCAACTTGGAAAAAACATCACCCAAGGAGACTTTCTGCTGCGCTTTCTGCAACCGAACTTGCCTATCTCAGATTGGCCTTTTTAGTCATCAACGCGCTTGTAAAAAGCGTGGGATGAGTCCTTCCTGAATCTTCGTTCGCGAAGTAATGCCGAGAGAGAGATGGACTCAGATAACCCAGTTCAAAGCAGATATTGTGAGATCTCCTGCCATGATATTCTGGGATATAGGGCTGTGTGGAAGGGCCCCCAGATCATCAAGGCAGGAAATCCCACATTATCTGCTTTGAACTGGGATATATGGCAGTGTGGACTCAGATAACCCAGTTCAAAGCAGATATTGTGAGATCTCCTGCCTTGATATTCTGGGATATAGGGCTGTGTGGAAGGGCCCCCAGATCATCAAGGCAGGAGATCTCACATTATCTGCTTTGAACTGGGATATATGGCAGTGTGGACTCAGATAACCCAGTTCAAAGCAGACATTGTGGGGTTTCCTGCCTTGATATTCTGGGATATAGGGCTGTGTGGAAGGGCCCCCAGATCATCAAGGCAGGAGATCTCACATTATCTGCTTTGAACTGGGATATATGGCAGTGTGGACTCAGATAACCCAGTTCAAAGCAGATATTGTGAGATCTCCTGCCTTGATATTCTGGGATATAGGGCTGTGTGGAAGGGCCCCCAGATCATCAAGGCAGGAGATCTCACATTATCTGCTTTGAAATGGGATATATGGCAGTGTGGACTCAGATAACCCAGTTCAAAGCAGATATTGTGGGGTTTCCTGCCTTGATATTCTGGGGTATAGGGCTGTGTGGAAACGCCCTGAGAAGGAAGGAAGGTGAATAGATAAAGATATAGACACACACACACAAAGAGAATAGTAAGAGGGCAGGGGAAAGGGTGAGAAGGAAGGTGTGTATATATATATATATACATATGGCATGGGCGAACTTTGGCCCCCTGTGTGTTTTGGACTTCATCTCTCACAATTCCAAACAGCCAAAATACTGTTCGCTTACCATTTACAATTACCTAGATCCGGCCCTGATTTTACCAGAGCTGAAACCAAATATGCTCTTTAAACTCCAAGTCTACTTTAGGTTTCCCTGCACACTCCCCTCTCTGTGTCCTGGGAATGGTGAGGCAAGAATGGGCAATATATTTCTAATAGCTATTCACTTACCAGACATCCTTGTATTTTTTTAGTGTTATTAGTTGAAGGATACTTAGTTCTTATTTTGCTCCCTTTTTTCGACCAATGTCCCATTTTTCACTGGACTCAGTATGGCTCCATCTACCCTCTTGGCATCTGAGTGCCACACAGCTGAATAAAATCCCACATTATCTGCCTTGAACTGAAAGTATAAAGCAGTGTGGACTCAGCTAATGCAGTTCAAAGCAGATATTGTGGGATTTTCTGTCTTGATATTCTGGGTCAGTGTTTCCCAACCAGTGTGCCGTGAGCGATCATCAGGTGTGCCATGGGAAATTGGAACCTCCAGGAGGGGAGGGGGGAGAGTCTAGTGTGTTGGAAGTATAAAAACCCTAAGAAACCTACCTCGATAAAGGCACAAAATTACAAACACCCCCCTCCCCACCCGTTGTATACTTGGTCTCTCCCTCTCCATGTATTGGGAAGGCCCGCCTCCCTTTCACCAAGTAGAGACATCCTCTTGCCTCCTGAAGGTTCTGTGTGGGAAGTTTGGCCCAGTTCTATCATTGGTGGGGTTCAGAAATCCCAGCAACTACAACTCCCAAATGTCAAGGTCTATATCCCCTGAACTCTTTCTTCGTTCATATTTGGGTATATTGAGTATTCATGCCAAGTTTGGTCCTGATCCAACATTGTTTGAGTCCACAGTGCTCTCTGGATATAGGTGAACTACAACTCAAGGTCAATGCCCACCAAACTCTTATAGCATTTTCTCTTGGTTATGGGAGTTCTGTGTGGGAAGTTTGTGTCTTTCTGCCAGTCCTGCCAGGATATCTATGTTGAGTTCATCGAAACAGGCCCAGGTTTCACACTGAGTGTATAAATACATTTAAAAAAACATATTAACTATATGTATTACTGTATTAGAGTGTCATTTTGTGTCATTTTGGTTGGTGGTCTGCTCCAGGATTTTGCAAATGTAAAAAGTGTGCTGCGGCTCAAAAAAGGGAAACACTGTTCTGGGTTATATGAAAGTGTGGACGGGCCCTGAATGACTATTGTATCTGAGAACCAGATCCTCAGTAAAATGCTTCTAGCATCTACAGTATATACTGTGTGACCTCAGATTTTATGAGACCACCTGGAAGACTTTTCCGAAATGGTCCCTGCAGCATCAGATACATACTAAATTTTCTCCAAGTAGGGCTCATTACAGTTTTGGAATTGAACATATTTTGTAGATAAAATGTACCAAACTCTTTCAGAGACCCTCAAGTTTTCCCCTCTAGTTTAACCAGATATAGATCTTCCTAATTTATTAATCCCCGTTACTTCCCAAGTAGACATTTCTACTAATGAACAAAAATCTGCAGAATTGCAACTTGGCCTATGCTTTTTTTTTTTACTTCAGGCATATATAAACTGATCATTTAATGCAGCATCAATCTGGTTCAATGATGCTACAGCTAGAAAATTCATGCTGCTAAAGTGCACTGCAACATGAATTAAGGCAGTGGTTCTCAACATGTGGGTCCCCAGATGTTTTGGCCTTCAACTCACATAAATCCTAACAGCTGGTAAACTGGCTAGGATTTCAGGTTGAGAACCATTGAATTAAAGAGTTTAAAGCACATCAGGTCAAGTTAGGGGAAAGTCCAAGATAAACCTCTTACTGCAGTTCAGCAAGCTCTAAATCTGAACCATAACACATGGCAAAAATGGCTCTGCAGAATGCAAAGCAGATTGTAGATACTTACCTGCATTGAAGTGTGCTTAAATTTTGAGGGAGGACCTCATGAAAAACACCTTGAGGTCATAGCTGGGCAACAGGGTTCAAATTGATAGCCTCCAATGATAACCAACATTTTCCCACTTTTTTCCTCTGCCTCTTTTGCCTCTGAAGCACTGGCATGCATTCCATCTGGAAATAGGGAGGAAAATACTGTGGATTCTGGAAGTAACTTGAGGCCAGATTCTGTAGTTAATGTAATCACTTTTCTGGTCTTAAATTCGTTACTGTCATGTTAATCTAATAATCTGCACAGCAAAATCAGTTTCTCCCAAACTAGTTCCAAAGTGGTCGATGTACTGTAGATATGTCGCAAATTTTAACAAATGAACTTCAGCAAAGATTTCTTTTTGGCTGCAGGGTCCTACTGCAGGACCTTACAACAGGGCTGTCCAACTGGCGGCCCTGGGGCCATATACGGCCCCCTAGCCCCCTCCCTGCGGCCCCCCACCCTCCTGCAAGATATCTGCTTTTAAGATTTTTTAAAAATATTTTTATTATTTTTTGGAATATTTTTGGAATATTTTATTTATTTTTTTATTAATTTTTTTCGTGGGGGGGGGGGGGCGGGGCGGAGGAGCAGGATCCCTTCCTCCTCCGCCTCCTACTTCCCTCCCTCCCCTCCTCCGCCGCCGCCTCCCGCGCAGGCCCAGCTGCAGCCGGCCATCTCCAGCCGCTGCAGCCTTACCTTTTGCGGCGCTCGAGCTGCGCCTCCCAGAAGAGTAAAAAGCGGCGAGGAGGAAGGTTGAAGCCTGGAATATAATGTAAACACTGGGATTTAAAGGGAAAGTAGGAGGAGGGAAGGGTGTAATCCAAGGTGAAAAGATTACCCCCTCCCTTGCTACTTCCCCTTTAAATCCCAGTGTTTACATTATATTCCAGGCTTCAACCTTCCTCCTCGCCGCTTTTTACTCTTCTGGGAGGTGCACCGGGATCTATCTGCATTTGCCATCCGCTTGGGAGAACCAGCGACCTGGGCTTCTCTCCAGTTTCCTCCCGCTTCCTCCCACCCATCCATCCATCCACCCTTTCGCCCTCCCTCCCTCCCTTTATGTTATTATTATATTTAATTGTATATTTATGCCCCTGAAGTGTTCCATCCATCCACCCCTCTCCCTTATTTAAATAATATAATATTTAACTGTATATTTATGCCCCTGAAGTGTTCCATCCATCCACCCCTCCCCCTTATTTAAATAATATAATATTTAACTGTATATTTATGCCCCTGAAGTGTTCCATCCATCCATCCATCCCTCTCCCCTTATTTAAATAATATAATATTTAACTGTATATTTATGCCCCTGAAGTGTTCCATCCATCCACCCCTCCCCCCTTATTTAAATAATATAATATTTAACTGTATATTTATGCCCCTGAAGTGTTCCATCCATCCACCCCTCTCCTCTTATTTAAATAATATAATATTTAACTGTATATTTATGCCCCTGAAGTGTTCCATCCATCCACCCCTCTCCCCTTTTTTAAATAATATAATATTTAACTGTATATTTATGCCCCTGAAGTGTTCCATCCATCCACCCCTCTCCCCTTATTTAAATAATATAATATTTAACTGTATATTTATGCCCCTGAAGTGTTCCATCCATCCATCCCTCTCCCCTTATTTAAATAATATAATATTTAACTGTATATTTATGCCCCTGAAGTGTTCCCATCCTGTATATTTATCCCATCCACCCCACCCCTTATGTTAACATTAAATATATGGAATTGTTTATTGATGCCCCCCATGTGTGGTAATCCCTCCCTCCCCCCTTATGTTAATATTAAATATATGGAATTGGAGCCCGGGGAGGGGGCGGAGCCGGGGAGGGGGCGGGGCCAGACCAGGGGTGGAGCCGGGGGCGGAGCCTGACCCTTAGGCCCCCCAGGTGATCACTGACCGGAACTCAGGCCCCCGGTCCAGTAGAAGTTGGACAGCCCTGCCTTACAACATAACCTTATAACTTCCCACTTTCCCAACCCAATCTGTGTTTCCACTAAGCCTTAGGTAATGCCCATCCTTGTATGTCTCCTTTCCCATTATATGTGAATGGCACATTATCATGAAGGTCCATTCTAGCCAAGGAGAAGTAGCATCCAGACCCACCCTGAGATGGCAACCTTTTGTCTTTCTAGTATTATATCTGAAGATTTTTCCTTCACTTCCTGTATTCTTGGCTGGAGAACAAGCTGAAATCAAGGATCTAGCAGAAAAACGTGTGGCAACACAAATTAACCATACTTGGATGGCACATTAGGTAAAGTCTTCCAGTTGGCCAATTTAGTTGTCAGTGGGCGTTGTTTTTGATTCATCATGGAGGTAATCTACAATAGCATTTTTTTCATGCATCTGTGATGTCTGACTCACATGTTTTGTCTATCAGTTGTATGGCTGTTATTTCTCCATCTATATTCCATTGTTTCTCCAAAATATTATTATTTTGACATTTTCAGTGGCTGCATGTTCCATTTACTACCAGTCTTGTGTGCTGTGATCAAGTGGAATTACTGCTGTTATCAATGGGAATAGCTTTAAAGTCATAGAACCTTATTTGGAACCTTTCCTCTCTGGATAAAAGTCCTTTATTTTTGCCCCTCCTTTCCTCTTTGGGGGGCTCTTTCCTTCCATGCTATTTTTCACTCTACACTTGCATTGTTCTTTATTGTGAACAACTAAAGATTTCATTTTTAAATCCACTTTCCTTCATGCTATGAAAATGTTCCTTCAATTTGTAAACTTAAGTATATCCTGAAATGGAGAATGAACTAAATCTCTCTCAGATGCAACATAATGCTTTGATGTGTGCCATTTTGTCAGTTAATAAACACTATGTACTTTGTATTGTCAAAGGCTTTCATGGCCGGAATCACTGGATTGTGTGTTCTCTGGGCTGTATGGCCATGTTCCAGAAACATTGTCTACTGACATTTCACCTGCATCTATCACAGGCATCCTCAGAGGTTGTGAGAGACCTCACAACAACCTCTGAGGATGCCTGCCATAGATGCAGGAAATGTCAGGAGAGACATGCTCCTGGAACATGGCCATACAGCCTGGAAAACACACAACAACACAATGGATGTCATTTATTAACATGTGATTCCAGCTGTTGTAATTTTTCAGGGGAAAGGTGTTGCTGGGACTCTCATAACAGTATTTCACAGACAGCGCCGACTCAATTGTGGCTTTTGCAATAGTTAGGTTGTTGGTGTGGCATTTTCTGAAAGTCATTTCATGACTTTGGAACAGAACAGATCAAATGGTAATTCATTTTTTACAAGCCCATATCACCTGTTTGAAGATAATTTTACCTGGAGTTCAAGTAGTTTAATTAGAACAACCTTATACAATTTTAATCAAAACTTTGCAAATGATGCATTTTCTCTGAAATAGCTGTACAGATAATATTTGGAGATGAGTAATAACTAACACACTGTCTTATTAAGAATAAGGCACTTCTGATATTGGAAAGACTGCTCTGTCTTTCCTTTTCACCTGTACTCCCATCCCTTCTGGAAAAATGTCAAAAACACTGGTTGGCTGATTATTTAGAATTATATTGACGATGTCTTGCCAGCAGACTAGCTTTTTAGAAGTAGTTTCTGCATGTTTTTAGCCATTTTTCTTTTGTTCTGTCAGAAGCAGGTGGCATTCATATTTGTCAAAAATTAAACACTCTTTTATTTCTTGAAACAAAGCATCATTGCATCTGCATATGGGTTAGTATTAGATGAAATCCAGATTGCTTACTTTTTCTGGAACCCTTTCAACTAAATTTTATATCCTAAATTCTTTAATGAGTGGTAAATGTTCTTTTCCACATTCAGAAACATCCAAATGTTCTCTGCTATGAGAATGAGTATGTTTATGCAAGTAAATGTTTGAAAAATATATCTATTCCTATTAATCATTTTTTCTATACATGTTCTAAATTCACAGGTTTTTTTTTACTTAAGTAAAATATTTTCTTGATTTATTTTTTCCTTAGTAAAGGATTCCCCTGACATTAAGTGTAGTTGTGTCCGACTCTGAATGATGGTGCTCATCTCAATTTCTAAGCCAAAGAGCCGGTGTGGTCTGTAGACACCTCCAAGGTCATGTGGCCAGTATGACTGCGTGGAGTGGCATTACCTTCCCGCTGAAACAGTACCTACTGATCTATTCACATTTGCATGTTTTCAGACTTCTAGTTTGGCAGAAGCTGGACCTAACAGCGGGAGCTCCCCCTGCTCCCCAGATATGAACTGCCAACCATTCGGTCAGTAGCTCAGCAGTTTAACCTACTGCACCAACAGTATTTTTCCTTACAGTCTATATACTTTACAAATTTTCTAATTATTTATCACAAGGTTTTATTTAAGGCAGGGTGGGCAACTGTGTGGGTCTGGGAGCCAATGTTCTTCCTGGGGGAGACTTCCAGTGTCAAGAAATGAAAAACAACAACAAATCCAGAAATCTTTTATAACTGTTAAGTGGTACAGAACAAGGAGTTGATAAAAAAGATAAATTATAGAACCTGTTTATTTTCAGGAATAGCAACCCTCTTTTTAAAAAAAAATAAATTAAAATTGAACATGGAGGATATGATGGGAAAGAAAGAAAAAAACCAGCAGAAACACATGATACTTGGTCCTAACATTTTATATACCTTTTATGAATATATCAACCTTTTCTTTAAAAACCTATAGCTTTCACACATTCATCTGATAAATTTGATAGTGCTTCGGCTTCTGTGTTGTGATATGGACTACCTGAAGCTCACCAAGGTAGATCAGCTTTCCAGAGTGGGCTCATTTATTTGAGGAACCATGTATTTTTCTCCCTCTACTACATTATTCCTCCAGCCAAATGGTTGATGCAGGAATAAATTGGAGTGCTTCATCCCAAGAAAAGCAGAAGAGTTATAGGATTCTAAGTCTAAGGGCTGATGATCAAGATTTGTGTGCCTGTGTATGAACTCAGCCTCAGTATAGTATATATTACCATTTGGAAAATACAGCTCTTGTTTTTCTTTTGCTACAAGAACATACATCAAGCGGACAAAGAGGTGATTCCCAGATGATGTACTTAGGGTTAAACAAACATTAGTGTTATATTTCATTAACAATAGAAACAGAGTTTGTATAAAGCAGACATTAGTGATACAATTATTAATTTTGCCACTCAGTTGGTGAGAGAAGACAAGTTTTAAAAAGAGGAAATCAATAACTTGTATGATCAAGTTCAAAACTAGGAAGCAGAAAACATCTTGTTTTAAATCTTGTTATCATTACTTGTTACATCTATGTAGCCGTGGTAAACATGTTGTTACTTGTGTGCTCCCTTTGCACCATGTGCTTAAAATAGATTAAACAAAGCATTCTCAAAGGAAATAATCCTGACCTAGAGAGCTTGAAATACTGTGATGCATTCTTTCTTTTTTCTTTTTGAATCCTTGTTGCTAATGAGGAGAAGTTGTTTTTATATTTATTATCCATAGGATGAAATGGTTTTTGCTAATGTAGCAAAGAAAGAATGAAGGACAAGAAGGATTTTTTAAAAAAGAGATTTTCATGAGAAATACAAGAAACAATCAAAACTGCAGATAGAAGCAGTGTTTAAATGGTAATTTTCCAAGAATTGAATGAAATGAAGTAACTAAAATTAGGCATGTCTTGATATTAAGAAAAGATTGCAAATAAAGTCTGAAAAGTTCAAGGATTTTTAATTGCTGTAGCAACAGCAGTTTTGCTCACTTGTGTGTTTTTACTTCAGGGATAACTCATGAAAGGCAGGTAGGTAATAAAATGCATGTATAAATTAAGAGACTTCACATTATAAAGGCATACCATCCATCGTTATGGGCAAACTTCAGTCCTCCGGGTGTTTGGGAGTTCAGCTTCTACAATTCCCAAAAGCCTGCTCTAGCTTCTGTGTTGGTGACTCACATTCTTGTCTTTTTTCCCCCTTTTGGCAGATGCTCAGTCACAGGGTTTGTTGAAAGATTTTACTGAAACTGCAGAGAAGTTAAAATATGAAATGAATCGCTGAGCAGTGAAATAGGGAACACAAAAGGCTTATCTGCAGCTGGCAGGCAAAGCCTAAGGTGCAGCGGTAGTGTGTGTGTGTGTGTGGGGGGGGATTTGAAGGCCCTCATGAAGGAGGTCAAACTTGGTGGGGCCAGTTGGCTCCATCGACCCCAAACACATGACAGGAACAGAGCTGCAGGCTGCTCCACCGACCCCACCACACCCCCACCATCCTCTTTGCTTCAACATGACCGACCCTTTCTGCCTGCTAGAGTGGGTAGGAATCCCCCTCCCCAAATGTTCCTTGGTGTTTTCTCCCACCAATGTTTGGAGAGAAGTGGTAATTGATTTTGGGTGACTCCACTTGAATAGGTTCCCCTCAGTAAGTTAAAAAGGATCCATAGCATAATAAAGGTGAAATAATTCTGGTAGGTGCCATGGATGAAAGGTGGACTCCCATAACACTTTCTATAAGTTTTGGGGGTTGGGGCCTAAAATATAGGCTACCCTTGGGCCTGGAATGAGGGTTCCCACTCAAAAAACTGAGGTTTGGGAGGGAGCACCCTTAGAATGACCTTCTAGTTATGATTGGCCAAGAGGTGCAGCCAAAGACCTTCGGGACATTTGGCGCACATATATCCTTGGAGGTGGCAAGAGGAAGTGACATCTGGCCCAGGGACAGGTGGCCAATATACCATGAGTGAAGCCTTACACATGAAATCCCTGTAACAATGTTTTTTTTCCTTCACAGGGTATTCCAGAAGTTCTTATAAATAAATAGTTTAGGAAATGGCCCTTTAGATCCATTCAAAAAGAGCACAGGAAAAGGGAAGAGGAATGTATGGATAAAGGTAGACAAGATAGATGAGAGTTTCTCACATTGAGAGAATGAGAGATTCTTGTGTGGTGCATGAGAAGCACTTTCAAAGATAATATAGTCAGAAATACAGATGTGCATGTGTTTTACAGTAGATATAAAACAAGTTGAAATAAAACTTCAGAAAGGACATGGAACTGATTCATGAAAACACACATACGGATTTAGAAGAGATTGGAAACTGTCTGACATAGCTATCTGTACTATTATTACTATACAGTAGGTGATCACTTGTGGCTGAGTATGTTTGTCTTCCAATGGTAGAGTTTTGGTGGTGAGTCCATAGGTGACTATGGAGACCTCTTCTGTGTTCACATGGTCTACAATGGGCACATAGGTTTTCAGGTGGAAGGTAGTCATGACAAGAGTTTACTTGATTTTTTTTCATGTCATGAGCAACTTGAGAAATTGCAAGTCACTTCTGGTGTGAGAGAATTAACCCTCTGCAAGGACGTTACCCAGGGGATGCCTGGATGTTCTGATGTTTTACCATCCTTGTGGAGGCTTCTCTTATGTTCCCGCATGGGGAACTAGAGTTGACAGAGGGAGCTCAACCTGCTCTCCTCAAATTTGAACTGTTGACCTGTTGGTCAGCAGTCCTGCTGGCACAAGGGTATAACCCATTGTGCCACCAGGGGCTCTAGTTGGCTTGATGACCCTTCCTCTTGGTAAATTTCTCATTTTGCCTTCTATTCATGAGTCTTCAAAATCCATAGCACTGTTGGTAACAGCTGATCTCCAGTTAGAGCATTTGTGGGCCAGACTTCTTCGTTCGCAGTAATTATACCACATTATTTGAGGTTCGTTTTAAGCCCATCTTTAAATATCTTTTTTGTCCTTTGACATTCTGTTTTCTATGTTTTTGCTGAGAGTATAATAACTGCTTTGGAATCTAGCTACCAGTACCGTGCAGAGTTTATACACCCGCTCCTCTTTACTGTCTTTGCCCTCTCACTTTCCATTCCTTTCTTCTAAACTTTCAGTAAGCATTACATTTTCGTTGGGCCTGTTTAGTTTTTCTCCTATTCTTATCATTTTTTTTAAATGTAAGATTATATGGCATTTTTCAAGACTTGGGGTTATCCCACACCTGATGATAACTCACTTGAAAACATTGGCTTTTTTGTTTTGATTTAATGAGTACAATTACTCTTAGAAATTATTTCAGTCTTAGAAGGTCTTGAGAGCCATGTGTATTTTATGACTTTGTCTCATTTTTCATACATTTGAAAAATGGCAGCTTTACTTGGCCAAGAAGCTTAACAGAAAGATGGACCAAAAAGAGTGGAAAAAACAGCTTCCTCACATTGCTGCTATAGTTGTGATGCAAAATTCATTCTGTATGCAACTGTGCTAATGTGTGCTAAATGAGTAGACTTTCAGTAAAATACTTGTCACAAGCATGCAGCAGAGTAATAAGACAAAGAAGAAATGGCTGGCAGCCAGATGTGGGCACAGTAAACATTGCAGTTCAATGCTATTAATCATTTGTCATTGATTACAGAAGAAACTGTGTGGAAAAAATTAACCTTTTAAAACCAAATGCCATGTTGCACACATCAACTGAGACCTTGTTCTGGTGGACTAGAGCAGTGTTTTCCAACCAGTGTGCCATGGCACACTAGTGTGCCGTGAGCGATCATCAGGTGTGCTGTGGGAAATTGGAACCTCCACTACCCTTTCTTCCCCCTCCTGCCGAACACTTTTTCTTCTCCACTCGGGCTCCCTTCTTCCCAGCCTCGCTCTGCCTCGCTTTGCTCTGGGGCGAGTCTGCGCAGTAGCGCCCGCACGGGTCACGTCTTCCTCCCTCCCCCTCCCCTCCTGAACACGCTCATGCTGCCCCCTCGGATCAAAATGGCGGTAGAAGTGGCAGTGTAAAAGAAAAAGTAAGTGTTCGACAGGAAGGGGAAGAAAGGGCGCGAAGGGGGAGGGCTGAAGTTTTCCCATGCCTATTTTAGGGACCTTAAAGTGGTGAGCCTCTTTCCAACATTGTGATTCTGGATAGAAAACAAACAACAACATAACATTGTTTGAGTCCACAGTGCTCTCTGGGTGTAGGTGAACTATAACTTCCAAACTCAAGGTCAATTCCCAAGCAAACCCTTTCAGTACTTTCTGTTGGTAATGAGAGTTCAATATGCCAAGTTTGGTTCAATTCCATTGTTGCAAGAGTTCAGGGTGCTCTTTGATTAACTATAAATCCCAGAAACTGTAACTCCCAAATGTCAAGGTCTATTTTCCCCAAACTCCATCTGTGTTCACATTTGGGCATATTGAGTATTCATGCCAAGTTTGGTCCTGATCCAACATTGTTTCAGTCCACAGTGTTCTCTGGATATAGGT
Source organism: Anolis apletophallus (assembly GCA_030556195.1). NCBI lineage: Eukaryota > Metazoa > Chordata > Lepidosauria > Squamata > Anolidae > Anolis > Anolis apletophallus. Next base: position 33,766,860 of record JARBWK010000004.1, on the reverse strand, counting down.
GAACTACAACTCCAAAACCCAAGGTCAATGCCCACCAAACTCTTATAGTATTTTCTCTTGGTTATGGGAGTTCTGTGTGGGAAGTTTGTGTCTTTCTGCCATTCCTGCCAGGGTATCTATGTTGTGTTCATCGAAACAGGCCCAGGTTTCACACTGAGTGTATAAATGCATTTAAAAACATATTAACTATATGTATTACTGTGTTAGAGTGTCATTTTGTGTCATTTTGGTTGGTGGTGTGCCCCAAGATTTTGTAAATGTAAAAAATGTGCCACAGCTCAAAAAAGGTTGAAAAACACTGGACTAGAGGGAAGTCTTTGCAGAAAGTACAAGAGCTACCTGCTGTGAAAGTGTCAGGAGTCAAGAACCAGTTATGAGATGTATTTTGCTGGGAACTCTGCTCTATAATCATGGACCCTGAAGCTATAATTCAATCTAGTTGCATCCTTTCAGCTGCATCCTTTAAGAACTGGTATGATGTATTCACTGGGCAAGTGATTTTAATTCTGCCTCCAGATTGGGTACTATTGTCACTTTTATATTATTTTCAAGTGATTTTAAATGAAATCATTTTAGAATTACATTTTGTGTCTTTCCAGTTATGCTAACTCATGTATATACTCATTTGGGATTTATTTCTTAGGACCTCTCTGTGTTACCTTAGTGCAAAATTGATGATCTCGCCCTTGCCATTGCATATTTTGGCAAACATAGCATAAATACAGGTCATGTATAGTCCAATGGAAGAGATAAAAACAATTATCTAAAGAATCAGATGAATTGTTTAAACATGCTTTCAATTTCATGGACACACATCAAAACACTAGTACAGGAAATTGTAGTTTGGATGCTCTTTACTTCCATTTTTCCAAGAATTGACCTATACTTCTATGCTGCTATCCAGTTCTTCCACAGAGTAATTGGACAATTGGGCTGCACACTGTTTTTATGGGGAAAATAGTCTTCTAATTTTGTTGGAAGTCAGGAAGTGTTGTCTTTAAGAGCAGTTAGTATAAATCATTCTCCTTGTCTTTCTTAGTTACTAAGGAAGTACTTCAAAAACATTAATATCTGTCTTTAAAATTAGCAGAAACAATTCTAATTGTGCTTATGTAATTTGTTTTTGGGAGTTAGGCAGGCTATTATTATTTTGTTTCTCTCCTCGCCCCATTAGATTAGATCAATTTTTTCTACTTTGTTTGAGTAATTAGTTGCTCAAATCATGATATGTTCATATTTCACACATGTATCAGTCATTTAAACAGAAATTAATTTTTGAGCTTTATCCAATTCATTCTTTCATTCAGGCAAACTACTTTGGTGGTATTATCGAAGCAATGTGAGGTATCTGTTTGTCGCTATGAAATATGAGAGATGCCCCCAAGAGAATTACAATTGTTCTTTTTCTGTGAATTTTTTAAAAAGATCAATTAATAATTACCTGTATGTGGCTTGGACAGAGTGGCTTATTCGAGTCAGAAAATTAGAAAGAGGGAAAAGGATCCCCAGCTTACCACTTTAGAAACTTTCTGTGAACAAAGATCATTCTAGCAGAAGCTCTCTCTCTCTCTCTCTCTCTCTCTCTCTCTCTCTCTCTCTCTCTCTCTCTCTCCCCTCTCTCCCTCTCTCCCTCTTTCCCTCCTTCTCTCATCAATTTTCCTCCTGGCACAAGACCCAAACAACACTCGCAATAATAATAAAGCAAGAAAAAAAAATCTTAAAACCTTATAATAAAAAAGTAAAGTTTAATTAATTTATATCAAAATATCATTTAAAATATTAAATCTTTAGAAGACATAAATTAAAGATACAACACATCCCATTAAAAACAACTAATCATTCAAGGAGAGAAAAGGTGGAAGGCAATCCCACAAGGTAGGAGCAGCCACTGAGATGGCCCCCTTTCCACTTCTCCAGATGCCCTGTACCCCTACCCCACCCCAGATCTGAGACAGGTTCTTATACAGAGATACTGTATATAAAATACACCAGCACTTTTGAGTTGTGTTTGGAAAAGTAGCCAGTGAAGGGAGTATATGTTACCTGTAACTGGCACCAGGCAGCATTCTAGTCATAGTATTTTGGACCCATTGAAGTTTCAGAACAATTCTCAAAGTAGCCCTATTAATAGATCACATTACATATAAATAATAATAATAAACTTTATTTATATCTTGCCCCCTCTCCACAAGGACTTGCGGTGGCTCACAACAGAATCAAATAGGATGAAATTAGTTCATGTGTTGCTATATCCAGACCTGGCTTGTTTAGCTAAAGGGCAACTACTATTAGTCGTATCTGTTCAAACACATTCCTGGCCATCTCTGAAACCTTAATCTCCATGGTTTAGTCCAGAAGCACTTGGGCTGTAAGCCTGAGATTTCCCTTGTTAAAATAGCTTTATTGGCTTCCCAGTTCATTTCTAGGCCTGGTGCAAAGCTTTTGACCAATAAAGCCATATGGCTTAGCTTCAGAATGCCTGCGAGAGGTTGTCTCCCTGTATGAACCTGCTGGCTCTTAAGAACTTGGGAGGGAGCTTTCTCTCATTCCAACCACTTTATTTGGCCTGTCTGGTGGGGACACGGAAGAGGGACTTGTTGGCAATAGCTTTCACTTTGTAGAATTCTCTTTCATATAAGGCCAGGTTGGCTTCTTCTCTGATTTCTTCTTATCTACACCTTTTTATTCAAACTGTCATTTTGTGAGTAGTTGGCTGTGCAGTTAAAAAAAAGAGTCTTTTTCGGGCATATTTGTGTTAATTGTTAGTTTTACTAAGTTTTGAAATAATTTTATACTTTCTAAAATTGATTGCATTTTCATGTGATAGTTTATGAATTTTTTAAAATGATAATGTGATTAGCATCTTGCTTTAACCTTGTTATAAATTCTCTTGCCCCCCATGTTTTTTGGGGGGTGGGGGTGGGGGTGGAATGTTATATCCTGTAAAAACAAATCCCTCTCTAGCTGCCTTTCTGCTTGACCAGAACATTGCCATTGAAGTTTGGACAGATTTTTCCCCCACTGTGATGGCATTTAGAAATGCTCTTGAAGTTTTAGGAAGGGATCCAATGACCAAGTGCCATAAGCAAGTTTGGGTGAATTGGCAAGACTGAATGGTCAACATCAACATATTCTTCCTTTGTGCTTGTCAAAAGACAAGTTGCAAATCACTGTGCCTAACTGTATGCAATTTGAAAGAGTTAGTCCTCCCCTTCAGGGTTTATCATTTACTTTATTTGTGTAAGTGGTTTCTTCACCACTGCTCAGGTTTAGGGAATGTGCAATAAGAACAAAGTAAGAACATTATTTAAATGCAGTATAAAAATAAAGTAACATTTTACAAATTTGTTAAACTTATCAGAAAAACAATATTAATTTTTAGGACCAGGGGCTTTATGGAATAATAGGAGATGTGTCACCAGAATGACTTCCTTTGGTAGGGAGTACCATATGTGAAAAAACAGGAAATTACCACTGTTTAAGATTTTCCAGAAGGAGTGGAGGGGAGAAAGAACAGTCCAGAATATTGATATGTGTTTCAGTCACCCCAGAACATATGAGGAATGAATCCAAACCTCTTGATTGTATCTTGAGTCAGATCATGGTTTCTTCCTTTCTGTTGAAATCATCCTCAAGCATGTGGACAATTTCAACAGAAAGGAAGAAACCGTGAAAATGAACAAAATCTGGCTACCAGTATTTTTTTAAAAAACTCTAAAATTATAACAGTCAATAAAGAACAAATCACCTCTCAACAAAGAATCCCCCCAAGCAGTAACATGCCACACCCAAAAACCGTCAGGACATCAAATGCTAATCAAGGTGGCCAATTGAAACATTCATACCTAGTTCCAACAGACAAGAGTTCTTTTTCCCACCCTGGACCTTCCAATTTTCTTAGTCTCCAACAGACCTCACAACAGACCTCACAACCTCTAAGGATGCCTGCCACAGATGCAGGCAAAATGTCATGAGAGAATGCTTCTAAAACATGGCCATACAACCCGAAAAACCTACCTGTTCTGACTTACATACAAATTAAACTTAAGAACAAACCTACATAACTTATCTTGTTTGTAACTTGGGGACTGCCTGTATTGTAGCAAAGCAGTAGACTACAATTGTCAAAAGTGTTCTATCAGTAGTGGATTTTAAAGAAATGTCTCTCTTGTCTTTTGAAATGTGTCTGATGTGTACCTTTCATTTTCCACAACTGAATTGTGGAATTGTCCTGGTTTTGTTTTACGTGTGCACTAATTTTATCTTCCGAATATCCACAGTGTGACAAGCAGGAAAGAATACCTGTCCTTTTCTTTTTTAAAGTGTCACACTGAAGAAAAAAAATCCTTGTGGTTTACCTTCAGTTTCTAAACAACATGTGTACAATCCAACCACCTTTACAACTCTAACATTTCTCTCTTGTATGTGTATGTGTGTATGCATATTTCAAACAAGATTTGGGGCAAAAATTGCACATAATAGCGGTATTCATCACATTTTAAAGAAAAGAAATATAAATAATAATAATAATACAACAACAACAATTTATTTTTGTACCCTGCCTCCATTTCCCCGAAGGGACTCGAGGTGGCTTACATGGGGCCAAGCCTGATCAACACAGTTCAAACATAACACAATAAAATACATAACAATACAAAATGAAACAACACCATTATAACAATTTAAAAAAAAACAGGCATCAAAACCAACAACCAATAATAAAATTCAATTTTTCATCGCAGGTTGATAAATCTGTAGTTGATGGACATTGACTATAATTTTCCATTTATCTTTTTTGACAAATCAATCACTTTCTTAGGCTCAAATGCAAGAGGACATTTGTATAGCTTTGTATGACCCCCAAATTCTTCTATTTTCCTTTTAGGAGACAACATGCCTTTTTCCCTAAGTTATACTGGTTGCTAGGAGAAGTGCAGTGCTCTGGACCCCTCTTATCCAGCAGTAAAACTAAAGAGCATATTGAACTAAACACAGAAATAGCTCAGTATGAGCTATGAATCATTAGTTGTCTGTAAAATGTCCACTTTGTTCTCACTTTTTCTTCCCTAAACCTTTGTTTTTACTGATAGTACTCCTTTTCAATCTCTTCTATAAGCCATTCAAAGGAAAATGAAAAAAGTGGTGTTGATGGTGCACTCAGTGAAACAAAACAAAAAAGTGTTAAGATTTATTCATCAGCCACATTAGTGACAATGTGTGACTTAAATAATAGCTTTAGTGAACTCCCTTTAAAACAGAGTGATTTATATCTTGCTCTCACCAAGGAAAAGGAACAAATATAAAAGTTTGGTTCTTCCAGAAAAAACAGTTGTACAACTGTGGATTTAAATGGAAGCTGGAAGGGCTATTAGTATTCTTTGAACAATTTACTCCCCTCCCACCAACCTCTTGTTCACTCTCTCTCTCGACTCAAAATAAGAACTTTTCATAAATTACTAATATCCTCTTTTTCATTTCCTCCATTGAAACCTCATTCCCTTAATTTTTAAAATACACATCTCTTGTTTTCCATTCAAACGGTGGCCCTGGAGCAATGTACTAGTACAACCACAGATTACAAATATCTGTTTGCAACTTCTAGGCATGGAAACCACTAGAGTCAAGTAGAAAAGACAAGATTGCAAATTGTGAATCTGAAGAATGATTCCATTCAGAGCAGATTTTTTCCCCTCATAACTTTACCTGGAATAAATTTGCTAAACTCAGAATTGCCATTGAGAGCAAGACTGTCATGATTATATATATCTAGTGTAGTCACTATCAACAACTCTTGTCTCATCCGCACTATGATTCTTCTCTTTGTTAGTCATCTTGGTTAGTGACCTGTACACAGACATATAAAGAACACTGCTCATTTTATAAGTTAAACAATGTTTCTGTAATTCTTTTTTCCTTGGTTTTTAAAAATCATTTACTGTATGTACCAGCGTAATAGATGGCTTTTTAGGCCTGAAAAATCTTATTAAAAGTTGGGGGTCATCTAGTACGCCGGGTATAAATTTAAAATAATAATTAAAAGAAAATCCAACTACGTACCTTAGAAAGAAGAGAGGAGGGTGGAGGAGGAGAAGGGCAGAGGAAGGGCACAGGGAAGAGGAGCAGCAGGCCATATTGCCATGACCCTGCCTTGAAGCGGGGGCTGCCGCGGGCTGCACCAGGGCGGCGGAGGTTCCTTCCTGCCTTCTCCAGTGGCTCTGGAGTGCCCTTGCCATTGCGGTGGCAATCCTGGGCTTTGGCCCTCTTGCATGGAGGGTCGCACGTCGGTGGAGGGAGGGTGGGCCCAAGGGTGGAGGCAGGTACAGCTCTCTGCCTCTTCCTCATGGCCAGCGTGGGAGCATCAGTGCCGGTGGGGAGGTGGGGAGGAGCCTTTGGATGACTTCCTGTAGCCCCGGATGAGCTGGCTGAGGCATTCTTGGAGCCGTAGTTTCCTGATTCCTATGTGTCTTTTTAACAAAAAGGCTGAATAAAAATAGGTTCGATTTTAAAAGCCGAAATCAGAGTTTAAAAGTTGCCATCATTATTTGGAACAATCATTACTGCCCTTCCAAAATATGGAACCTGGAAATATGCAATTACACTGCTCAAAGGAAGGGAGAAAAATACAAAGTTATGATGTTGTTGTTTTTGTTTTTGTTTTTTTAATAAGTTTTTATTGAGTTTAAAAAAGAAGTACAATACAGAGTTCAAAGGCTATGCAAGAGGCCTTGAACAAGACTAGTAGCAACATAGAGTTAAAAATAGAAAAGTAGTAGTCATGATCCTGTGGCTCTGAGGCCATAGAAGACCGTAACAGGGTAGGGAAGGTAAGAGTGGGGCATAGGAGAGGGGAGAGAAGGGAAATAAGGGGAAAGGGAAGATGGGTTTGGAATAGGAAGGTGAGGAGGGCTTGGGGGTCAGAAAAATAGACGAAAGAGAAGTCCCCAGTCCAAAGCAGGTAACAGATGAAGAAGATTGATAGCAGAAAAGATTTTAAAAAAGGAAGATTGTTGACTTCACATCTCTAAGTTTAGCTTTCAAAACAAAACAGGAAGAAATATTTCAAGATTTCTTTGGTAGCTATGACCGGTATTAAAGTCTTAGTCCTTTCAGGGTTATATTTTCTTTCTCTTTGATGAAACCTATAAAAGGCTTCCAGGTTTCCTCAAAAGGTTTGCTGGAATTAGTTCTTAATAGACACGTTAGCTTGTCCATTTCAGCAATATCAATTGACTTTTGAATCCATTCTTCTTCTTTAGGGGTTTCAGTTGTTTTCCAGCACCTGGCGTATAAGAGCCTGGCTGCAATGATAAGATAAGTCAGAAGTTTGTCAGTTGCTTTACTTTTTAATTGCCCAGTGATATTTAACAGATAGAGTTCTGGCTTTTTTTCCCAATTACTTTTAAATATTTTCAGTACATTGTTGTGAATCATGTTCCAGAAGGAGGTGGCGACTTTACACGTCCACCATTGATGGAAAAAAGTCCCCATTTCTTCTTGGCATTTCCAGCATGTATCGTTATCATTTTTATATATTTGGGCTAGTTGATGAGGCGTTATATACCACCTATATATCATTTTGTAGATATTTTATTTTAGGCAGTAGGCGTAGTTATATCTGTTTCACCCTCCATACATTCTCCCAATCCTCCCTGGATATGTTAAAGCCCAAGTTGGCTGCCCATTTTACCATATAATCCTTGTTTACGGACTTTTCATTGTCTACTTCAAGCAGAAAATTATATATTTTGCTAACCGTTTTCTTTTCCAATTTTAGCCAGATTTTTTCCCCCTTTGACGAGAGTGTGGTCCAGCCTACAGTTAAGTTTCCATTGTGTCAATTCCTCTTTCTTTTTTTAAGGTAACTGAGAGCCCATCTTTGTTTAATAGTTCAGCATAGGTTGGCCATCTATCGGTATCAGCTAACTTTATTTGGAATGCTTCTAGGGGTGAAGTCCAGAGAGGTATTTTTGGGTAAAGTATCTTTTTGAATTTATTCCAAACATTAAGAGAGGCTGACCTAATAATATGGTTTTTAAAATTTGCATCCTGAGTCGTTTTATTGTATATCAGGTAGCCGTGCCATCCGAATTTGTTTTTAAATCCTTCCAGTTTTAACTTGTCTCTATTTTTTAGCAATGCCCAGTCTCTCATCCCTTCTAGACAGTTTGCCTCATAATATTTGGTCAGATTTGGGAGGCCGAAGCCCCCTTGATCGGTTTTTTCCTGAAGATGTTTTTGCTTTATTCTAGGCTTTTTTCCTAGCCAAATAAATTTTGCGAGATCAGCTTGCCACTTTTTCAACATCTGGGAATTTTTTAGAATGGGTAGCATTTGAAAAAGAAAATTAATTTTGGGAAAGGTTTTCATTTTAATGGTAGAAATCCTGCCCATAAGAGATAAATTAAAAGTTTTCCATCTTATCAGATCATTTTTTATTTCATTCCAGAGCTTCTCATGGTTATTTTTAGCCAATTGGCAATTATTATTGGTCAATATAATACCAAGGTATTTGACTTTCTTAACGATCTCCATGCCTGATTTGTTCTCAATCAGCTTCTGTTCTTTTCCTTCTATGTTTTTTGTTATTATTTTTGATTTTTTCTTATTTAACTTAAAACCGGATATCTCTCCAAATTTTTCTATTTCCTTCAGCCAGGGATCTATATAATCTACAGGCTCTTCAATAACACAAACTAAATCGTCTGCAAAAGCAAACGCTTTATGGCAGTCTTTGCCGATTTTTAGTCCTTTTAATTCTTTACTTCTGGTGATTTTTTTAAGGAAAAGTTCTAGAATAAAATTAAAAATTAGAGGGGACAGAGGGCAACCCTGTCTGGTACCTCTTAAAATTTCGAACGGCTCTGATCTAATACCATTTACTACAACATTTGCTGTCTGATGTTGGTAGATACCTTTTATTGCAGTACAAAAATGCGTTCCCAAGTCCAGTTCCCTCATCAGTATGTCAATGCTGTCCCAGTTTATTTGATCAAAAGCCTTCTCGGCATCGAGAAAGGCTAAGGCAACCTTTCTGTCAATATTTTTGTCCAGGAACTCTATGATGTTAATAATATCTCTAAGATTATTTTTCATGTGTCTATTTGGCAAGAATCCAGTTTGATTCTTGCCAATCCATTTATTTAGGAAGAGTTGGAATCTAGAGGCCAAGATGTTTGTGAATAATTTGTAGTCTTGATTTAGGAGCGAAATAGGTCTATAACTTTCCATCATTTCGGGGTCCTTCCCTTCTTTTGGAAAAATTATAATATTGGCTCCTTTCCACGATTTGGGTAATTCTCCCGTGGCCAGTATGTTATTCATGACCTTTTTTAAAACGGGTATTAATTCCTCTTTTAATTTTTTGTAGTATTGATCTGTAAGGCCATCCGGGCCTGGTGCCTTGCCTGTTTTTAATCGTGAAATTGCGAATTCAATTTCTTTCTCCGTTATAGGGCCGTTTAGCTTTTCTCTATCCTTATCTTCGATTTTTTCAAGTTTTAGGTCATTAATATAGCTTTGTATATCTTCTTTATTATGTGATTTGGGACTGTACAGATCTTTATAAAAATTTCTAAATTCTTCTAAGATTTCATTATCTTTTGTAATTATCTTTTCACCTTTCTTGATTTTATTTACAATATTCTTCTGTCTTTGTTTTCTAAATTGGAAGGCCAGCCATTTCCCGGGTTTATTCGCGTTTTCAAAGTTTTTTTGTTTTAAGAATTTCATCTTTCTTTCTATCTGTTCTAGCGAGAGAAGATTTATCTGTCTTTTTACTAGATTTAGTTTTTTGGCCACTTCTAGATTATTCGGGGATCTTTTTAGTAGGTTTTCATGTAATTCCAGTTCTTTGTTCAGTGTCAGTAATTCTGAGTTCTTTTCTTTATTTAGTTGATGTCTCTGGGCTATAAAAACGCCCCGCATCACAGCTTTTCCCGCATCCCATAGAGTGTTTATATCCATATTGGGTTGATCATTTAAATCAAAGTATTCCTTTAAGAGTTTCTTGTTTTTTTGTATTTGAGTCTCTGACTTAAGGAGCCAATCATTTAGCTTCCAAAAAAATTGTCTGTGTCCAAATTTTAAAGTAATCTCTACTGGGGCATGGTCAGCTACTTGACGGGGGAATATTTTAGCTTCAAAACAAAAATTTAACAAGCTTTTTGATACCCAAATCATATCAATTCTGCTCCATGTTCTTCTCCGTCCTGAGAAGAACGTGAAGTCCTTAACACTTTCATTTTGGGAGCGCCAAGCGTCCTTTAGGTCAAAGTTTTCCACGAACTCGTAAAAGGTTTTCGGAAGTTTATTCGTAGCAGTTCTATTTTTTTGGCTATTATAATTTTTATCTAATTTTTCGTTTACTATCCCATTGTAATCACCAAGAACAATGTGTCCATCACATTCTATATTAAGCATTTTTTCTCCAAGTAGCTCAAAGAAAGCTGCTTTGGCTCCATTGGGTGCATATAGATTAACCACCAGAACCTTCTTTCCCTTAGCTGTTATAGAAGCTGCAATAATCCTTCCCTCGCTATCCTTAAATTCAAATTTAGGGCATAGTTCTGGTTTAATATAGAGAGCTACCCCCCTCTGTTTTTTTTCTATGGTCGACGAGAATAAAATTCCTAATGCTTTGTTTTCAATTAACTCAGTTCTTGAGGTTTTGATGTGGGTTTCTTGTAGGGCACAAATAGCCGTTTTTTTGTTTTTTTTTATGAAGTGAAAAGCTTGCTTTTGTTTCTCCGGAATATTTAGTCCATTGACATTTATCGAAAGGCACTTTAGCTCCATGTTGTCTATATTTCTTCATCCTCTCCCAGGCTTTCGTCCCCGCGAAGGCCGAGTTCTCCATCTTCTTCCTCATCCTGGTCCTGATCCAGTTCCTCCAGATCCGCATATGCTCCCAGCACTCTCTCCTTGTCACTTTCTTCTTTATTATTTCTCCTTGGTGCTCTGGCCGGTGGGTTAGGTTTTTCTTCCTTTGGGTCTTGTTTTTTTGGCAGTCTTGGAGAAGATTGTTTAGAGCTATTTTTTGTTTTGTTCAAGTATTTGTTATAAAAAGCTTCAGCTTTTTCCTGTGAGTTTATCCAGATTTTTTCGTTTTTCCAGGTAACCTGTAAACCTTCTATTTTTTCCCATTTGAAACGTATGTTTCTTTGTTTTAGTATGTCTGTCACGAAATAGTATTTTTTTCTGTTCTCCAAGATTGCTGTAGGGATTTCTCTAAGAATTATTATTTTTTGTCGTTGATTTTGTATGGGAGGTCATTTTGTTTTTTCAAGATTTCTTCTCTAGTTTTTGTAGAGTTAAATTGGATCAGGATATCACGCTCCGTCTTGTTTTTTCTGGAGAAAGCCGTGTGGATCCTGAAAACTTTATCGATCTTTTCCTCAACTTGGGAGGTTTCCTTTTGTAGGACTGTGGTTGCCATTTCTAGGGCAATTTTCCAAAGATCTTCCTGGCTCTCTCTCCCCTGTTCCGGCACACCCCTCATCCTGAGCTGAAAATCTCTTTGAAAGAGATCTAGCTGGATACTTTTTCTTTCTAGTTCCGCCTGTATTCTATCCAGATCTTTTATCTTCTCATGCTCTCAGTCCACTTTGTTATGATGTTGTTGTTGTGAGAAGGTAGTTGTTACTGCCTTTTATCAAAACAGCACTCTTGCTGTGGAAAGATCGAGTAATTGGCTATGTCTGTTTAGGATGTAGAAATATATTCTCACCATATACATTATTTCAAGGCATTACTTGTCAAGGGGATGAGGCAATTTCATCTTTTGTCTCCTTCACCTTTGATACCCGTGGGTACCAAATTCTTGACTAGAGCTACAATAAATTAAAATTTAAGGAATCGAATAGAATGTGAAGGAGATGTTCTTGCATCTCCTGACACAAAGTTGCTCCAGTTTGGTCTATTTTTATTGAGTGCTTAGGTTCCTTAGAATTTCTTTTATAAGCCATTGGGAAAGGCATCTTTGTAAATGTCTAATCTTGTTTTAATCATACCCTTTCTTTTATTCAAATGCTATTACCCTTGAGCCTTTTATATTGCACTTCCTTCAGTGAACCCATGAATGTCAATAAGTATCGAAGCTTTTTTAATCTGATGAAGCCAATTATTACTAAACTGTTTGTAAACAAGCTGTGGATTCCTATCTTGACTGGCTCTAGTCAATTGTCATCAGGCATACTATTGATTAGATTTTCTTATTTTAATGATAATCATTTTACTGCATATAAAAGTGCTTATTTTTTTTAAAAAAACAAAATATTGCTGTAAGGTCTAGGTATGTAAATAAATGTGCACACTTTGTAGGTAAAATATTTTGTATGTTGAAGTGAGAGGTTTGTGTTTATTACATATAATGCACATGGGAAGATGATTAGATTAAAGAAGTACCCTTTGACCTGGAAGGCTACAGTTCAAATTAAGCCTTAGGTCATAAGTAAATTGAGATGAATGGGTTTTGCTTCATCCCAAGTGTAAAGTATTCTGTATTTTTAAAAAATCACCATACATTTGTTTTTGTGAACTTGGCATAATTGGCATTCTCTTAGGACTGAATTGGCATTGAGAGGATTGCTTATTGCTGAAGAATAGTCTCTCTTTAGATCAGGGTTAAGGTCACTGACTAGCGTATGAAGAAAACCTTGTTTTGGCTGTATTAATTATCTGAACATATTAAAAATGATGCTCTAAAGCAAGTGTTGTCTTCACTCTCAGTTTAATTGGTTTTATTATTAAACCGGATTACATGGATATAACTCTTGTATTTGCAATATTCAGATGTTTAGCACAATTCAAATAAGTCTAGTGGTAATTCTTTAATGGTGACCATTTTAGTTCTTCAACTAAAAACATTTTTATCAGAATTCAAAATACGGAGAACATTTTTTAATAATGCAGCATGGATTTAAAGGGGACAGGTTTGACCCTTCTGCAGTTTCAGTCTGCTCTGAGAGGAGGCACCATAGGTTTCTTCATTTGTTTTATCAAAAAACGAATGTAGGATGATTTTTCAACTTTACTTTTAAAATATTGTGTAGTATGTGAGTGTACCTTTTACAATATTTGGTATGCACCTTGGTTGGGAGAGTAGCCCAATTCTGCTTGATCTGATTTGAAGGTTGCTATATTTGCCTCAGGTCTAAATTCAAACTTAGTTTGGAATTCCAGTTCTTTTAAAGTAATAATAAACAACTACGTATATGTGTCTATTTGGAAGAATGCAGGTATTTATAGGCTAGTGTCCACATATTGGAGGTGGATAATAAAATTTGGTTTTTCTTAGAATCTTATCATATTATCTTCCAGGTTGCTTCCTTGATGGAGCCTGATGGAGCCCATCATACAATGCAAAGCTACATCCTAGGATGCTGCCCATTGTTCTCATTAGATAAAATTGGGGGGGGGGGAGGCAGGTGGCAATGCTTAACCATGGATTCACCATGGATCCTGGCAACCCCCCTCCCCCACTCTCACCCATCTTCAGTGTGATGAGGTCCTTAGTCTTCCATCCAGATGTTAAGCAGTTTATATGGATATAAACTGGCAAATGTCATGAAGGCAAAAAAAAAAAACTCCCTTTCATTTTTATTTTAAAATTTCAGTACATACTCTATATAACACTGTATACAATATCATATTGTATATTTGTAACAATTGCGGACACCATTTCTAGGTTTTATGAACAGAATAATACTTCGGTGAGACTTTTATAATGGAAAAAACTACTTTTCCTAATCTGCCCTTAAAAGTCTTATCCTGTACCATAGAGATTCAGACAAGACAAGCAATTTAGTTTGCTTTGAACTAAATAAATCAGAATTTGAGTTGTAATTATGTCTTAATAATGAACTAATTGCTAAAATGTATAAGATATTGAAATGGCAAATGGCAGACAAGCAAGTTAAAGAATGCATGACAAAGTGGGCACAAAATGTTGGGCATAATAAAATGGACTGATGGGGAAAAATGTGGAACTAGGAGTAAAAAATATGTTATTCCATCTGCAGCCGCGGACATCCGTTCCATCCGTTCCAGCCATCCGTTCCATCTGCAGCCGCGGACCTAATCTCGACCATGGCGACATTAGGCCTCTCCCTTTGTAGCTCGGGAGCCACACACTCGGCCGGGCACACCCTCGACTTGGTGTTCAGCGCAGGGGTTCAAGTGGACCTAGCCTCCATAATAGAGGTTCCATGGTCGGACCACTGTGCTCTAAGGATCCGGGTTGAGCAACCGCCTCCCCCATGCAAGGGCGCCGAGCAGATTTTCGTTCGCCCAAAGAGACTTATGGAACCCGAAAGGTTCCTGAATGCTCTGAGGGATCTGGAGTCTATCAGCGTCTCAGTCGATGAGCTAGTTCAGGCCTGGAATACCTCACTAGCTAGAGCTCTCGACGAGATCGCCCCTAGGCGCCCTCTCCGACCCCGCAATCATCGGTCCCCCTGGTATACAGGGGACCTTAGGGCCATGAAGCGGGAGAGGAGACGGCTAGAGCGCGAGTGGAGGAAACTCCGTGACGGAGCCTCAATATCAGCTTATAAGCTAATTAAAGAGACTTATGAGCATGCTGTCAAGGCGGCCAAAAATGAATACTTCTCCGCCTTGATAGCGTCTGCTAGCTCACGCCCGGCTCAATTGTTTAAGGTAATTCGATCTCTGACGACGGTCCCTACCGTCCCAAAAAATAGTGATCAGGCCCTCACTGCCGGTGCTTTTCAGAGCTTTTTTACAGACAAGATAGTGAGCCTCCGCCGGGACCTTCCGGCCACAGTTGATACAGTAAGAGAGCTAGAGACTCCGTGGCTCTCCGCCGGGCCCACCCTCGACCGGTTTCGGCCACTGGACGCAGATGCTGTTGATAAGATAGTGGCTGCAGCTTGTCCTACCACCTGCTCCCTCGACCCGTGCCCCTCCTGGCTTGTTAGATCCTGCCTGGAGGGGTTATGTGGGCCTCTGTTGAATATCATAAACAGCTCCCTTGAGCAAGGAGTCTTTCCAGAGTGCTTAAAAGAGGCGGTGGTAGCTCCATTACTGAAGAAACCATCATTGGACCCCGCGGTTCCCTCCAACTACCGCCCAGTGTAGAACCTTTCGTACCTGGGCAAAGTGGTTGAGAGGGCAGTAATGGAGCAGCTGCAGTCCTTCTTAGGTGATGCAACATGGTTAGACCCCTTCCAGTCCGGCTTCCGTTCGGGGCACGGGACGGAGACGGTCCTGGTCTCCATCACAGACCAACTCCGCTGCCAGCTCGACCAAGGCGGGTCTGCGCTGCTCGTGTTATTGGACCTCACGGCAGCGTTTGACACGGTCGACCACAATCTTTTGATCCACCGCCTGGCCATGGCTGGAGTGAGGGGGACTGTCCTTAAATGGCTGACCTCCTTCCTCCGCCAGCAGTCTCAGCGTGTGAGGAGGGGCGAGGTGGTCTCTGAGGGCTCCCCATTAGTTTGTGGAGTTCCACAGGGGGCCATTCTCTCCCCTCTGTTATTTAACATCTACATGCAGCCGCTTGCACAGCTGGTGCGGAGTTATGGGCTGGTCTGCCACCAGTACGCTGATGACACCCAGCTCATTCTGAGGATGGGGGGCAGGCCGGAGTCCGTCCCCGATAATTTCCAGCATTGCCTCGAAGCCGTTACTGGATGGCTGCGAGCCAGTAGGTTGAGGGTGAATCCGGCGAAGACGGAGATCTTGTGGCTGGGCCGCCCGGGCGGGGTGGGTGCCCGGCTTCCGACCCTGGACGGTGCAGCGCTACACCCAGCGCCGTCTGTGAAGAGCCTGGGTGTCCATTTGGACTCCCAGCTGACCATGGAGGCCCAGGTCTCTGCGGTCAGCAAGGCTGCTTTTTTCCACCTCCGCCAGGCAAGGAGGCTGGCCCCCTACCTCTCCCGGAGTGACCTGGCCACGGTGATCCAAGCCACGGTCATCTCGAGGCTAGATTACTGTAACGCGCTTTACGTTGGCCTGCCTATGTCGTTGATCCGGAAGCTCAAGCTGGTGCAGAACACTGCCGCCCGGCTCCTGTCTGGGGCTCCAGCAGGCTGCCGTATAACACCAATCTTGCAGGATCTGCACTGGCTGCCTATTGAGCACCGGGTCTCCTTCAAAGTGTTGGTCCTTACCTTTAAGGCCTTACACGGCCTGGGGCCAGCGTATCTGAGGGACCGTCTCACTCCATATTGCCCATCGAGATCACTACGGTCTGAGGATGCCAACTTCCTGGAAATACCATCAACAAAGTTGGCGCATCTGACATCTACCCGCCGGAGGGCGTTCTCCGTTATAGCCCCCACGCTATGGAACGCCCTCCCGGCCGAAACCAGGGCCCTGAGGGACCTACTCCCGTTTAGACGGGCCTGCAAAACTCATTTGTTTAGGCAGGCCTTCGGTGAGTAGGCCCACGTGTTTTTATGTATTATGCTGCTGCATCTGCTGCTGTTCTGTTGTTTTAATGCTATTGCTATTGTTTTAACTGTTTTATGTTTTAACCCTTTGTGTTATGCCATTGGCTCTTGTGAGCTGCCGCGAGACCCGGGAGTTGGCGGCATAGAAGCCTCAATAATAAATAAAAATAAATAAATAAATAAATAAATAAATTTGAAAGAGAATTTTTATAAAATGATGTACCGATGGTATATGACTCATGAAAAGCTTTCTAAGATGTCAAAAGAGTTTTTCAACACTTTCTGGAAATGTAAACATCAATTTGGGTACTTCTACCATATGTGCCAAGGTCATGCCAATAAATATTGGATTCAGATATGTAATGTTATCAAGAAAGTTTTAGGGGAAAATATCCAGTTAAAACCTGAGACTTTTCTACTTGTTCTAACTGATACAAATGCCTATGATAAACTGTTGCAATACACAAGATTGCTCTTGTTCAAGAAATGAGTCAACATTGGAAGGCCTAGAGGGTGAACCTTACCTTGTTTTCTTTTGATCTGGTGAGGATAGATCAGAGGTTATATATTTTTTTCCTTTTTATTCTCTTCTTTCTGTTTTCCTTCTTTTTTCTTGGCATTTTTGTGTGTTTCTGCTCTCTAGTTCTTTTATTTATTCATTTTTAACTTTTAATGTAACTTATACAACTTTTTAATCAAGTTAACTAAAAATATTCTCTTGTATGATAATATACATAACATTTTCATATAATAGAAAATTAAAATAAGACTGAGTTAATGATGCTTAGATAGAAAACCTGTGCTGGTCTACTACTGCAACCAACCTCCTTTAGAAAGGCAGCCAATCGACACTGCATTTTCAAACTATTGTCATGTATCAATATGCTAGAAAATTATTTTAGTAAAAGTATTAAAGATATATAAATGTGATTACGATGTGGAAACTGTTTGCATTTCAAATTGATTGAGGTTATAAAAAATATTTTCTAGTAGTATTTTTAACTAGATTCTTTCATGAATCATATCACGTAAGTGGCCTATTTTCTGAAATACTTAATGGCTAGTTTCAGCTGCTTTTGCACTAATTATTCATAGACAAAAAGATTTAATAAAAGTATATTCAGTATTGGCAGCTACCTTATCATTTGTAGAGGATATTGGCAAGCATGGGAATGGAAGCTGTGCTAAGCCCTAAGTAGTTGAAAGGATTAACTTTACACAGTGGAATTACTAATGAAGACATTAACAGTAAAACAAAAAAGGAAAAGCGTGGGCTGCTAGCCATGAGGGATTTTTACAAACTTATTTTTCACTATATTGATCTTTTTAGTTTTCTTTTTGAAGCTACCATTTGGTAGTTTTTTTGTGTCAGTGGGGGTATTTAATATAAACTTAGATTGCTAGCTATGACAGGATATGTGTGCGTGTGTTGTGTGATTTCACTCAATGAGACTGAGAATCTGACACACATACAGTAAAATCCTTTACATGTGATTCTAGTCCCATTTTGTGGATAAGATTGTAGTTCACCTAAAATACAAGAATGGTACTAATCAACATCCAAATACTAGATTTTAAAGCACCCCCCTCCCCCAAAGAAACTGAAACATTTGGCAAATGGTTTCCAATTTTGTTTGTTGTTGCAAAACGTGGGTGAAATTGTCATGTCTTCTCCATCCTATTACTTATGATTTAAAATGAGTATTGCTGGTAAGTGGCCATTGTTTAAAAGGTTGCATGTTTGAGTTAATTTTTTCGTTTATTTCTTTTTTGAATAGTTTTTAAAAACTATTGTTGCTTTCAATAGAGATTTACAGAAGATGTACATGGATGCAGTGCTGTTTTCACTTGTACAAATGGTATTGTAGGCTTATTAGCTTTTTGCATACTATGCTCATATATGATCTGATGTGCTGACCTGTAGTTCATAAAACTTATGCTACTTAAACTTCGGCAATTTCAAAGGTGTCCCAAGATTCTTTGTTGTTGAGACAGTCTTTACAATATTACATTGGAAGAATGATGGATTGTCTAGTTCAGGAAGATATTTGAACTTGTTTTTGGATGAGTAATACTGGATCAAGGTGTCTCCTTCTCTTCTTGGTTGAGAAAAACACATGCACCATCTACATGAAAATGTTTAAATTAGAGCCAAGCTTGTGAAAATAATTTTAAAGGTTTTTACATTCAGTTTCATTTTTGCTTAATTCTATAGGCCAGTGTTTCCCAACCTTTTAACATTAAAAAAATCCGGGGGCACACCACCAACCAAAATGACACAAAATGACACTCTAACACAGTAAAGAACGGCTGGGGGTTGGTGGCCTGCTGGGAGCAGCTGCTGGGAGTGCCAAAGCTGGGGAGGGGGTGGAGCCAGGCTGTGCCATGCCCTGCCCTGCCCCCTACCCCCGGCTTCACCTTTCCCAGCAGCTGCTTCAGCCTTGAGGGGGCAGTGCCAAGCCAGCGGTGCCAGAGCCAGCACAATGCTGGCTTGGCACTGTCCCCTCAAGGCTGGAGCAGCTGCTGGGAGTGCCGAAGCCGGGGGAGGGGGCAGAGCCAGGCCGCGCCATGTCCCGCCCCTCCCACCAGCTTCAGCTCTCCTACAGGCCATGCCCTGCCCCCTCCCCCAGCTTCAGCTCTCCTACAGAGGAGGAGCATGAGCGGTGGACGGGCTTCAGTGGGCGGGGCTCCTCCTCCACGCGGCTTCAGCGAGCGAGGGGCGAGAGTCATGGTGGGAGTCATGGCGAATTGGAGGCTGGCTGGACAAATGGCCGAAGGAGGCGGCGCCCCGGTCCCTTCTTTTTCTTCGCTACTGCCCGACCCTTCCTCCTCCCCCAAGCAGCAGGAGTTCAGCAGGAGGGGGAGGAAGGGGGGCAGAGAGCTTTTCTCACGGCACAGCAGGAGGTCCGTCACGGCACACTAGTGTGCCATGGCACACTGGTTGAGAAAGACTGCTATAAGCCATTGATTTTATTGTTTCATTTGGCTAAAGTGCATAAGAAGCAGAACACATCCCTACTTCTGGGAGAGTGAGAGAAAAGTACAAAGATACAGAAGGACAAAAAAGGAACTACAAAGTTGTTCTGATTTTGTTTTGTTTTCTTATTTTATGCTTGGGATGTTTCTATTAGCATTTTGGAGATGCAGGCTCAGTAGAGACTGCTCTTGCAACAGAGTTATAATCTGGTCATGCTAAGAAGGTGCTGGTAGTCTCAGAGCACTTGTACTTGTAACAGCATAATCCTTTTTCTCAATCAAGCTTGCTAAATATTTTGATAGCAATGTTCAGTCATCCTGCAATACCAACAGCTTGATGATGATTCAGCAGCTGTTAAATGAAGCACCATGAGCTAAGAGGGAAGAAGTAGGAAACCTTGCCAAAGGGTAAACATAAGAAATACTGTAGCAAAGCTAGCATACAGCTCAAGAAAACAGTCAATGAATATTCAGGTCTAGGGTTCTCATGCCATGAAGTTTGTTTAAATAAATTAGGTTTATGACTATGGAAGAGTTAGTGGATTATTTAGCTGACCTCATATGGCTATTGTTACTTAGGGCTCTTCCACGCAGATCAAATATGTTGAGAGGTTATGGTATTCGTTGCTATGGTATGCAGATGATGCTTCCATAGACCAGGACTATTATCTGGCAATTCCCTGCAGTATCTCCAACAGTTTTTTCCCCTGAAGCAGGGTTTTTTTTGTCAATTCCAAGACATACCAGGGAAATAGGTTCCTTTCTCTTTGCCTTCTTTCTATTTTTGTCAATAGTTATAGTTATGAAATGGCAATTTTGCGCTATAAATGTACAATATTGAGTCAAAAATATTAAGTAAAATTTGACTTACAAATAGCAGCACATACACTATTTTACAAAAGAAAATTAATAGTTTATTCAAGAAATTACTACAAAGAGCCTCCCACCAAAAAAAGGGAAAGAATGGGTTCAGAAGTGACAAGAATTGGCAAAACTCAATAAATTATTATTGGGAAATCTTATACTTCTTTAGATCGGTATGGAAAAACCTGTTGTGATATTCATAATATAAGATCTGTGCTGAAGAAATCTGAAGCTTTTCCCTTCACACATATGCTCAGATTGTAGAGATGGATTGAGAATATATCAGTTTGTATGTTTATCTATCTCTCTGATGGTCTGGAGTTGTCATAGTTATATAACTTGTAATTGTCACTGTGAAGTATTAATATAATAGATTTAAGTGAACACTTAGTTTGACTTACAGTAAATGGAAGACTTTAATAGAAGGTTGTAATACATCCACTGAAAAAATAGTAAAATAATTTCCTTCAGCCTCATGTATGGGCTCCACCAAACTTGCAAAATGGTAGTATTGGGTAGAAATAATACGGTTTTAAAAAATATACATTTGACATTCTTCTCATAATTGGTTTAAACTATGGGTTTTAATGTTGAGATAAATGTTTTTAATATTTATGCATGTGTATAATTTATGTCCCAGCATTGAGTATTTGCTGTTTGTATGTTGTGCTCCACCCTGAGTACCCTTTGGGGTGAGAAGGGCGGAATACAAATATTTTAAATAAATAAATAAATAAATAATGATCTTTCCCTTGAAGATTTTTGATATTAGTGGGGTTTTTTTGAACTTGTGGGAAGGTGTTTTTTTCTGTTATGGGATATTCTGATGCATTCTGAATATCCCATAACTGAATAGCCCATCTATTACTGCCATATAAGGCAGTTATGGAATTCAGATTATCTGCTTCGACCTGGTTTATGTGACAGTGAAGGCTCATATACAATCCTGTTCAAAGTAGAAAATCTGGATTCAGTAACTGGATTATATGGCAGTTGCAATCCTGCCTGAATAATTGTCACTCATTTGCATCCAAATGAGTTTCTTCTGCTAATATTTGGTCGGTCCCAGTGATAATAGATTTACTAAAGTAGTGAAGCTCGTCATGTTGGATTTCTGGTGATCTCTGTTTTTTTGTTGTATTTCTGGTGAGCAGACTGAACATTTCTCATCCTTCTCCCTTATACAGTTGTGTCACAATCGCCGACTTAGAACTGCCCCTTTAACACACACACGGAGACGTAGCAAAGGCTAACTACTTTATTGAGTATATAAAACAGTTCAAAAGGTAAATAGTCCAATAATATGCAAGTGTTCAAAGTATAAAGCAAATAGTCCAAAGTATCGTAGCAAATAGCTTGAAGCGTGGCAAGGCTCCGCAAACCAATGCGGATCAGGAAACAGGACAAGGTTTCGCAATCCAATGCGAATCAAGGACCAGGGCGAGGTGCCGCAAACCACTGCGGCTCAGGAAACAAGGCAAAGGCAAGGCAAGGCTTGATGACCACTATGGACTTGTGGTCTCACTCCGCTTCGCGCCTATTCAGTATAGACGTGGCCGGAGAACTGAGGATCAGTTCCCACGGGCCGTATTTAATCCCTCGGCCGGGACCCCGACGATCTAGGGCCCGGCGCCCAGTCTCTACTTTCCGAACGGTGACGGTCTAGGGACAGATGCCAGCTCCTCCTGCCCTCCTCTATGTCCCTGCGCCTGTTATGAGAACGGCCCCGCTCTTCCAGCCTAGTATCGCTATCTTCCTGAGAAGCAGCCTCCCCCGAAGTTTCCCATCCGCTAGCCTCCATCTGCTGCTCAGCCAGCTCCTGGGAACCTCGGCCATTTGGGAATTCATAACTATCTCCGCTATCTGCTTCGCTGCCTCCCATCTCCACCTGGTCCGCTCCTTCCCCGGGAGAATGCTCCCATTCAAAATCCCAGGCTAAACTCTCTGCCGGTGGACTGGGCAAAGGCACGGCTGACCAATCTTGCTCTGGGCCTTCCAACTCATCCTCCGAGTCCCTTTCAGCCTGTGCGGGTCCCAATGCCAACGGGACCCCCGGTGCATCACCCCTCCCCCGTGGCCCGGGCGGACCCATGGGTGCTACAAGTTGAGTACTAAAATACTACATCAATTTACCTTTTTAATTCTACGACTACCCTGAGGAAGTATTAATGTCAAGGAGAAGTGTTAGGAAGAGTTTAGAGTTTATTGAAAGGATATAATTGTTCTCTAATTTTCTTCTAAGGAAGCAATGCAAATTTCATTTATTTCTCTTCTCACTGTGAGAAAGTAGTTTTCAATAATTATTGGCCCAGGAGTTACTGTGTGCAAAACCACATTTTGCTGCTTTTCATGCTCAGAAAACATCATCTTCTGCACACAAAACAGCACTCTCTGTCCAGAAAATAGTGTCATACGCTTGAAAGCTATCACAAGGGACACTTAATCCAACCCTTGGCCATGTATAATTATATTAGTATTAATAATAATACATTAATTCTACTTTCTGTGCAAAACAACCATGCAATTTTTGAATAATAGGTCTACAATATTCATGCACAGGAAACAAGTTTTCTCTGTAGAAGTATTACATTCTGCATAAAAAGTCTGTTTCTTATGCAAAACAATCACATCTGAATTCTGCACAGAATAAGTCTTGAATCGTAAAGATTCATGTCCCAGATTTTTCTCACCAGGATTTCTTGACTCTTCAAACTTTTTAAACTATGGTTTACATATTTTAGAGTATTCTTCCCATCAGGAGAGATGAAGGAAAGCATATCCACACCAGTTACCCACAAATGAAGCAAGATGAAATTGCTGATGAAAATAAATGTACACATCATGAGAAGTGCCAAAACAGAGCTTTAAAAACTGTCCTTGTAAAATACAATGTAGGATGTATAAATCTGAATGTAGGAAGAGAAATAAAGTGACAATGCACTACACGATGAGAAATCCTCAAAACAGAATGTCCCAACATTTTCTGGAACATTTTGGTAGTTTGGTCAAGTCCTGTGCCAATCTGAATTGAATATATGTGTACTAAGACAAACAGAGGCCCCAGGGAAGTGACCAGCTCCCTACTACATACAGTAGTGATAGGAGCAGATATCAGTGTTTTCAGTTCTAATTGTGAGGTTTTCCTGTGGTATTTTTAAATGCTATAATTGTGGTGGCTATGCCGTTCCCAGTGGTGAATTTTGAACAGCCGAAAAGTTAAAATGTTGACTTGAAAACCAACACAAAACTGTATCAAGGCATTTTTCAATTCGAAGACAAAGACAACATTCTTTCTTCACAAACAGAAACCAGATGGACTGCCAGTCCATCTTACTTCAGTACTGGTCATATTATCCAGTCCAAATCAGACTGGATCTACACTGACCTATAGCCCAGGATCTGATCCCAGATTATCATTTTATGCCAGATTATCTAGCAATGTAGTCTTAAATAATCCAGTTGAAAGCAGATCATCTGGGATCAGATCCTGGGGATGTAGGGCAGTGTAGATCCAGCCTCGGACTATTTAAATCCGATTATTTAAATGGAACAACAAATGTATTATAGGGAGATCTGTGGAATCCAGGAGTAATGGCTAGGGGCCCTTCCAGACAGGCCCTATATTTCAGGATCTGAGCCTAAGTTTTCTGCTTATCCCAGATTATCTGGCAGTGTGGACTCATATAATCTAATTTAAAGCAGAAAACCTTGAAGTAGATCTTAGAATATAGGGCCTGTCTGGGAGAGCCCTACAACACTGCTAACATTGGACTCAGCCACCAGAAAGGATCGCCTTACTCTGCCAAGTTGTAGGACTGTCCATAACCGGAGATTCAACCTTTCTCCTGCTGGCAGCTTTGAAGAAAAAGATCTATTTGTTTTTTGGGATTTATACTACACTTTTCTTCCAATGTGGGAATCAAGTGGGATAGGAATAAAATAAGGCTGGGTAAGACAGTTCCCACGAGCTGGAGCATTTTAGGATAATAAATGCTTTTAAAAGAAAGGGTTGTTTTTCATCCATTGCCACTCTACCTTACTTGAAGCCATTAAATACTTTTTAATGAATTAAAACTTTTTAATTTTAATAACTATATGCATAAGATTGCAAATTCGATGAATATCAGGTAATAATGTTGCTATTTCTGTAGCAGACACCATAAATGCAAATAGCACATTAGTATACAGAAGAAACCAGGGTAGAAGTTATTTCCCATCTGGCAAGCCAAACTATGTGGCTTGAATCCTGTGGTTCTTGAATCACTAGTGGTAATTCTACTTAGGCTACAATCTTGTTCCTGTTTGTGCTTAGTTGAGCAGTCAGATTTACTTTGGAGTAAATATGCACAGGATTGCTGTGCTAAGAAGTTTATTAAACAGATTAGGAAACCCAGAAACCAAGACAATCAAGCTTATCCAATTAAAATCACCAGTATTCCCATGGATGATAATTGGATTAACATTGGCCTCTAAATGTTTAAATGAGTAACATTGTGCCTTTATTAATACACTCACATCTTTTAAAAGATCTGAACACATGAATGAATGAAACTATATTCCATTTGACAAATTATATGTAAGTCCTTGGTGAGACAAAAAAAGCTTGGTCACATGCTCTCCCTCCCTATTTGTATTGGCAAGATTGGCTTCTTTCAAACAAATCATGCTTTAGTGTTTTTCAGTGTATTGAAGGACAGCATTTTATAGGATACTAGCTGACCCGTGCATGCATTGCTGTGCCATAGTCTGTGGCTAACCCCTTCTACCCACATGGTGTGTGTGTGTGTGCTTATTTTTGTGTGTATATGTGTATATTGTGTATGTGTGTCTTCTTATGTATATGTGTGTATATATGTGTGTATGTGTGCATGTCTTTATGTATATGTGTATGTGTATGTGTGTTCATATGTTTGTGTGTATATGTGTATATGTATATTGTGTATGTGTGTGTTCTTATGTATATGTGCATGTGTGTATGTGTGTATGTGTGTATGTTTTTATGTATATGTGTGTGCTTATGTTTGTGTGTATATGTGTATATGTTTATTATATATGTGTGTGTATGTATGTGTATTGTGTATGTATTGTGTATGTATAGAATCCTGTGAGTTTTCATTTCTCCAGCAATTTTGGGCCAAGAAGGCCAAATACCTTTGGAAACTACACCTCCCATTAGTTAAAAGTGGTGCCAAACCGCATCCATTCCACAATGTAGACGCACCCTTAGACTCTGGGATCCTCTTTCAGGCCCCTTCCACACAGCTGAATAAAACTCCACATTTCTGCTTTGAACTGGAATATATGGCAGTGTGGACTCTGATAACCCGGTTCAAAGCAGATATTGTGGGGTTTTCTGGGTTCTATGGCTGTGTGGAAGGGTCCTTAGCCACAGCAACCCACTTTAGGTGAGTCATACTCTCTCAGCCTTGGAGGGAGGCCACAGCAAAGTTACCAGGGAGCAAGTCCTGCCAAGGAAATCCCTCGAAGGCACCACCGCAGCAGCAGCAATGAGGTTCGCCAGGTGGCTTTCTCGCATACCTGCTTGGAGGAGGAAGTTCCCCTCAGGCGAGGAGGCCTCGGCTGCCTCCGACCACACTTCCTCCTCCTCCCTTCAGGGTCTCTCCCCTCCCATTCGGCTCCCCTTTAAATCTTCCCCTCTGGCCCCTCTGGCCCTTCCTTTCATCCTCTTCTGCCCCACGGCAGGCGTTTCTATTTATCCCCCACACTCCCTCCCTTTCTCACCCCCGGCCATCCAGCCATGTTCTGTTGGACATGTGGGAGGGGGGAGAAGAGGAGCCTGAAGTGTGGGGGATCATGGGAGTTGTAGTTCATTTTGTTTTTGGGTTTTCTTAATGTTGTTTCAATGTTTTCCGGTGGGCTTTTTTAAAAAGAACATAGCTCTTTCGGTGTGGGGTTGTGTGGCTAATTATTGTGTGTCTGCCTTCTGTAGTTTCTTTGTTTTAGAGCCAGGAAACACGACATATATATATACATGGATTACTAGGAAGAAATTATTCTTTTTGTCACTGAAGTTTTGTAAAAACAAACACAAAAAGAGTACAGTTTGGTTTGCAATGTCATAATGTCAGCGATTTAAATACTATATTTGCTGAAAAATTCTTTGCTATGGTTTTCTTTTTTGAAAGAACCATTACTAGAAAAGCAGTCCTACAAAGATGTTTCTTAGGCTTTATTTCTCTTTGCATCTTTTGTTTGAATCCATACTAGTGGTGGAACTACGTATGTACCTATCTATTTAGAAGACCAAAAACTATTTTATTTTCTATTTTATAATTTTTACTATTATTGCTTTTATGGTTTTTAATTGTATTGTGATGTTTTTGCTTTTTACCGATGTATGTATTTTTATATATGGCATCTAATTGTGCCAACTTGTACGCCACCCTGAATCGCCTTTGGGCTGATATGGGCGGGATAAAAATGATGTAAATAAATAAATAAATATTTGACGTACTCCTTATGAAGTGTAGAGCAGTGTTTCCCAACCTTCCTAATGCTGTGAACCCTTAATAAAGTTCCTCATTTTGTGGTGACTCAAAGCCATAACATTATTTTTGTTGCTACCTCATTTTGCTACTGTTATTAATTGTAATGTAAATATCTGATATGCAAGATGTATTTTTATTCACTGAACCAAATTTGGCAAAAATACCTGATATGCCCAAATCTGAATACTGGTGAGGTTGGGGAGGGGATTGATTTTCTCATTTGGGAGTTGTAATTGCTGGGATTTATAGTTTACCTACAATCAAAGAGCATTCCAAACTCCACCAATGGAATTGAACCAAACTTGGAACATAGAACTCCATGACCAACAGAAATTACTGGAAGAGTTTGGTGGGCAGTGACTTTGAGTTTTGAAAATGTAGTTCACCTATATCCAGTCACTCCTGACACACGCACGCACGCACGCACACACACATACACAAAACCCCTACATCCAGAGATCACTGTGGACTCAAACAATTATAGATCTAGACCAAATTTGGCACAAATATTCAATATGCCTAAATATGAACACTGGTTGAGTTTGGGGAAAATGGACCTTGACATTTGAGAATTGTAGTTGCCATGATTTATAGTGCAATTACAATCAAAGAGCATTCTGAACCCCACCAATGAGAGAATTGGGCCAAACTCCCCACACAGAACCCCCATGCCTTGAAGAGCGCAAGCCTCCCTCCAGCCTCGTACACTGTCCCTTGCCCATACATGTGCACCACCCAGTCATGCACCGGGCACAACTGCTGTCCCCTCCCCACTTGGAGTCTCATAAACAGCCCTCCCCTTGGCTGAGAGGCTGGCCAATCACAACAGAAGGAAGGCTTTTGGTGGGAAGATTTGTCTGTTTCCAAAAGGAAGAGAAGGACAGGCAGAGAGATCTTCAACCTTCTCTGCCAAAGGGGTTCCTAACACTATAAGAAATATGTTTTCTAATGATCTTTGGTGACCCCTCTGAAACACCCTCACAAACCCCCCAGGGGTCCCAACCCCCAGGTGGAGAAATGCTGGTGTAAAAGATTATAATCAAACTTAAACATAGCTCCCAGTGAAATCAGTTGGACAAGGAATACTATACTAAAATTATTAACTGGTGAACGAGTTCAAGAAATTTAGTCTAAATTTGTTTCAGTGTATGTGACTTGTGCCTTTGAATTCCTATAGAAGACACAGTAAGAATTTTGTTGTAGCTCTACATTTTCATATGCTGGACACAACCAGAAAACAGACTTATAGTGTACACACCATGGACATAAGGATTTCAGCTTGAAACAAAAAAAGAATCTATGTACACTATCAAACATGGATTTTGTTTTTGTGCGAATAACCAATATATAACCCTGACCTGTGAAAATAAATTCAAGTAGAACTGAAATACATACCCTCAAAAGATGAATGAAAACAGTAGCTATTGCTAATAACCATTATATGTGAAAATGTTACACAATGGAGACTTGGAAGTGACATGAAATATCACAGAGCCCATAGCATTTCTAGCACTAACATAAAACACACAGATCCATTTTATGTTCCCTAGTAATTGCATTTTGTATTAAGAGAAAATCATATATCCAGTATTGAGGGGCCATTTCACCTCTTATTTTTTTTCTGTAATAAAAGCTTTTGGAAATCAGAGTGATCAGATTTGCTTTAGAAAAACACATTTCTACTGGGCAAGGTATTATACATTTTGTATATAACAGCAATTGGGAAAATTGAAAAATAATGTGAAAACCAGGTATGTCTAGATTAAAAAATATTTTTATTTGATAAAGAATACAAAAATATACTACTATTACACATCAAAGTGAAGCAAATATGCAGTTAATAATACAAAGTAATTTGTAAAGCTTCCAGTATGGCACAATTTTAACTTGAAATATCAGTAATCTAATCTCATGCATCAGGGAGTATAATGCTAACCGAAGAATATTCATAGCATTCTATCTATGACCTGTAGAAAATGGTTGGTTTGTAAAATATTTCCAGTCTTATATGATGTGGTAGAAGTCACATTCCACAGTGATAAGAGAAGGTTCCTATAAGCAGATTTTAATGATGTAATGTACCTCAGGTTTCTTTTGACAAACAGTCAGATAGGATGCCTTAACACTGCATTATAGGAAAGTTGAACACCCATTCCGACTCAGCGCACATGGCCAATTTGGTGAACTTGGCTGAGTTATGTACTCCTCTTCAGCTTCAGTTCACCACCCCTGTAATCATGAGAAATAATAATAAACTGTCTCACAATGGAATTGTGAGATGAAGCAAGATAAAGCCGTGTCTATATAGACCTTACCTGTAGAAATATCCATGCAGTGAGCCTTTTCAGACATAATGCTATGCTGTGGTTAATGTTGCATTCACAAAGCTATATGCACCTCAAGTCCCAGTAAGCTTGTGGACATAAAGCTAAACCACAATCCAATGCAGTGATTTAGGAGTATGGTTTTAATAGGGAGCAATGCCCAATAGACTCCGTTCTAAATCTAGGCAAGGATATATATGACTCCAACCTTGCTTTCATATTGAGAGTGAGAGATTGTTGACAGGCTGTCCTTATATGTTGGCAAGATTATCTCTGCTAAAGTGATAATGCTGATTAGAAACTGGATGCCAAACAATAGGAAACATGACAAAGAATTACTGTTGTGTTGCTGTCTCTAGCTTTTGTGTTTCCTGGATAAAAATAAAAGCCAAGAACAACTAGCAAATGCGACTAAAAATGGTGGTTGCGGAAAATGATTGACTGCAGTGCTAGATATACGGATTTTCCTCAGCTAGCAGGCAAAAGAGGAAAATGGGACATTTTAGGATATTTTATGGGGTGATTGGCTACAGTAAGACAGCTGCTTTTTGCAGATCCTCATACCTTTTGCCAATTCTATTACCGAAATATGAATATTGAAAAGAAAGCCTTCTAGTAAAAATCATTAAAATTCAATGCTAATCAAGATGACCAATTGCAATATTCACACTTGCTTCAAACGGACAAGAGTTCTTTCTCCCACCCTGGACATTCCACAGGTATATAAACCTCACTGGCCTGGTTTCCAACAGACCTCACAATCTCTGAAGATGCCTGCCATAGATATGGGCGAAACTTCAGGAGAGAATGCTTCTGGAACATGACCATACAGCCCAGAAAACTCACAACAACCCTATTAAAATTATCTGGATAAACTACATTTCAGACAAAAATGTCCAATGTCTACCCTTAATCACCAGTACCAGAGCTTAGAAGCAATACTGTTCACCCACCTCTGAATGAATTGGTAGGATATGAGACAAGGGAGTTGCTTTTACTATCTCCTTTCTGTTGTGGCTGAGGGCAACTGGATTTTCATGTCTTGCTTCAGGTTAGTCAGGGTGCTGTGTTTCAGAATTAAATTGTACAAAATGGAAGCAATTGTCCAGGATTATAATGTTTAAAAGGGACAAAATAAGGTGGCGGCTGCTGTTCCACAATGTGATGCAATGTACCATGCAAACATGCTTGACTGATTAAATGCAAAATGGCTAGGATCTATGCATTTTCATCATCTGACAACTGACTGAAAAGTATAAATAGATTGTAATGATAGGCAGCAATGCACAGATTTGGAAAAGGGCATTAGTTGTATTATACATAATTTTGTTTGGGTTCTGTTTTCTTTAACATCTTCATTAATAATCTGCACAAGTAGGTAAACTGCATGCTAATTAAATTCACAGATGATACTAACTGGAGAGGTGTTACAAACACAGGGTGACCAGATTTTCTAAGTGGAAAATGTAGACCACCTGTCATTTCAGCCATAAAGCAAAAGTAGTGATTGGGAAAGCACGGAAGGATTTAATGAGTCCTGCTAGGAGAGCAGAAGAGATGAGAAGAGAAGAGAGGGAGCAAACCAAAACCAAACAAAGAGACCCCCAAGCAGGTATTCCATCAGTACAGAAATATTTTCTTCTAGCATATCACTCCAGGCATATATCATTTTAGATGAATGATGGAATATGTTTAAAATTATAGAAAGTGCTTACAATATATTGGAACTGTCAAAACAAAACAACCTTCCCCCACCCCCCTTCCAAAAAAAAAAGACTTTCAAAAAATTAGAATTACTCCCAAGCAAAAGCAGTTCAGTAGAGGTTTCTGCTGAACTGAAGGGTGCAAACAAGGCCCCTTCTACACTGCCTTATATTCAAAATTCTGATCCCAGGCTATCTGCTTATCCCAGATTATATTGCAGCAGAGACTCATATAATCCAGTTCAAGCAGATAATATTGTATCACATTCCGGGATATAGGGCAGTGTAGATCTAGCCCAAGGCATAGTAATAGGCAAGGGCTCCCACAAATTGTGGAAGGTGCTAAATATTCTATTTTGTTAAAATTGCAACAATTGCAGCTCTTTTGCATATGCATTGGTATTGCAGCAACAGCTTCATCACTGTAACAAGAGGAACAACCTTGCAGTTGTTTTGGGAAGCATACACTTTTAAAGCTATACTGTGACTGCTTGCCTAAAAGAAGGATATTTTATCTCATAGTTCAGATCTGTCCTCCTCCCCTCAATGTTATGAAGCAAACAAAGAAGATTTTCTTTAAAGCAAAACTAATATATCAAATTTTTAGATAGGAATGTATGTTGGAATTACTTTGTGGGATTTTGGTTCTGCGTTGATAATGGATGAGATCATGTGAGGATGTGGAGCATGTTTAAATTTGTCATCTGAAGTTGCATTTACATTGTAGAATGCCTTTAGGGAGAAGCGGGGATGACTCATCCTGATCAATGTCACCTGGGAACTATTTTTAATTGTACAAAACTGTAAAATTTATTCAAGTGGTGTTGATAATCTTTTTTTTTTTGATTTCAGTATAAAACTTTACTAGGAACATTTATCTTTAAAATTTCTTTCACATCAATTTTCATACAATATAGGGAAAACAACAGCAATGCACCTCTCCCTGGTAAGGTTTGCAGATTGCTTCCAAACTTACACAGACATATTTGGCATCACAGTCTAAGTACATATCAAATGTAAAAAAAAATAAAAATGAAACCGCGTATCCCAGAGCAAACAATCTTGTGTTTATTGCTATGTCAGATCCAAAAATCTTACTTCATTGTAGTTCTATTAGATAACAGACTAATTTATGTTACTGTGATCAAGCATTTGGATTTGTATAGTGTTATAGATAGACAAATAGATGTGCTCTTTAAAATATAGATTATAAAGTGATTCTATTACTGCAACGATTATGTTTGAATTTTTCCCCACTCCTATTAACCCCCTTCTAAATATTTTTGTGGATTTAATTATGTTGTCACTTAGTGCTCTTCAATGTTATCAGTATTATCAAAGTCAACCATATTAATTTGAATAAAGCTACAAGTAAACTTTATTTTGGCGCCCTCTTAAAAAAAAGCTTTGAGATGGAACTATTCATATGTGATGACCATCAGAAATAGGTATCTTCCTTTTCCTTTTTTTTCTACTTTACACTTTAGTTTATTTTTCTGTAGAACTGTTGAACTGATAACTAATTAATGATGGACAAAATGGCCTTCATGCATCGCCATGTCTGTAACAAGAAGGGCAGCAGAGGAAGTCACGTACCCATTGAGAACGTTCTGCAGGCCACTGCTAGGCCATGATTAGCCTGACTGTGGAAGACAATTGTGGAGGCATCTGCTCGGTTAATTTTGAGAGAAAATTTACCAGATGGAGGCTGAAGATTTAAGTGATTAGAAGGTAGTAGATTGGAATACAAATTGGATTAAAAGAAATTAGATTGATATAAATCGAATTGAGTCACAACAGTTTGTGTTCTTCATACCAAGGGGCAGTGGATTATGGGAGAAGCAGATGCTCCAATGAGATAGGAATTAATGTGGCTTTGACAGTCCATCTGGGAAGGACTGACTATCAAGTACATCCCTAATCTCTCTCTCCATTTATCAATGCCATAATGTTAATTAGTACTTCATTCATTAAGTTACTTACAGAGAAAAAAAATCTCACCCTTAGCCCTTCTCTGCTTGAGGATTTGTTATTATGCCAAGAAACAGAAACCTTGCTCTCACTGAGCCAGCTATTGTTGACTTGCATTAGGCCCATGTAGCTGTCTCCAAACATGCAACTCCTTTTGGCACAGAGCAAATTTACTAGGCTTTGTTTTGCAATAAATTTCTCCTCATAAATCCAGCTCCATGGTTATTTGAAGTCTTGTCTTGATCCCTAAAGCAAATCAATTCCTAGCTACTAGTAATAGCCCCCCTTTCCACCATTTTAATAAGGTACTGTATGCACTCTACTGTATACAGTTGAGTAATATGTTGTTTTATGACCAAGATGTAGCAATCACATTAATGATGGGAGGCAGGTTCTTCCCTGAGGGGCGGAAACAAGAAAGATTTGTGCATGTGCATGAACACACTATTGGAGAGAGTTATATTTGCTGCACCTGAAATTCATGACTGATGTTTGCACTGGTCTGCCCTAATTCTATGGACTAGGACTGACATCAGGATAGCTGACTTCCTGATCTAAGTAACATGCAGTAGAATGAATATGAATACATGTTTAGAAAAACATTAGCTTCAAGCCAATTGGACAATTCTGAACAATTCTTGGTGATAGTTCTCTATAGACTAAAATAACATGCTGAACAGAGCGTGGTGAATGGTTCAAAATTACTTGTCATTACCTCCCCAATCTATTGCAGGTAACTATACTTAAAAATACTTTAAAAAAAATAGGAGCCCCCAGTGGCAGAGTGGGTTAAAGCGCTGAGCTGCTGAATTTGTTGATTGAAAGGGGAGTGGTGCGAGCTTCTGCTTTTAGCCCCAGCTTCTGCCAACCTAGCAGTTCGAAAACATGCAAATGTGAGTAAATAAATAAATACCACTCCGGCGGGAAGGTAAAGGTGCTCCATGCTGTCTTGCTGGCCACATGACCTTGGAGATGTCTACGGACGTCGGCTCTTCGGCTTAGAAAGGGAGATGAGCACCACACCCCAGAGTTGGGCGCGACTGGACTTCATGTCAGGGGGAAACCTTTACCTTTTTTATACTTAAAAATATAGCCAAACTATTCTTTGGTGACTTAAACAAGAGAAACCAGAGCTTCATCTTATGAACATCGTATATGGTTCATAGAAGTTCCCAAGAAATATTTAATTAGTCCATATTACATAGAAATTACATAGGCCAATGCCAAATGAAAGGCTATCCTCAAAATCTATTCTTTTACTACATTCCTTCAGTGATTAATGATAAGCAGGGGTTTGGAAAGGTGGGTCATAATAACATTAAGATATGAAATATCTCTATCCTTTTATTTTATTATGGCCTGATACCTGATAAAATATGATTCACCTTCTGAAATTTTATTTTCGGAAAGTAAAGTGACACATGAGTTGTGATCAGCCACTGTGTAAAAAATATAGTTGCATTAAAATTGTCTTCAAATTGTAAGTGCTTCCCCATTTAAAGCCCAATAAATTATTTCCTGTGTAGCTCTTACAATTTTGTTTGCTTCAGGGAACAATGCTCTGCCCTCAGCATTGATTATTTGTACTCCATCCTTTTAATTTCATTTAAATGCAACATATGTGAGATGTGGAAGTTTAAACATTTTTATTTTTATTTGTGGGTGGAGGCAAATGGCGTACATCATGCTTACTAAAAATATGTAGTCAATTAACATTTATGGCCTAAAATGGTTCCATCTGCTTCTCTGGCTAATCTATTCTGCTTTACTACTACTACTCTTAGCTTACATTCACAGATTTATTGCCATAGTGGTAAACAACACCAAGATGGCTTTGCTATTCTGTCACCTCTCATTCCTGTGCCCTTGTGCAGGGCTGCTCATGGTGGAACAAAATGGATTAAATAAATCACCCCCTGAGCAAAAGCTTTTAAAGGAAATCTTGTCATAGCTGTGTACACTGAAGCATTTTACAGTTTCTGCTTCTGATGACAATGTGCTATGCATTAATCAAAGCAGAAAAGGAATTAAGCCAATGAAGAAAATTAGACAAAAATACTGCCCAGAAAGATACATTATGTGTGTTTTTCTTTTTGAGTTGGAAAGCCAAGATACCAATCTTATTAAAGGTAAACATTTTATAAATGAGATTATTCTCATTCTTCTGATGTGTTTAATGACACAGAAATTGTAGCTTGGAACATTCATCAAAAACTCCAGTGAGACACTATACTGGAGCTTTGAAATTGTGAAGTTATTACAAGTGACATTCCTGGTATCTGCCAACCTTGACTGTAACTCAATGAAGCAGGAGAGTTGAGCTAAATTCAGTAAGTACTGTCTAAACAAGTGCCAAGAGCTGGCACAGAGAGGCAGGGTGTGTGCGCTGCCATCCGGCCCAGGGGCTTTCCGTTTAATCCTGACTGTGGAAAAAAGTGTGAGAAAATTGAGAATTACAGGCCAAAAAGGATAAATAACGGGATGTATATTGAACAGGAAAGTGAGTGGGGTGGAAGGAAAAACAAATCTGCTTGGCTGTGAAAGAGCAAAAGGAAGTTGCAGATTGTGTAAAGAAATACACCACTGGGCCCTAAACATGACATTTGGGACAGGTGGCAACATTAATTTGTGCCTTAAGAACCTAAAAGATGGCATGGAAGAGGAGAGAGATGCATTTTCCCCAAGATCCTATTTCTCACAGGGCCAGCTAAAGCCTTTTGAGAAGCTCACACCATTCTTTGTACTGTTTCTCCCCAGAAAATAGTATTCAGAAGCATGTGGTATTCATTTAGGTGCTTTATAACCATTTTATAATCAACAGGCAATGGAAACCTTCAGTATCTCCTTTAATTATTGCCACGTGATTTTTAAGTGTTCTATAAACCCCATCCAGGATCATATTATTCAGTGCTTGTAATGTTTTTAAATACATATTTAGCTACTGGAGTTAGCTAAATAGTGTGTGAATGTTGGGAATATTCTGCAATTTGAGCTATTTTGGATATTGTAGATCATAAAGCTGGACAAAGGCTATATCAGTGTAAGTTTTGTATTTGTTCATTTACAGTTCACAAAAACCCTAATTTAAACTTTTAAAAGTTAAATAACATGGTTTTTTTCATTTTTGAGATGCTAAGAAGTTGACTGGTTTTAAAGTGTATAATACTTATGTAAAATCAATCTTCTTTTAAAAAGAAAATCACAGACTTTCATTTCTAAAAAGCAATTTGAGCAGTAGCTAATTTAAATAAAATGTTTCAATTGTTTTTTTACGTCATCATAGAAAGGGCATTTGTTTGTTATCTGCTGCTATGTGCCATATGAGATAACCTGTAAACATAGTTCAGGACACTATTGAAGGGAAATAATCACAAATCTTCAATAATAGAATTTATAATGACACTAGCTGTCCCCTGCACGCGTTGCTGTGCCAAAGTCTGTGGCTTACCCTTTCTACCCACATGATGTGTGTGTGTGTGTATATGTGTGGTGATGTTTGTGTGTATATGTGTATGTGTATTTTGTGTATGTTTGTTTTTTATGTGCAGGTATATATGTGTGTTTGTGTGTGTGTCTTCATGTATATGTGTGTGTGTGTGTGCTGATGTGTGTGTATATATGTGTATGTGTGTGTGTGTGTTCTTATGTATATGTGCATGTATGTATGTGTGCATGTGTGCATGTCTTTATGTATATGTGTGTGTATGTGTGTGGTGATGTTTGTGTGTATATGTGTGTATGTGGATGTTGTGTATGTGTGTGTTCTTATGTGTATGTGCATGTATATGTGTGTGTGTGCATGTCTTTATGTATATGTGTCACAATCGCCGACTTAGAACTGCCCCTTTAACACACACACGGAGACGTAGCAAAGGCTAACTACTTTATTGAGTATATAAAACAGTTCAAAAGGTAAATAGTCCAATAATATGCAAGTGTTCAAAGTATAAAGCAAATAGTCCAAAGTATCGTAGCAAATAGCTTGAAGCGTGGCAAGGCTCCGCAAAACAATGCGGATCAGGAAACAGGACAAGGTTTCGCAATCCAATGCGAATCAAGGACCAGGGCGAGGTGCCGCAAACCACTGCGGCTCAGGAAACAAGGCAAAGGCAAGGCAAGGCTTGATGACCACTATGGACTTGTGGTCTCACTCCGCTTCGCGCCTATTCAGTATAGACGTGGCCGGAGAACTGAGGATCAGTTCCCACGGGGCCGTTTAATCCCTCGGCCGGACCCCCGACGATCTAGGGCCAGCGCCTCCAGTCTCTACTTTCGAACGGTGACGGTCTAGGGACAGATGCCAGCTCCTCCTGCCCTCCTCTATGTCCCTGCGCCTGTTATGAGAACGGCCCCGCTCTTCCAGCCTAGTATCGCTATCTTCCTGAGAAGCAGCCTCCCCCGAAGTTTCCCATCTGCTAGCCTCCATCTGCTGCTCAGCCAGCTCCTGGGAACCTCGGCCATTTGGGAATTCATAACTATCTCCGCTATCTGCTTTGCTGCCTCCCATCTCCACCTGGTCCGCTCCTTCCCCGGGAGAATGCTCCCATTCAAAATCCCAGGCTAAACTCTCTGCCGGTGGACTGGGCAAAGGCACGGCTGACCAATCTTGCTCTGGGCCTTCCAACTCATCCTCCGAGTCCCTTTCAGCCTGTGCGGGTCCCAATGCCAACGGGACCCCCGGTGCATCACCCCTCCCCGTGGCCCGGGCGGACCCATGGGTGCTACACTATCCCCCCTCAGGGCCCCCTGGCCGCCCGGGGCTTGGGCTTGTCAGGGTGGTTGCGGTGGAAGCGAGCCACCAACTCCGGGCGTGAACATCTCGAGCCTTGACCCAAGCACGTTCTTCGGGCCAAAACCCTTCCAATCAATAAAGTACTCCAACTTCCTGTAACGGAGGCGGGCATCCAAGATGTCCTGTACCTCGACCTCCTCCCGCCCTCCCGCATCACAGGGGAGGAGGCGGCTGCGTCACGTCAGGCCGCACCCCTTCGGGCGGAGCAGAACGATGAAACACCGGG
>JARBWK010000004.1:32963443-33026770 GCA_030556195.1 Anolis apletophallus | reverse complement strand
TTTCCCCCTTAGGGCCGGCCACATTTTTCTTCGGAGCCATTCTATGGAAAAAATACCAACACACACCATGAATAACACTGCTTAGAATACCCCCCAAACCGCCCCCCCCCCGCCCCAGCGATTGTTTCCCGCTGGCGTTGCAGTTCTTAACGCCGTAAGAAACCAAGCGGCGGGGTGGGGGTGGGAAGGAGAGAATTTTCAACTTGGCTGCCTCAGTTGCACCAAGGCACAGACCCACGCTGCCACGATGGCTGCCCCACTCCAACCTATCTTCATGGCCCCTAAATGGCTGCCTCCCAGCTTGCCTGGCCCCCAAAATGGCTGCCACCCTGCTTTCACCCAAAATGGCCGCCTCCTGTAGCCAGAAACTCAGCCATGCGGCTAAATGGCCGCCACATCCCCAGCCTGCCTTCATGCTCCCAAAATGGCTGCTGCCCAGCCCGTCTCCAAAATGGCCACCCCCAATCCCCAAGAACTCAGCCATGAGGCCGAGATGGTGGGAAAATGGGGGGGGGGAGGGACATGCTTAATCATGTGAAAATAAAAGTAATGGCTGCTAGTTCTGGTTATTCTGCTAACACAATATTTTTTTCAGGCCAAAGTCATCAGTCAGTTCATGGGCCCAGGCCAAAGGACCACGACTTTCCAAAGTGTCTAGTCAGCCAAGGCCCCCTCCCGGGGGGGAGAGCCGCGAGCCCCCTCCGAGCATGCCGGGAAGGAGGAGGGGGCGGGGGGCGTGCCACCCGTGCCATCGCCCCCCACCCCCGCCGCTAGCCCCCCCGAGGCCACACGGCGCACAGCAGCGGTCCCCGGCGGCCTGTCCCAGGAGGGGAAGGGGGGCATGACTCCCACCGAGTTGCCTCACCCCAGCGCCCGGAGCGTGGCCCGAGCGACGAGAAAACGCCGCCACACCCCCGCGCCGCGCGCGCCGCCATAGCGCCCAGCCCCGCCCGGCGAACGCCCGCGCGCCCGCGGCCGTGAGTCTGGCCGCCGGGCGCCGCATGGGGTAGGCCCCGAGTGGAGGACGGGAGGGGGCAAGCGGCGGGCCCATGAGGGGGAGGGGCAGGCGGCCGGGAGGGAGCAGGGGCCCCACCCCACCCGCAGCCCCCAAACCCCGGCACCCCCAACCGGCGGGGGCGAGGGAAGGAGCAGCCAAGCCCACCGAGCCCACGCCCACCCCGCCCCATGCCGCAAGGCCCGAAAGACCGCGGTGAGCGGCGCCAACACCAGGCCCCTGGAACCCCTGGGGGGGGAGGAAGCCCCATCCCCCCAGGGCCCCCGCCACTGACCTTGTTCCACGCCACCGCTCCGGTTCCTTCAACCCAAAAATTCCTGATTACCAAGTGAGAGAAATGTGTCCGCTCTCTAAGGCAATCAGGCTCAGAATGGCCTAACGGGGCTTGGCCTCCTAGAGGCCACGCCCCCGCCTTGAAGGTTCCATGGAACCTTCCAACTCTCCTCGGAGTCGGGGGGCAAATGCCTCTCCCCCCAGCAAGCTGGGGTGAAAGGTTCTAATGCATAATAACACACAAGTTAGGAAAGGTTGCAGCAATTTGTTTTTGGTGAGTTGACACAGAAGGGCAAGACTTCACCTCATATCTCCCTCCCTCATACTTTTGCATTTTGAACTCAATTTGCAGCAACTGGAGTAGGTTGAGGAGAAACAGGAAAAGTGGGAAGTACAACGATTTCCTGAGACATCAGCTGGTACTCTGAGAGCTGTAGACTACAGTATAACATAATGGTGGCAGCCTCAGAAGTGAAGGAGGGAAAAGCTGAAGAAAAGTATTTTGAATTCTAGATTCATAACTAAAAGTTCATCTGCACCAGCCAGATATCCAAGGCTGGTCTGGCATGGCAGTACTCTAGATCTGTCCCAGATATGCTGCACTGCCTATCTCAATCCCATTATGGTGGCAGGATGGAGTCTGGAGTCTAGTCTATCCAATTGGGTTAAACTCAGTTCAGCCATGCTGGATGGCCATCCTTTGCTGTATTTTGTTTCCCTGATAGTTGGTGATTTCCAGATGCATTTGCTACATCCCCATTCCTTTCTGCTGATTGTACAAGTGTCTTTCTGGAGCTCAAGTAGAGTGCAGGAAATAATGGATGAAGGCATTGGCTCATGAAGACAGTAGACTAGTATAAATGCAGCTGTTCTCAGCAACCTCAAAGTGTAGGGCTGTTCTGGAGTTTCACTTAAACTCTGGAGCATTCCTCAGCTTCCACTAACATGGGGTAAAGCCAAGTAATCACTTTTTATCTATTATTAAGAGAAAAAGTCCCTTGATCCTATGTGGACACCTGGATGCAACTTCTGGCCCAATTCTGTGAGCCAATTGTGTTTAGCTATGTCGTAGGTCCTAGGCTGCATGCTCAGATATACACTGAAATTTGCAAAGCTTACAAGCAGTGGAGTAAACACCTAAAATCACATCAACAGGGGTTTTTTTTACTTGCATACTTAAGTAATCTGCATTATTGCTTTTGTCCTTTGTTTATGAAGTCTGGTTAATTCTGGTTTCAATTATATGAGCTATTCTCATGTTCTAGCACACTTGAATTGTTTGTTCTGCAGGTTAACAAACTTATGTATCCTAATATCTATTCATGCACTTTCTCCTAATGTTGAACATTTTCTACATTTATATAATTTATAATAGTAACATCATATATAGTCCACTATATCTACTATCAAGAGCCAACTTAGGGGTGAGGATAGACTGAAATCCTGCCATCTTCAAAACCTTCAGACATAATGACTTTCTATTTCTTTTATTTGAGTTTGGATCAGGCCCAGGTGGGATGGAGAATGCAATGCAAATATCCTCTTGCTGCATTAGTATAGAATTCATTACTCATGTATTATGCATTCAGGCATTATGTCAGCTCAGAGAATAGAAATGCAATGCAGAGACCATTTTTCTTTCCCGTGTTTTTCCTTCCTTTTAAATTATACTCCAAATCAATATGTTTCTCCTGTTTGGCTCATTGCCTTTCAGCCACCTTCTGTCCTTTCTCCTTCCTTGGACCACCTTGCAGTGGATGCTTAATGACACACACTTGCTTTTATACCTAATAGTTTATGCAGGGAGCAATAGGTTTGCCTTCACAATGCTTTTACAAAATTCTTTGTATGCCTCAGTCATCACAATTATGTATTGGGGGAAGTGGTGGGAAAACTCTGCCACAACACTCAGTATTAAAACAAGTGACTGCCTTTCTAAAAGCAAAAGGTAAATGTCACATGGACAACCTCTGCAAAACACAGCTGCCCTCTGTAGAAATGTGTTCATAATGTGTTGCTGCAGGGGAAATGCAGATTTCAGATGTCAGAAAGGGGAATGGGTGATTCAAAACAATAGCAATTTCAGAAGCTTTTCTTCAGGGACAAAAAAGTGAACCTTAAACCAGAAAGGGAAAAAATGTCCTTATTATTGTCTCCTCTGTCTTTCACAATAAAGTTCATTTTTATGTGCTGAAAAATATCTTATTTAATGTTCCAAGCATTTCTCACAAGAACATCACATGAGAGGTATAAATAAAACTGCCATAGCATTAACATGTGGCTGTTCTTTCCCATCCTACAATGCTGTGGCAAGAATAAAAAAGAAAACTGGGCACTTTATACCCTAGATCAAAATTGAAGCAAACCTCTTATACCTAATGATAGGATGTTCTAATCCAATATTAACAAAACATTGGATGAACCGTGGTGTGTTATTAATTTGCAAACAAAGGGTCAAAATGCATGTGATGTTTAAAAAAATATGTGCCTGAATCTTCAATATCATTTTCTTTCAGTAAAATCAGTTGTATGAATCTTTATGTGCTTAATATGTAATCAAGACAAATTGAAATAGAGATCCCTTTCAAATTAGACTTTAAAAGCATAAATTCTCACATTATAGCTTTCCATATTTTTCCAGTTATTACCTTCATATTTACTAGAATTGTTCTTTTTTGGAGTTGTTCACAGCAGTTGTTTGGATATGCGCAAAGGATCTTTGAAAAAGATTTTTTGTTAAAACTGGGACATGGCTCAGTGTGATATTGCTATGGTTTGAAAAGTCATGTTCACCCTATATTTTTTAAGTTATGTGGTTATACTGACATCAGTATCAAGGATATGTAATTTTACTGATGCACTTTAACACTCCTGCAATATAACTCTTCAAAGGAAGAACAAGGAAACAGTAGGACCTCCCTGTGGTGAGGGTGGTGAAAGGCTAAGTGGGGACAGAGGAAAAGGCATAAATACTCAATAGGCGTGTGCAATGTTTTTGTTAGTCATTCTAAGTCATATCAAATTCATCAAATTCATACTTCTGATGAAATATCTGACATGTGGGCATGGCCTGCATCAAAAATTTAAGAAGTGAAACTTGCCCAATATTTTTTCATTTGCATTGTATAAATCTCAGAAGCCTCCCAAAGTCAGTTTCATTTTCAGTGCCCGGAAGCAAAGCAAAACCAAAAAGGCTGCCATTCCTCTTTAAATCAATGGTCCCTTACCATGAGAAGAGGGAAACAGCAGGGAGAATGCAGAGTTCACTGAGAAAGAAAGCACAGAACTCTGGGAAATGTAATTTGGGAAGGCGCGGAACCCTATGACAGAGAATGCAATAGGGCCTGCTCTAAACTACATTTCTCAGAATTCTGCTCAGTATCAGGCTGGGAAGAAATCCCTAAATGGAAGTTCTGTTTGTTAATATCAGAGACATTCTCTGTTGTGACTTTTTAAATAAAAAATGTTTTTGTAACTTTTAAAAAAGAAATTAGCTAAAATCAGTAGATGTATGAATATTTCTGAAGGTTGGGGGGAAATACATATATTGTGGTTAAGAAAAATATGGACATAAGTAAAAAAGCACAATTTAGTCTAAACATGGTTCTCAACCTGTAGGTTTCCAGGTGTTTTGGCCTACAACTCCCAAAAATCCCAGCCAGTTTACCAGATGTTAGGATTTCTGGGAGTAGAAGGCCTAAACATCTGGGGACCTACAAGTTGAGAACCACTGCTGTAGAGGAACCAGTAATGAAAGATTAGGATATAAGAGAGTGCATTGCTGGAGTAGGACTTTTCCAGTTAGAAGAATCATGTAATATATATCTGGGTTGTCTTTGATGTAAAGATTATAATATGTCTTACGTGGCCATTGTTCACTCTATTGCGCTGGGACCACATGAATTGTAAGTTTGAACTGTACATAATGTAAAAGAAAAAGAAAAAGCCATTCTTGCTGAACAGATAAAAGGCTATGGCTGATATATTTAATGCGGTCAGAAAAAAGCAAAGTTGATGTGTGCTCACAGAACAGATTATTTTTCCTGGGTTGCAACTGGTAGAGGCAAGATTTACAGATGCTTTGGTTCCGAAACCATCAATGACAAAAGATCCCCTGTTATCTTGTGTCATTGTATAGAAAATTCAAGGAGATAGATCTTGTAGTTTTTTAAATGTTGAATATAAAATTTTTGAAAAT
The DNA here is from genome assembly GCA_030556195.1 of Anolis apletophallus. Lineage (NCBI taxonomy): Eukaryota > Metazoa > Chordata > Lepidosauria > Squamata > Anolidae > Anolis > Anolis apletophallus. The sequence continues at coordinate 33,021,284 of JARBWK010000004.1, read as the reverse complement.
TTTACTTATTTATTTATTTATTTATTTATTTATTTATTTATGGCATTTTACCCCGCTCTTCTCAACCCCCGAGGGGGGACTCAGAGCAGCTTCCAAAAGGCATAATTTGATGCCTACAACACAATTGCAGTAAAAAACACAATATAAAACCCTCCAGCATTTGACACTAAAATACATTAAAATATAATTATATTCACACATCTTATGCATTCACCTATGTTAAAAACAGTGTTCCATCCATAAAAGCATTGAGCCCTATTCACCAACTTTCCATTAAAACTACTAAAGTGCTGTCCTGTGCTACTATGCGAACACCTGGTCCCACATCCAGGCTTTCACTTTTTTCCTGAATGTCAGGAGGGATGGAATTGATCGTATGTCGCTAGGGAGCGCATTCCACAGACGGGGAGCCACCACCAAGAAGGCCCTCTCCGTCGTCCCCACCAGCCGCACCTGGAAAGCCAGCGGGAGTGAGAGCAGGGCCTCCCCGGATGATCTTAAAGTATGAGGTGGGACGTAGCGGCAGATGCGTTCGGACAAATAAGCTGGGCCAGAACCGTATAGAGCTTTAAAGGTCAACACCAGCACTTTGAATTGAGCCCGGAATTGGACCGGCAGTCAGTGGAGCTGACACAACAGGGGGGTGGTATGCTCCCTGTATGTAGCTCCAGTTAGTAGTCTGGCTGCCGCCCGTTGGACTAGTTGTAATTTCCGAACTGTCTTCAAAGGCAGCCCCACGTAGAGCGTGTTGCAGTAATCTATTTGGGATGTGACCAGAGCGTGGACGACCGTAGCCAGATCAGACTTCCCAAGGTACGGGCGCAACTGGCGCATGAGTCTTAACTGTGCAAAAGCTCCCCCGGCCACCGCTGAGACCTGGGGTTCCAGGCTCAGCGATGAATCCAGGATCACTCCCAAGTTGCGAACCTGCGTCTTAAGGGGGAGTGTAACCCCGTCCAACACAGGCTGTAACCCTATGCCCTGTTCGGCCTTTCGACTGACCAGGAGGACCTCTGTCCTGTCTGGATTAAGTTTCAATTTGCTAGCCCTCATCCAGTCCGACACAGCAGCCAAGCACCGGTTCAAAGTCTGGACAGCCTCCTTGGTGACAGGTGGGAAGGAGTGACAGATCTGGACGTCATCTGCGTACAGATAACACCTTACTCCGAAACTCCGAATGATCTCTCCCAGCGGTTTCATGTAGATGTTAAATAACATCGGGGACAGAACTGAACCCTGAGGGACTCCACAAGACAAAGGTTGCGGAGCCGAACAGGTGTCAACCAATAACACCTTCTGGGTGCGACCTTCCAGAAAGGATTGGAGCCACTGCAATGCAGTATCCCCCAAGCCCCATATCTGCAAGGCGACCCAGAAGGATACCGTGGTCTACGGTATTGAAAGCCGCTGAGAGGTCCAGCAGAACCAACAGGGACACACTCCCCTGACCAGTTCCCGGCGTAGATAATCTACCAAGGCGACCAAGGCTGTTTCAGTACCATGTCCCGGCCTAAAGCCAGACTGTGCCGGATCAAGATAATCAGTGTCTACCAAGAACCCCTTGAGTTGCGAAACCACCACACGTTCCATGACTTTGCCCAAATAGGGGAGATTGGAAACTGGCCGATAGTTCACTAATTGAGTGGGATCCAGTGATGGTTTTTTCAACAGCGGTTTTATCACAGCTTGCTTTAAGCTGGCTGGAATTTTGCCCTCCTGTAAGGAGGCATTAACCACCACCTTCACCCACTCTGCCAAACCTCCTCTGGCTTCCTTGATCAGCCAGGATGGGCAGGGGTCTAGGATGCATGTGGTAGGCCTCGCTTCCCCAAGGATCTTGTCCACATCCTCGAGCTGAACCAATTGAAACGAATCCATTAAAACCGGACAAGCAGATGCTCGTGTCACATCCCCAGAGACCGCTGTTAAAGTGGTATTGAAATCGGAACGGATCAGCGCCACTTTGTCTGCGAAGGCCCGAGCAAACTCCTCGCAGCGTACCACCGAGCCGTCAGGGATTGTAGCACAGCAGTTCTCGTTTGTGCCTGGAGGGCAGGGGACAGGACCTGGGGTCCCATTAGCATTAGAACCAGCTGTGCTAGAACAGGATTCAGAGGATGAGCTAGATGACTGGGGTGAAGGGCAGCTTTCCCCGCAAGGGCCTCTTTCGCCCATAGAGAGCTTGGCCTGGGAAGAAATGTGTTTTGGTCCTAGGGATGATTCAGATAACCAGGTGCAGTTAGATTCCGATTCGGGGAGTTATGAACATCCGGGAGGGAGATCTTCCCAGGAGCCTCCTGAGGAAGATATGGAAGAAGGCGCATGGGAAACGGCTAGGGAGGAAAGCTCCCAGGGAGATAGCAACACAGCTGCCGAGAGACAAGGTCGAACCTTTGATAGAAGACGGAACATCGAGTCTAGCAGGAGGGATTGGTCCCGGGCCCTAGACCGGCTGAGGTCCATCAGCAGGGATTGGAGACGAAGAAGCCTAGAGCGTCGGGGACCTCGGCCGAAGGATTAAGTATAGGATTCGTGGGAACGGATCCTCAGTTCTCCGTCCACGTCTGACTTGAATAGGCGTGAAGCGGAGTGGGACCACAAGCTAAGCCGTGGTCATCAAGCCTTGCCTTGCCTTGCCTTGCCTTGTTTCCTGATCCGCATTGGTTGCGGAGCCTTGCCCTGTTTCCTGATCCGCATTGATTTGCGGAGCCTTGCCCTGCTTCCTGATCCGCATTGGTTGCGGAGCCTTGCCAAGCTTTTTTCCTATTTGCTACGATATTTGGAACTGTGATACTTCAAGCCTTTTGGACTATCTTATATTCTATTGGACTATATGCTTTGGAACTGTTTTTATATTTAATAAAGTAGTTAGCCTTCAGTATGTCTCCGTGTGTGTGTTTAAGGGGCCGGTAAGTCCGTGATTGTGACAGGGATCTCGAACTGTGGTGGATTTAGTAGTCCTCTGACGACTCGGAACAGTTCCGCTGGACGGTTTTTAGCAGCAGCCACCTTGGCTGCAATGGATGTTTTTTGTGCAGCCTTCGTTGCTGCGTCATACATCCTCAAATAAGAGACCAGACGCGCATGGGCTGATCCGCTCTGCTTCCGACGCCACACGCACTCTAGCCTCCTCTTTTTTCGCTTCATTGCTGCCAGCTCCTCAGTAAACCAAGGAGCTGGTTTAGCTCGGTTACTCGAGAGGGGGCGTTCTGGAGCGATCGTGTCAATAGCCCTCATCATCTCCCTATCCCAGAGAGAAACGAGAGCCTCAACAGTGTCACTTACCGAGGAGGCGGAAAAATCCCCAAGAGCCGTCAGGAATCCATTCGGATCCATAAGTCTCCTGGGGCGGACCGTTCTAATGGGTCCACCACCCCTGCGGAGGTGGAAAGGCACAGTGAGTCTAAACCTGACCAGGTGGTGGTCAGTCCATGGCAAAGGAATGGTGGTCAATTCCTCCACCCCGCCACCTTCTTCCCATCCCTGACAGAAAACCAGATCTAGAGTGTGTCTTGCACTATGGGTGGGACCCGATATTAGTTGAGACAGGCCCATGGTTGCCATGGCGGCCATGAAGTCTTGAGCCGCACCAGATAGAGTGGTCTCGGCATGGACGTTGAAGTCCCCCAGCACAATGAGCCATTGGGACTCCACCGCTAGGCCCGAGACCACTCTGGCTAGCTCCGGTAGGGAGACTGTAGTGCAGCGGGGTCATTGGTACACTAGCAGAATCCCTATCCTGTCCCGGTCACCAACCCTTAGGCCGACACATTCGAACGTGGTTGACTGCGGGATGGGGCACCTGGTCAAGGGGATGGAATCCTTATAGACCACTGTGACTCCCTCCCGCCCCTCCCAGTCTCGATTGGTGCTGTACGGAGTAGCCCGTGGACAAAGCTGAGAGAGATTAACCCCCCCCAGCCTCGTCCAACCAGGTCTCCGTTATACAAGCCAGGTCAGCCTGTTCTTCAAGAATTAGATCTTGAATTATTGCTGTTTTACCATTAACTGACCTGGCATTAAACAGCACCACTTTCAACCGGGAGGGGCCACCTTCCTGGGTACTCAGCTTAACTCTGTCAGGAGCCCGATTCAAATTTATTAAAGTTCTCGCACAAATTTTTGGTCGAATTGAAAATTTAGAGCGCTCGCTTTTAGGTCGAATTGACGATTTAGATCCATCACGAATTCTAGGCCGAATTGACGATGTGGGTCTCCCTTTCCCGCATCTTCCCCTACCTGTCACCACCCCAATGGGAGCTCCCTGCCCAGGGTCCATCCCTCCTGCCTGTTCCCTCCACATATCACTTGATTGAGCATCTGATAACAGATCATGGTGTAGGGCATCCATGTACAATATCGATATCTCTCTCACAACTCCCTCCACCCTGAAACTTTCGCTTCCCTCCAATTTCCCCAAAATTATTGGATAAGTGAATCATTCTGAAACTTGGTGGGCTAACAGTGTTGAATGTGTTCTACTATTGTAGCAAGTTTCACTCCAGTAACTGTATAAATGAGGGAGAATGGAGCCCCTAAAATTTCCCCACTTGCACAAGGACTATAATGAAAAAGTAACAAAATTATATTACTCTTGTTATAGTAATGAAATTTTCACTAACAATACTCTAGAAACACTTTAGAAACAAAACGCTGGTGCCCCCTAATTGTGTAATGAGTTTTGAAAGTTTTTATCAATTTCATAACCCTGCTACTCAACCTTCCTTCCTTCAGTCTTCTCCCAAAAGATAAACTGAGGTAATGCTGTGGAGGATGTAATAGGAGAAATGCAGCACAGAATAGGTAAAAAGGCAATACAGGAATATCTGCATAATTTAAATGAATTCAAGTCTCCAGGGCCAGATTAATTACATTTATGACTATTAAAATTGGCAGAAATAATTTCAGAATCACTGGCAAGAAGAAGCTCCAGTAGACTGGAGGAGGGAACATGGTGTCCTCATCTTCAAAAAAGGGGAAAAGGAGGACCCAAATAATTATTGCACTGTCAGCCTAAAATCAATACCAATTAAAAAAAATCTAGAACACATCAGAAAGTGGAATTGGCAGGCACTTAGAAAAAAATGATATGCTCACTAAAATCAACATTGATTGTGTGGTCCTTTAAGACAGGGGGTTGGGCTGGATAATCCTTGTGATCTCTTCCAACACTATAATTTTAACTTCGAAAAAGAAAAACAGAAAGGAATATGTGAAGATGGGCATATTGTTTTATTTTTGCTGGAATTTACAAGAAACCTACTCAACTGTGGAAATTAATGTTGCATCTGGTGTTGCAGAAATTGGCATAATATAAGCCAGGATAACAGACATGTTATTTTCAATTTTTTAATTTCAAAAAAACTGGGGAATACCATAACCATCCCACACAATTCCCCTTTCTGAGTGAGACCAATTTTAAATTGTCTCTAGCTCCTTTGAATAGCATTACTTAACTTACTTGTTTGCCCATGATCTGAGTCATGTAGTCTGAGCCTTTATTGCTCATTGTTAAGATCTCTTTATTTCTTTCCTGAATTTATTGGCTATGGAAAAAATAAGACAGTTGCAACATGAGTATTTCCTGTCCCCACCCTTGCAACAAATACTGGCTTTTGAGTGCCAGCTTTATGTTTAAAACATCTCTTTTTGCTATCTTGTAGCTTCTGTACAAATTAACCCTGGATGCACATGTTCACGCAGCCGCTTTAAATAAAGGTAGAGGTGACTGGGAGATCCATTTTCAATATTCTGCTCAATATGTTGAGCCTTTCAGTGTGAAAAAGTATCTGATAATATTTTTTCATACACATTTTTAATCTAAAGGCTTCAATTCAGGGGGCTATCTTTGTGTGAAGCATGGGGCGAAGTAGATTTTGTCTTCTCCAAATAAGTCCCCAAATTTCTAGAATTGCAAAGTGAGATACTGTCAGCCCTTCATATCCATCAATTCTGCTTCCATGAATCCAACTATCCAATAAGCTTGTGCATGGATTCATTTTGGACATTAGCCTTCGACTGTTTCAGCTTTCTTGGATGTCCATAACAGCAAGGGCTCTGCCACCATGTTTTTTCAACCAAAACAGACCAGGCAGCTGCCAGTCATGGCTACCTTTGGTTCTATTCAGATTCATGTGGCACGTAGAGAGGCTGCCATGTACTTTCATGGGGTTTCCCTGTGAGCCCTGCCTGTTGGGCCAATCGGAATAAAAGAAAGCCATGGCATGTCTTGCTTTGGCTATTTAATGGGGTGAGCATCTCTATTGCTCAGTTGCATCCTGGCTCTAGGAAGTGGTTCTTTGATCACTGCAGTCAGATTGCCTTGCAGGTTGAAAAACACTGGGTTAGGAATTGAAAGGAGCTAATAAAAAACAAAGTTGAGCGGATGTTAGCACATTAGACTCCTAGCTTTTAACTTTTGCCATGTGTGATTATAAGTCTTATGAAGACTAGGTTGTTAGATAAAGTCCAAGAATTCTAGAAAGCATACTGTTTTGCTAGCTACTTCCACATCCTTGGTTTGTTTTCCAGAATGCCTAAGAAAACAATAAACAAGTGGCATGTAACCATTTGAGTGTCATGCGTAGCAATAAGGTGAGATTGTTTCAAATCTACCTAGCACATGAAGCACATTGGATAACTATGGAGCTAGTTACCAGCTCTCAGCCTAACCTTCCTCTGAGGGCTCTTGTGAGGAAAGGAGTGGGGTTGAGTCCAAAGTGTGAATGCTGATTTTAAGTGCTTATGAGTCTAAATGTAATGACTGAAGAAAATAAACATCTGAAGAGGAGACTTCAAATCATTATTTTAAAAATGTTGTTGTTGTTGTTGTTGTTGCTGTTGTTGTAATAAGTAATGGACAGAACCTGCTTTCAAAACATCTTAACAACACTCTGCATCACCCCATACTATACACTGCTTTCATCTCCAGAACAACAACAAAAATACAAAAATAAACCTGGGATTTTATAGCAAAAGCGGAGTTTAATGGAGTCGCAACAGCTTAGTATTAAGAGTAAGAATCAGTTTCTATGAAATGTTTTTGAGAGGTGTGTTTTTAATATGAAAAAGCCATGATTTGGAGGTATACCTATCCACATTTTTATTCTCCCAACTGTAAAGATATACATTCCTTTAGGATTCTGTAAGACATATGCAGGCATTTAAACCACATGGATTTACACAGAAAAAATATATCACCTCTTGAAATGTTGGATGAACCTTTGTAATAAAATTAGGGGGGGGGGGGGATGATTAAATATAACTCACATGCTTTTTGTGTTTAATTGACTTCTTTTAAATGCATAATTTCTGAGCATCAAAGTGTATGCACTGAATGTTCAAAGTCGGAAAGACTCTGCTTGTTCCACAGATCCAGACAGGGAAGTAGCTTTTATGTGCTTGCTTAGGTAATTAAGATACCAAGTGATTTTTAAGCCAACAGCTTGCAACTGATTTGCATCATGTTTACCCAATAAAAAGTTTCCTTGCATATGACAAAGGTAAATGCAGAAGTCGGTCAATGTTATACAGTAGAAAATTGAGAACAAATTGAGCATTTCCCAATTATAACTATCATTTGCTACCTCTTTTCTCATATAAATGTTACATATAAACAGTGTAATGAATGGGTGGGGGATTCTTGGGGCACCTCCCTGTTCTTCCCGAACCACACGTGAATATCTACTAGTTTCAACCCTTCCTTCCTAGGAAGCTTTTCCACATGTGATTAGATGTAGTCACAGAAGTGCTATGTCTATATATAAAAGTCAAAGTCCGTCTGTCTATATGTATGTTGGTATGTCTGTTGCTCAGTGGCAATTCGGTGACATTTTGTGATGTCATTGGATCTGGTGTTGTTAGGTGAAGGATTGGCTATTGCTCAGCAATGTAACTCTCTATGATGTTACTGGGGAAGAAAGGTGGCATGCATATAAGGGAAGTGGAGAAGGATGGCAAGAGCCACAAAGAGAAACACTGTGAGGCCCTCTTGGAATTGAAGAAGGGAGGAAGGGAATGAAAAGGGAAGGAGGGAGAGGAAAAAAGAGCAAAAAGGGGAAAGGAGGGAGGGAATGAGGGGAAGAAGGAAAAAAGTGGGAAGGAAGGAAGAGAAAGGGGGAAAGAATGAAGGGAAGGAAAGAGAAAGTGTTGCACCCTAGACCTGAAGGATCCCTCAGTAAACCACTTTAGACCAGCCATTATTAAATGCTTTATTTAGAATAAAGGAAAAGAATAAAAGAGATAAAAATATAGTCCATTGATGCCCCCAGCATCAGAGTATTGCAATGCAATAGTCCAAAGAGTAAAAGGCCCAATAAATGCAGAAATAGTCTTGATGCCCCAACGGGCTAAAATCCAGGATAGGTTCTTGGCAACAAAGGTTTGGCAAAACTTGAGTACGATGACATGAAGGCCCAATGGCCCAGGCTTGAGTTCCGTGGAGCTTGGCAAGGAAGCTTAACGTTGGCGCCACATGCGGAGCATCTCCGGGGCCCAACTTAAATAGGCCCCCCAAGGCTTTGATCTTGAAGGCGCTGACTTCGACGCAGCCCGTTCCCATAGACAGTTTGCCGGCTTGACTTTCTCATGCCTCCCCGCGACGGATGGTATGTCAGCTCATTAGTAGCTGCACCTGGAAGCAGGGGAGGCAACACAGCTCTGCCCTCACCGCTCTTTTTATCGGCCTGAGAAAGAGAAAGGCTGCGCCTGCCCTTGACCACTGGTTGAACCAGAGGCTTTTGCAGAGGTTTGCTTCCAGGCCTAGCTGAGGTCTTGGAGTTAACATGGCTTTTGTCTTGCTTGGCTATGGAGTCAGGCCTGGGCATGATGGAAAGAGGGAACTGAGGGGGGCAGCAGGCCCTCCAACAACCAGACAATGCAGGGTAGATATACTAGTATGTATCTTTTTAAAAAGTAGACCTAAGGGCCAATGATCTATTGCTGGCTTCATCAACTTCTTCCCATGAAATCTCAGTTTTAAAAGTGAAAGCAGTGCCCATTTTTGTTTTTAGATTTTGAAAGACAAATGCTTTGAAGAGAAAAGGGAGAGAGAGAATTTTAAAAGGAGGGACTAAAAGAAGAACTATTGCACCTGAAGGTTCATATGAGTGTGAATACCTCCTCCTCCTCTTAAATCATTATAGTTGTATCTGTAACTTTCTATTGTTATTGTAAAATATTAATCTCTATGACATTTCAATTTGTATTCTACACTTGTATATTTATGGCAATACATTAGTATTTAAATATTTATACTATACCTTTTCTTTATTATTCAAGGTAGCTCACATATGAGTTAGCATACAAATAAAACAACAGAACTAGCAATAAAAAGCATCAGTGAGTCAGACAATAAATATATCAACAAAAAGAACACTCTACCTTCTATCAAAATGGGTTCTATTTTTTTATTTTAAAAGACAAATGTGTTGTATATTTCAAATCAATGTTTCTATTGTGTCAGAAGATGATGTACTGTAGACATGATGCCTCCCAAGAGCTCTGATTGAACTATCTAAAGTTCAATACTGGTAAGTAAATGAATTAAGAAACAAAAAATAAATACTGAAAACATCTTGTTCTTTTCAGCTGCATACCTAACATCTCTGGACAATAGATTATTGAGCAGTAGCCTTTAAACATGGAGGGGCTCATGCAAGTCCTAAATCTTGAGTGTTCAAGTCAAAATCACCTGGATCAGTCAGCTCCTTGGCAGCCAATGTCACTGACACAATATAGTGGAACATCAACTTAAAAGTATTCCAGCTAAAGAGCATTTTGAGTTAAGAGCCATTGCTCAGCCCATGTTTTGCTTTGAAATATGAGCAGTTTTTAAAGTTAAGAGCTAGCCAGAGGGAGCACTAGTGCCAGAGTATAGGGCTTTAGGACTTCAAGGAAGCAGCTTCTGTGCCTTGTGCTTCATGCTCTTGTCTACTCTGGGAGATTGCTGTCAACTTTGCTATTGTCCACTTTGAGGAACTATGGGTTACTAGAGTGTTGTGTGGTTTCTGGGCTGTATGGCCATGCTCTAGCAGCATTTTCTCCCAATTTTTTTGTCCACATCCGTGACTGACATCTTCAGAGGATTCTCTGAAGATGCCAGCCACATATGCAGGAGAAACATCAGGAGAAAATGCTGCTAGAACACGGCCATATATCCTAGAAACCACACAACACTCTTGTGATTCCAACTGTGAAATTCTTCGACAACATTAGGTTAGTTGATTTTTTGTAGTTTTTATTCCTGGTATGTTTGACTTCATGAAGAGATAAGGGGAGGAGAGAGCAAGGGAGGGAGGGAGGCTGGAATGACTACAGTATGAAAAAATGATGCTTCTACCTCTTCACTTTGTTCTTTCTTGTCACAATTTTGTGTTTCTACCATTTTTCAGTTTATCTTTTTTATTGTTCCATGTGTAGGTTTTGCCTTGGTGTTACACTGGCCAACACACATTTTATTACCTCAAATATACTTCCTTATCACAACTTTGTGCTTTTACCACTTAAAAGTTGAACTTTTTCTTTTGTTTGTTCCACATTTATACATTGAGTTGTTGTGAAGTTTCTGAGCTGTATGGCCATGTTCCAGAAGCATTATCTCCTAATCCTCAGATAATCCTCTAAAGATGTCAACCACAGATATAGTCAAAACATTGGGAGAAAATGCTGCTAGAACATGGCTATACAGCCCAAAAACTACACAACGCTCTAGTAACCCAAAGTTTCTCAAAGCTGACAAGAGCAAAGCTGACAAGAGCAAAGTCCTCACAACCTCTGAGGATGCCTGCTATAGATGCAGGTGAAACATCAGGAGACAATGCTTCTGGAACATGGCCATACAGCCTGGAAAACTCATAACAACCCAGTGTTTCCAGCCATGAAAGCCTTCGACAATACATTTATACATTATTTGTTAGTTATAAAGTACATTTTCTTATGTAAAACATGTAACAAAAATGGGGGGACATGAAACAGATTAATAACATTTCAATAGGAACGTTCGCTTTGAGATAAGAGTGAGTTGAGTTGAGCTCAGTCACGGAACAAATTAAATTCTTACCTCAACATATCACTGTTTTCAATAACTTTTCAAGGTATGTCAGAGCTTGGCATATGTATGGGCTGGAAGGCAAAAAGAGACAATGAAACTAGGACACAACTTTTAGAGAAATTCTTTTGGACTTTTCAATTAGAGGTTTTGATGAAGAATTTCCAAGTTGCTTGGTTTCCTAGGACCTTATGTTTACACAAAGATGCTTGTGACTCAAAATGGTGACACATAAAACAGTGGTTTCTGACAACAGTTAACTTTTTGTGTTTATTGGCGCTGACATCACCCTGACAGCATATTCATTTTCAAACATGGAAACCAGCAACTATGTATACATTTTTTCTATAGTCCTGGCAATATTTTATGGTATAGGTAAAGCTATACTTTCTTTGAACTTCTACTTTCTCCTTTTTAAACCTGAATGCACAACTCGGTAAGCTATTGTGAACTGTTGACGACCCTATTTATGTTTCATGAAATTAATGGGGAAAGAAAACTAACTTTCCGTTTGGGCAAAATAAAAAGATGAGCTTCAAAATGCCGTAAGCTGCAAAAACTGTGTCTCTGATGCAAAGTAGGTCAAGTCTATATCAGAGATCCCATTTTTTGTTAATATTTTCCTTTCAAACAAATATTTAAAATTGAACTACTTTACATTGTTTGGAGAATGTTTTCCGTTATATTTGGAGCTTTACTCAAGGCGATGTGCTCCAAACAAGGCGACTGACTTACATAAAATGTCATGTCTATGCCATTTCTCTTCCAGAATAATAAAAGCCTGCTGTGTGTCCTTGCTCTAGGAAGCATCTTATATTCTGCTGAATGGAACACTAACTTGATGCTTGAGAGTTATAATGAACACAAAAACAAAAGGATTAAAATTAGCTTTCAAACAAATATTTATATGCATGCATTCTGAGCAACAGATTGTTTCGCTCTTTCTTTTTCAGCTGGGTCATTTTGGCTCTGTTGCATCTGTCAGTGTTTATACTTAGCAAATATTAAAGAACAAAGGCAATGTAGTTCCATTTGTAGTCAATGATTTCATGTTTCTGGTCTAATTCCATTTCTATAGGATCTCCCTAACATTGTTTAGCCTGAAAATAAATTATTACTGTTAGGAATGAGTGAAGTTCAAGCTCACATGTCCAGTTTACCCTGGTCACACAATTTTAGACATTTGTAGTATTGTTATATATTATTCATAGTGACATAATGTCATATGTTGACTCAAGTTCTGGCAGAAATATCTTTCAGGGAATGAACTTAGTATGTCCAAAATCCAAATTCAGTAGCAAGGAATCGCTAATTCTGTGCAGTGAACGAATTATTGTCAACTAGATTATTTTATGCCATGAGAAAATACCCTAATGGCAATCACTATATCAATTTGCTTCTGGTGATATTTTGTGTGTGACCATGGGGTGATGTACTTGCGACAAGTAAAATGAATGTCCGCATAATTACGCACAAATTTGCTTTATAATTAAGTTAGAAAAATGTTGAGTGATAATAGGAGCCCAGATTAGTATGTGCAGGGCTAATTATGTTGAGATAAATAAATAAGGGACATTCAGTTATGGGAGTTTGTTCTAACTAACCCAATGGTTCAGGCTTGCTAATGAATATTCTCCCCAGAGTTTCTGAACTTCTGCTATGCAACATGATATAAACAAAAACCGAGGGCCAGGTTTGAGCTCATCAAGGGTCTTGGACAAGTACAGCAGTTTCTGTTTATTTGACCCATGAGCTACTGGGAGATAGTATAACAGGAGAAAGACTCATGCAAAATTCAAGAACTCTTCCATAGTATTGGCACAGCAGAATTTAAACATCTGTTAAAATGGGGTTTCCCACCCAAAACATACTACATGATAAAGAAAAATCCCATGAACAGTGGGATGCCATTTTTGTGGTAGACTTAGAAGCAACTTCCTCGTCCATGCCCCAATTACAGAGGGCTCTAGTGTGTTTTCCTAGGAATATGTATGTATTACCATGATTATACAATGACTAAAATTATTTGTACAATGAGCTTGTGGGTGAACAATCTGGAGTGGTCACAGAGGCTTAGATTGAAGTCTTAATACTATTAACTTAGTAACACTAGTATTGCTGTACTGGTTCTCTGCATATTCATGCTTGTGTAAATGTACAGAGAACAGAGTAGTTTCATGTTTGAGATATAGCAAAATTGAGCTATTTTATAAAAGTATGAACTTTAAGTATGCCCCCCCCTGGTGGTGCAGTGGGGTAAACCACTGAACTGCTGAACATGCTGACCAAAAGGTTGGCCGTTCAAATCCAGGGAGCGGGGTGAGTTCCTGGTGTTAGTCCCAGCTTCTGCCAACCTAGCAGTTCGAAAACATGCAAGTGTAAGTACAATAGGTACCGCTTCTGTGTGAAGATAACAGGATTAAGTCATCCTGGCCACATGACCTTGGAGATGTCTACGGACAATGCTGGCTCTTTGACTTAGAAATGGAGATGAGCACCACCCCCCAGAGTTGGACACAACTAGACTTAAAGTCAGGAGAAACCTTGACCTTTACTTTGACCTTTAAAGATGTTGTTAGTGGAACACACATTTCTGAATTGTCCGTGAATCAGAGAAATATTTCATATACAATGCACATAGTGCTATTACACGTGTTAATTCTCAAACAGAGAGATATTTTACCCTGCTATAAAATTATTCTTACACAATCAGTCTCATACAAAGAGCAATAATCATAATGATTTTATTATTTTAGTTCTATATAGATTAAAAATGCTATGAAACTATGGAAGTATATACTTTGAATCACTTCCTATTTTCAGTCCAATTTACTTTTTTAATTAGAAAGCTAAACAGTTAATCAGAAGAATGTGGGGATTTCTGGCAACATTTGGCATTCAATGTGATAAAATGCTGTACTTGTACTGTCAGCATGGTGGCTAAAAGAACTTACCAGTTTTTTTCCCCATATGACCATGGAATAAAATAAAGTATTAACATTTCTTTCTTTACCATTAAAATCCTGTAAAAAAATGGCTTTGTTACACATTTGTATTTTGCTTTTTGCTCTTTGCTCAGAAAGATACAGGCACATACAACACAAACACATTTCACAGTCCTTGTATACAAGCTTAAACTGTAAAGCATATGGTTAAAAGGCAAACTTGGGCTCATTCAACACTCATTTACAATGTTCATCATGTAGTAACTTCTGCTCATTGGGGTACAATGTTTTTCAGGTCATTAAGATGGAACACAATGGTGGAATTGTAAAAGCAATGTATTTTACAAACTTGAAAAAATAGACTACAATATAGTGAAACCCACAAAAACTGCAGTATAACAGACTCGTTCTGGTTACAGTTTACTGCTTTTGGAAGTTTATCACATGAAGCAGAACAAATCGCAATGTACATCAAGACAATAAGAGTTTTTGCCTTGGATTTATCATACGATGTTGTTCCCCTTACATGGCTCTCCCAGAGAGAAAGTCTGGAAAGTGTTTCTTTTACAAGCAGAAATAATCCATTGACGACATCCTCTTATAAAAGCAATGTCTTCCAAGAGTACTCTACCAGGAGAGCAATGTCAAATGAATGACATCATGTGAAAAGTCCAAGGCAAAGACACTGTTGTTCTGAAGTAAGTTGGGTTTGAAATAAACCCCTTAGTGAAATAATTCATACATATTATGGAACGCACCCATCAGTTACTTTATTCTGTTAAATTTAAACCCAGTGTCTGACATACCGTCAGTGCCATATAAATAGTATTATTTTAAACACCAGCGATATTATCACCTTTATTTTTTAATTCATTAATTAAGTAATATATTAAAGCAAATAAATTCAAAACACACTAATACATGAAGCATCTATCAATGAAAACATACTTCACCAAAAAGTATATGTGCCTAAAATGTATCTGAACAAAAGCATCTTCATCTTTGGGCACATTCAAATTGAGCTACCCTGAACTTTCTTGGTTAAATATATCTCAAATTATGTCCGGACCGAGCCAGAGAAAAGTCAAGTTAACTGGCAATGTCCTTTTCTTGAGGCAGCATTAGGATTTTACTTATTTACTCTAGAACAGTTGTTCCCAACCTTAGGTACTACAGGTATTTTGGACTTCAGCTTCCACAATTCTTAATAGCTGGCAAGCTGGCTAGGATTTATGGGCGTTGAAGTCCAAAACACCAAGGGAACCACTGCTCTAGAAGCATACTGTGGATCTCACAGGACTTCATCGAAATGCAGTTCGCAGAATTCAGATGCCATAGATCCTTCCAGACACAACAAATGCAACAGGCAGTATTTGTTGCTGTATATCTTGTTTTTAAAAAAGTTTCAATGGTTTTAGGCTATTTCCCTTTGTCTTCTTGTATCTGAAAAATCAGTTTCTGTGGTCTTATTTATCCATATCCGACACAATATATTCTTCTAGGACCTCTTCACGCAGGGCAAAGCAGCCCAATTTTGCTGCTTTTATTCATGGCTTGGATGGAGACTGCTGAGTGCCATCACACAATGTACGGCAGCCCCGCCCATATTCCTCCCAAAGTAGAGGGACTTCCTCCAACACCAAGTAGCTTTTTTCCCCTTTGCCCATATGATGGGGAAAGAGAAGTGGGCAGAGCGTGTTGCTGCCCTTTCTCCCACCTGGTGGGGATAGCGTGCCAACGAGCTCTGCCCATCCCCACCATATGATAGGGGAAGGAGGGAAGGCATTCAAGGAACCACAAGCTACCCCACATGCCTTCCCTTTTGCTGGCTACAGGCAAAGCGGCATGTCCCAAAAGGGCCATATGAAAAGGTTCCTAGATATTTTTTGTGTCTTTCAGTGGGCTTTCTGATATTCTTGGGCCAGAATGCCTTCATTTCAACAGGATCCACTATGATCCTGGGACAAATCCCAGTAGTGTATCCATTTGGATACAAGAAAGTACTGTATTCTCAAGTATTTTGTTCTAATGAAAAGGAGAAAGTACTATATTTGGTCCTCACATCAACTGTGGAAATCGAAAAAGATGTGTCCAAACCCCACAACTCATCTCTAGGTTTTGGATATTCCCACTCTCTTCTCACTTTTTTCCTTTACACCACCCCATGCTTCCTTTGGATAGTTTAATTTTAAGAAACAAAAAATGCTCTAGAGCCTCTGGCTGGATCTATACTGCCATATAATGAAATTTAGTCAGTTTAACAGCATTGAACTGTTTTATATATGTTCTCGTCTTTCTAGATCCCATCTTTCTACTGGATTTATGTAAAGCCAGGAAGTTCAACGGGGAAGTATGAAGGAGTGACATTAAATGGTATGATATAAATCACCACAACTCACCACTCTGCCCAAGCACTGTGGCAGTTTATTAACCTATTTAAAATATTCCTGTTATAGTTTTTAAGGCAAAACATCTGCAAAGCAGATTACAGAGCAAGATGTTAAAACAAGGAAGTATAATACAGTGCACTTCAAAGCAGACTATAACTAACCTATGATCTAGAAAAAATCCTGCTGCCTGCTAAATGTTTCCTGTCTTTCCGCCCTAGAACGGCAATTCTTGGGCTTCTGGATTTCATTTACCATACATTTTAGCTGTTTTTAATTGTATCTTTGGTTTTGCTAGAATTAAGGTGTTGAGTTGAAAAATGCTATGGAACAGAACTGCTGTGAAATGATGGCGTTCCAATGAATATTATGCAATAATGAATGTGAAAAAGTCCAGAATAATCCTCTGAAGAGCAGAGATATTTTATGATACCCACCACTTTCTCATATATTTACAGAAAAATATATTTCTTGATTGATTTCTATATCTATAAAACATGTTATTTTGTATCAAAGTAGCATAACTGATATACCTTATTGGCATAAGGTGATCTCACACCATCTTTTAAAATTCTATATCAGAGGAATAACCTTTAATAAAAGTATTTTGCAGTTCTGGGCCTAGAAGCTTCTCATCAATAGAAGGTTTTCCATAGTGTGGAATAATTCTGCTATTATAAAAGCTTTTTTATGTTAGTCCCATAAGATGGAAAATGCTATGTGTGTTTATCTATTGGTTGGCTTAATCACAAGGAGAGTTTAGATGTTGATGGATATAAGTAATTGTCCTTTGGGAACTGGAGCAAACCCACAATTTCTTTTCTTAAAGGTCACACAATCACCATCTTACAAGAAAAGGTCATGACCAAGGTAGCCATCTGACATATATTTTTTAAAAAGAAAATCCAGAATATTTCTACTCCTGAGTTCATAAAATAGGTCTGAAATGTGTTGTAATAAGTGTGGATTATACACTGTTTGACCATGGTTAGTGGTTTTGTTTCCAACTGGTTCACCAATAATGTTTGCTGAAGTGTCATTTGCTAATTGCTAATTATTTTATGTTCTTACCTTTAGGAAACATATATGTAGGCTTATACCTTTGCTATATCATGAAATTAAAAAATAACAATTTTCTTGACAACAAAACTCGCTATTGCTTTCTTACTCATTGTGATATCATTCTGTTCATTTATAATAAGTATTTTACAGTGCAAAGAAATAAGCAGAATAATTTCTATTTGCATTTAAACTGCTGAAAATAGGGACTACATCCCCAGAACTTCTCAATTTATAGCAAATGAATATCTTTAAGTGTCAAATCTCTCAATCCCTCCACAAACAACAAATGTGGTGCTTAAATGTCAAAAGAAACAATAAATGGATATCATACCACTTCAGCAAGATTACTAAATGTGTGCAGGCTTCTTTGGAAGTTACAGAATTAATAGCTCCATGACCTAAGACATTTAGTATCCCAGTCTAGTGAGCAGTCGCCCTCTCCGACAGAAAGAAATGTGAAATTTGGAGAGTTGATGAGAAAAATGCATGTGTTCACGCACTATCAGCACAAAGTTATTTAGCACAATTGTTTCTGTAATTGCAGTACATTGTGAATGTTCAGTGTTCAATGGTCCTCGAAACTCACACTTCCAATTGGGTGATGATGGGTTCTGCTAGTGGCATACGCTGAGCTGTGAAGTATTAAATTCTGGAAATTTCAATCTGACATCTGCTGCTCCCTCTCCCCCCACCTGCCTACTATTCTTCCTTGGATGTATTTTTCTGATTCTTTCTTCCTCTTTGTCTTCTTTTATTCCAAAAATTTATAGTTAAATAAAAGTTCCAGTCTCTGAACAACTTCAAGGCAGGATTAGACAGATTCATGGATACCAAGTGTATCAGTAGTTACTGAAAAGGACATTCAAGTGCCACCTCGGAGTTGTTTGCAATTTCCCTGGGTAGATAGCAGGATTGCCCTTTCTTCGAGATGTACAACTGGTGGGCCACTGTGTGATACAGAATGCTGGACTAGATGGGCTGAGGTCCGATTCAGCATGGCTCTTCTTATGTTCTTATGTTCTTATGTTCTTATGAACTCATATGTTTGAATAGATAGCAGGATTGTTTTTTATTAAACCATTGAAGTACTCACCTTAACCTGAGTTTAAAAACCCCACTTTAACCCATGTGCTCTATCTCATCTCACTCACATCAACTCTTTTTCTTCTACTCTCATCTGTGTCTAATAGACTATAAGCCGGTCCCTCTTCATTCCGTAACTAAACTTGTACCAGTTTTGCCACCAAAACCTTTGTCCCTCTCCCCGCTATACTGTTTCTCTTTTCTACCATTTCACTCATCTTTCAGCTAGCCTTTCTATCCCTCTTCACTAATCCTTGCTGTTGGTCTTTCCATTTCATAATTCCTCCATACATTTACCAGAAATCAAATTCAGTCGCTCTCAGTGTTGCCATACCCAAACACCTACATTTCCATATTACGGGGGGGGGGGGGGGTTATCATTGTGCCACTAATATGATGGGTCGTGAAAATGTTGACTAGCTTACTAATTTCTGACTCACAACTATTCCTTTCTAAGGTAATTTAGGAATAAAAATAGAAGATTGGGTTTCCATAAAGTCTATGCATGAATATTTGCACATTTTGTCAACAACCTTCCTGTGGTTTTAAACAGCTGCACGAAATTTGTATATTTGATTTTTTAAAATTCTAGACATAGCCAACCCAAGAATAATACACACAGACCCAGCATCTAGCCAGAAGTTTCATGATACACTTCAGAACCAATTGATATTGGTTATAAAGTGCATCATTGAGTAAAAGCTCAGAACATTTATAGATTGTTTATTCCCTGCCCCCAGGCTTACAATCTCAATAAGAAATAATGCACAAGGAAAAGAAAATGGAAATGTGGGAGAGGATTAAGTCCAGTGAATACTGTCTCTCCTCTTTCTCTGTTTTCCCATGTTTCTGGACTCGGGCATGATGGACCTGTGCTTGTTACTTCTTGCCCATCAAGGTTAGGACAATGGCAGTTGATAGGCTTGTGCATGGATATGGAGTGGTCAGTTCCCTTCAGCCAATCTGGCTTGTTCAGCTTGGTCAGATGGTTGTAACGACAAGGGACCAGCCGCCATGTTTTTCTGTCAATAACAGGACAATGCTCAGCCAATCATGGCTTCTCCTCCCCTATTCAGCACAACACAGCAAGTAAAGAGGCTGCTGTGTGCTGCTCACATGAAGTTTCTCTGTGAGCTCTTCCTCTTGGGGCTATTAGAATTGAAGAATGCCATGACATTACTTGTGCAAGCTGTGTCTGCTTCCTTAACCCCGTTGCTGAAACCCAGGTTCCCTTGAAAGAAAAAAAGGAAAGGGTACCAGGAACAGTGTTTCCTTAAGCCCATTGCTGAAACCCAGGCTTCCTTGAAGGGGAAGGAAAGGGCCCCAGGAAAGGGTGTTTCCTTAACCCTGTTGCTGAAACCCAGGTCCCCTGGAAAGGAAGAAACAAAAGGATCCCAGGAATAAGAAGGGAAACCTCATAATTTATTTATTTAAAACTTTTATATACCGATCTTCTCAACCCCCGCAGAGGGACTCAGGCCAGTTAACAGCAAGGATTCAATGCCAAATTACAATTTAAAACATCATAGAAAACAATAAAAGATTAACATACAAGTAGATTAAAATACATAAAAATACACATAAACTAGATCGCCAAGATAAAAAAAAACATGTCCAATTTCAG
This sequence comes from Anolis apletophallus, assembly GCA_030556195.1. Taxonomy (NCBI): domain Eukaryota; kingdom Metazoa; phylum Chordata; class Lepidosauria; order Squamata; family Anolidae; genus Anolis; species Anolis apletophallus. The sequence continues at coordinate 33,001,136 of JARBWK010000004.1, read as the reverse complement.
TCTGCATACATAATCGATGACTTAGTCTATTATTAAACTCAGCCATTATTCCAGGAATGCTTCTTTCCAGATCCAGGATCTCAATAGCTTCCTGAAGGTCAGGAGTGAGGGGGCAGATCTGATCTCAGTTGGGAGGGAGTTCCACATCCGAGAGGTCACCACAGAAAAGGCCCTGTCTCTCATCCCCACCAGCCGCGATTGTGAATGTGGTGGGACTGAGAGCAGGGCCCCTCCAGAATATCTTAACTGCCTTGATGGTTCGTATAACAACTACAATGATATGCACTGATCAATAATCAATAAACTGGTAAGGAATATAAACTTATATTGAATGAACAAGTGCACAATTTACAATTATAATGTTGATGCTCTTTACATCAAAATGAATATAAAACTAAACATTGATTTGCTGCTTGTGGAGTCAATCAGTTGAAATGAAGAGCATGTAGAACACACAACCAGTTTCAACTTTTGGTCTTCATCAGGTAACTTTATAATTGTACATTCTCGTGACAAACACTTTACATTACCACTAATGGGCTGGATCTAGCCATATTTTCAGCTGCAGACTGAAAATGGCTAACCAGGTTCCTGCCCGTTTTCAGGAGGCACACAAAAACAGATACAGGGGTCTCCCAGAATCCGGCCAGCAGAAATGGAAGGAGGTTCAGTCGAAATGCACAAGCCTAACACCTGGGATGGAGGGAGAATCTTTCATCTGCTTCAAACCCTAGACATATGGAGCCATACCTGCTTTGTCTTGTCTCCCAAAAAGGCCAGGGCAGTGGCAGTGGGGATGCAGGGAGGCCCTTCTATCTACTTCTGGGCCCAGGTATGTTAGAAGTACACTTAACTTTTTCTCTCTCATTTTGTGGCCAAAACCAGGGCAAATAAAACTCGGGCTCTAGATCAGTGATTCCCAATTTTTGGTCCTCTAAGTGTTTTGGACTTCAGCTTCCATAATACCTAACAGGTGTTAAGATAGCTGGGATTTCTGGGAGTTAAAATCAAAACACCTGGAGGACCAAAGGTTGGGAACCACTAATCTAAATGATCTTACAATGGGTTGTACTATTTCAAACAACAAACAGTATATACTACCATATTTACTCAAATGTAATGCACATCTTTTTTGGCTTAATTGCTTAGCCAAAATACAAATGTGCATTACATTCAATGACATATTAGAATTACACACCAAAAGGTGCCTGTGCTCCTCCGTCAGGCAGAGGTTAGTGAACTCACCAGCTTCTGCCTGATGGAGAGGCACTGGTTTCCCAATTCCCATCATTCAGGACTTGAATGAGGCCAGCTGGGAAGACATTCCCCTCTTCCAAGCCCAGACTGGCAAGTTTGCAAGACAGTTTGATGGGGGTGCCGCTTCTCCTACCCACCCCTTTCTCAAGACCCACACAGTTACATAACCCAGAATATCAGAATTGGGGTTTTACGCTGTTGATGTGGCATCGAATTGTGCCTGCTGTAAGCCGCTCTGAGTCCCCCCTCGGGGGTTGAGAAGAGCGGGGTAAAATCCTGAAATAAATAAATAAATAAATAAATAAATAAATAATAAATATCAAGGCAGACAATCTCACAATATTTGTTTTGAACTGGGTTACCTGAGTCTACACTGCCATATGTTTCAGTTCAAAGCAGGAAATGTGGGTTTTTATTCAGCTGTGTGGAAAGGGCCTAAGGAGAAAGGAAATCCCTCCCTCCTTTCCACACATCCTTCATTCTCTTTAGCTTCCTATATGAAAACTAAGGAGAAAGGAAATCCCTCTCTCCTTTCCAAGCACCTTCTCTTCAGCTTCCCATATGAAAAAGTAAGGCAAAGAGAATCCCCCTCCCTCCTTTCTAAGCACCCTCCCTTCTCTTTAGCTTCTCATCTGGGGAACATAGGAGAAGGGAATCCACCTCCCTCCTTTCCATTGGCAGAGGGGCGCCACTTTTCCTCACTTCTATGGCAAATCCATTTTTGGTGTTGTGCACCTCAAAATTGGAATGTGCATTACAATCAGTGGTATGCTAGATTCAAGTAAATATGGGTATTTAGTTGTATCGTGCATTTCCCTCAATTAATTGTGTTCAAAACAGTTCCCATAAAATAAATACAATAACCATAATTATAATACATCATAACACTACCTTATTGCAGTGCACTTAAAACATTTTTAGCCAGAAAGTGTTGGGTTAGAGGTCTAGTAACCACTAGAGTAGCTAACAAAGAACAGCAGGATTGTTGGACAAGTGGTAGAAAGCCTTTTCAAAATCAAAAGCCAAGTGCTACTTGCTTTAATCAGAAATCTGACAATATGAAGAACATAACATTAAAAGCATGAAAAGTACTACAAGCCGAAAGGATAATAATTAGCGGTATCAAATAGTAAGATCAGCGCTCTACTAGAATTATATAATTCACTAAGATATTGGAAGACTTTGCTCACATTAAAGTCACACAAAACAGAGATAAAAATACCAAGTTCATCACATAATAGTCACCATGACATAAGAGTCGCACCCCCTTTTTTGATACCAAAATTGGTATTTTAATATTCTTTATGTAATAGTCACACCTTTGATTTAGACATCCTCCCCACTGTAAACACTAGTGTACCCTTCCATTTGTCTTTCTGCCCAACCCTAAAAAACGTTACCCAGTTGCCACCTCCTTTCAGCAAGTGCACTTCACTCACTCACTTTCCCATCCATCCATCTCCTAACCAACACACCTGCCCATCAGCTAGTGCTTCAGTTTCTCACCCATCCATCTGCTTGGCCATCCATCTGCCCATCAACCCATCTGCCCAAATGCTTCACTCACTTGCTCACTTGCTCACCCCCTGCCTACTCACCCACTCACTCATGCTCATGCCCACATTCTCACCCACTTCCTCACAAACTCAACCAGATGCTCGCTCATCTGTTGCCATGGCATTAAAGTAAACAAAAAAAACCTGCTGGGTAGGTACGTGAATTATTCCTTCCTTTCACGTACACCTGGAGCTGCACATGGGACTTAATGTCTCTCAAGGCAAGTAGTTAACTTGAACCAAAACACTAAAGAGTCTTTATTTGTAGTCAGCGGAGATTTATAGCATAGTGTCTGACCTTGTTTGCTGCTCACTGCTTTAATAATACACTTGAGTTCTGGCTTTAATCCAAACTCCTTTGGAGGCTTTATTCTTTATTCATTGCTATATACAGCTATTTATACATCATGTCTGCTATCACTATATCCAGATATATACACACAAAAACACACCAAGAACTGCAGCAAAGGATCATGGTGAGAAATCCACATGGCAAGTGAACATCATGGCAAGAGCACATCATGGTAAAGAGACCACATGGCAAAGAGAACCAAATGGAAAGAGGATGTCTACCACTTTTGTTTATACCCACAGGAACCAAAGGAAATGATACAATTCTTGCCATGCCCATCACATTGTCATGACTCAGCTGTCCCTCTAGGTCAGACCTGGGCAATTGCCGGCCCTCCAGGTGTTTTGGACTTCAAATCCCAGAAATCCTAACAGCTGGTAAACTGGCTAGGATTTCCGGGAGTTGAAGTCCAAAACACCTGGAGGGCCGGCAACTGCCCAAGTCTGCTCTACGTCCACATTGCCACTTGCTTAATGCTTCAGTGGAATGTGCTGTGATCACATGTCCATTAGAATTGTATTTTTCATACAATGGAGTTACATACAATGCATTTCTTGTTAACTCAGCATTATCTACCTGACATCATCCACCCTTATTCATACACAGGCAGGTTAGCAGATAGTGGGCAAGCAGGCAGATGGATGGGTGAGTGAGTGAAATGCCCTTGCAGAAAGAAGGCAGGCAAGTGGGTAAAGATATTTAGAGCAGGGAAGCAATAATATGTAAGTGGACACTTACATTGGTACAAAAAAAACTGGCATGATTTTTTCCTCGTTTAATAGTTACATACTCCTGCTTCGCAGAAAAAAGTGATTAAAAACTATGACTGTTATGTGATGAAATGCGGTAGATAGTGTTTCCTCAAAAGACAGAGAAAGCCCTTCTATTACCTGTGGTCCCATGTCCTGAGCCAAGAAAGAATATATTTATACCCATAGCTATTCCCCTCTTGACTACCTATAAGGAGCCAACAATAACAGTTATGATAGTATTAGCAATAAGTTAACAAAAACTATAAAAGGATATTATATTTTTCTGTCATTTCATAGTTTTCTATATTGCCAACTGTATTATTTTTTAAAGTCTGTCTTTATTTCAGTGTAATATGGGGACAATGTGGAAGAATAATTAAATAGAAAACCCAATTTACACTAATAACCTAAAAGGCCATAATTTAGTGCAGCAACTAAACACATTTGGATTATACTGAAATCAATGAAGCTTTAAGTATGGCTAATACAATAAAAGATTGTGGTATTTGTTTAGTGTGAAATAATTTGGTAAGATTAACTCATAATGGTACCAATTTAAAAAATACAGTCAAATATGTGAGTTTACAGGAACAAGAGTTTACATTTGTATTAGTATTTCTTTTGAAAAATACATCAGTTCTCTAGCTAGTATGAAATACAGAAATGTGATTGATACTTTCTGCAAATGGAAAATTGATAAAGAAACAGATTAATCTGTCCATTATCTACACTAGATTACAAATAACCAATTGGAAATGGCAGCAGAAACCACTGCCAGGTGTTGCTGTATTAACTTGGCATTTCTGTATATCCCAATATATACACTAATTTGTGCCTCCTTTCAGAAAACTCAGCAGGTGTAAATGTAATTGTTGGAATATTTGTGTTACTTGTAGAAAAAATTGACAAAAAATGACAAATTAGCACAGGGTTATTTATTAAGAAATTGCTTCATTTTGTGGCTTGTTTATTATTTTATTTGGTAGCCAACTCCTTCCTTTCTCTGTTTTGTACCCATTCAACAAGCCAGATAAAGAAACCAGGTTTTTTCTTGGCTTCCTTCTCTGGTTTATTGGAATGGAACTAGCTAAATAAAGGAAGCTTCCCACTGCCGGATAACACAATAAACAAAGTGTGAAATGAAGCACTGTGGTTTGCTTAGTTGCTCACGCAGCACCATATTTATCCACAGTAAGCCAGAATTTCTGTGGATATATGGTTTCTCATGGTGTGCAAACTAAGCTATTTCACATTAGTTATGCTGGCTCATGGGTCAATTTTTTAAAAAAACTTTTGATTCCAAAGCAGTAAATATCTGAATTGTTTTTATTCCAAAGCTCTATGTTACCTGAAGAGCTCCCTTTACACATGTCAGTATTACCTCATACTGAGATCTGTGAAACTGCAGAACATGCGAACCAGGGTTTTCCTAGTAGTGGCCCCACATTTCCGTAGTAATTATACAATTGTGTCCTAGTCAAGGTTTGTGAAGGATTGTATTTGGACTGTTATTACTGCATTTTGTGATCTCTCCTTTTCTGACTGATTTGTTGTTTATTTGTTCAGTTGCTTCTGACTCTTTGTGACCTCATGAACCAGCCCATGCCAGAGTTCCTGTTGACCATGGCCACCCCAGCTCCTTCAAGGTCAAGCCAGTCGCTTCAAGGATACCATCCATCCATCTTGCCCTTGATCAACCCCTCTTTCTTTTTCCTTCTGTTTTCCCCAGCATTATTGTCTTCTCCAAGCTTTCCTGTCTTCTCATTATGTGGCCAAAGTACTTCATCTTTGACTCTAATATCCTTTCCTCCAGTAAGTAGTTGTGCATTATTTCCTGGAGTATGGACTGGTTTTATCTTCTTGCGGTCCAAGGCACTCTCAGAATTTTCCTCCAACACCACAGTTCAAAAGTGTCCATCCTATTTCGCTCAGGCTTCCTTATGATACAGCTCTTGCATCCACAGGTTACTACATGGATTACCATTGCTTTAACTATTTGGACCTTCATTGCCAGTGTGATGTCTCTACTCTACACTATTTTATCGAGATTGGTCATTGCTCTCCTCCCAAGAAGTGAATTCTTCTAATTTCCTGTCTGCAGTAATCTTTGTGTTTAGAAATACAAAGTCTGTCACTGCCTCCATGTTTTCTCCATCTATTTGTCTCTTATCTAACTGATTACTGATTTAATAACCCCATACTGTCCCATGAGAACACTTAGATCTGAAGACTGGAATCTTCTAGCTGAGCCCAATGTCAAACAATACCACCTAACTTCAACACGGAGAAGGGTGTTCTCCATCATCACCCCAGTTCTCTGGAACGCACTACCCTCGGAGGTTCGGGCCTTGCGTAATCTGTTGGCTTTTTGGAAGTCCTGCAATTCAGCCCTATTCCGGCAGGCCTTTGAGTTGCAATGTGCTATCCCCTAGGCCTTGTGTTATCTCTTAGGAATTGTTTTATCCTTGTGGTTTTATTGCTGTTGTAGATTTGTTGTTTTATTGTGGTGCTTGATGTAAGCCGCCCTGAGCTGGCTGGGAGTGGTGGCCAATAAATCTAATAAATAAATAAAAATAATATTAATGGTACATATTAGTATCTATGTTATTGTTTAATTTTATTGTGACAATGCTTCATCAATTATGTGTTTACATAGTTGCATTGTTTCATTTTCATATTCTTTTGCAAAAATTATATACTACAGAAATATATATGTATGTGTGATATATTGGTGCTTCACATTTTATAAGTCTGCTGCTACATTAGACCATTACCAATAAGACAGAACAGCAAAAACATGGCACAGTTGTGGTGGCAAGCCTTTTCAAGTTAAAAAAAACCTAGGCACTGCTTGTTTTATTGATAAATCTGACAACATGATCGGTCACCTCCTCTCAGCAGCCTGCAGGATATGACCTGTCATGCCAGAATCATTGCTGGAAGGCAAGATGAGCCTAAGGTGGGTGGGACTCTAAGCTATTTTGCTGTTCAGATCCCCACAGTAGTCTAAGCACAGTTTGGCCAACATGTCTATCCAAACTGCTGGAAGAGTCAAACAGCTCAGTATAATCAATCAATGAAAAGCAACAAGGGTATACATGTGAAATTAACAATTAAAAAAGATGTAAGAAGGTTAGCACTAGTGAATGTACAGTGTGGTACATGTTACTTCTTGTTACTTGTGACTTACAAGTAATGAGCAAAATGTCAACAAATCACTAAAATTAACCCCATGTTGCTCCCCTAAAGCTTACAATAATGAACAAATACTACTTGTAACACCAAAATTGTCATATTCACATCTTTATCATTCCACCGCTGAAAAGGTTGACCACTGTAAAATGTTGTTCACTGTTCCAAAAAGTTATTGAAATGTATTACTTCCAAGCTCTTGGTGTGAATGCAACCTCCTTATCATTTTGGAATATGTAAGTACATAGCTAGGACAAAATGAAAGCAAGTTTACCAACTTGTAGTTCTTCACCTTATTTACTCAAAGTGATAAAAACAGTTTGCACATCCACAAGTAATTTATGAATAAGCTTTCTAAGTGCAGGTGAGTGTTGTTGTTTTTTTTAAAAAAAGATACGTGCTCTGTATACTTTCTATAAGACTCTACTGAAAATAAAGCAAATGTATTGACAAGTAGGCCCTAGCTTCCTGAGTAGAGATTCTGTCAATATTCTTGAGCTCCGGATTGTTGTTTTTTTTTTAAGGTAAAAGAATATGCAAGTTTGACAGTTGTCTGTTACTTGATGCATGGCACTACCACCACCATAGCACTTATTAACATTTGCACTTCAAGGAGTTACATTTGTATCTGCACATAAGATTTTGTTTCGCATGGAAACACATGGTCCCAGGAAAGGGACAGTTCGAAAGTGTTTAGATTCAAATTTGAATTAGCTGTTAACCTCCAATGACTCCTTTTCAATTTCTACTTAAAGGTTTTGCCAGCAATACCATCTTCTCTAACCTTTTGTGCTGTTCTTTGAGGCAATTCTGTGGCAAAAGGCTTCTTGAAGTCCAAGTAGATTATGTCTGTTGCATCATTTCTGTCAGCTGTCATTGTCACTCTCTTGAAGAAGTTAATCAGATTTGTTCAGCTTGACCTCCACTTTAAATGGCTTTGACCTATCTAAGTCTGTACCTGTTAAAATGTTCTCCAGTTTTGTCCTTACTCAATGATTCTGAAACCCTCTTCTGTGCTTTGCTTCCATTCTAAATATAGATGTCATATATGTTTTCATCATGTTTCTAGCATATTTCTCTTATTATCTTACCAGTGGGGAATTAAATGTCCCTGACATTGGTTTCTTCATTTCAGCTTTCTGTTTCAACAGAACAAGGACAGCAGGCTTTCCAATATGTCTTTGTTGTTCACTTCTTTTTGTTTTTCTCACAACTTCAAAACTTTTCATTTTCTTCTGAGACTACCTTTATGTACCCCTTTGTCCACATTTACTCTCTTATTTAGAGATAAATATATTCTGTCCATATAGCACCAACATTTCTTGATGTTCCTTAACATATATATTATTTTCTGTTTCTCTGAAATAACAATTAGCATCTTCTGATTCTCTCGAAGCAACAGTTAGTTGCAAATAGTTTTCTCCCTGGATACGAAACTATTAGAAACAAACCACAATAATTGCACCATATCCTATTGTATAAAGGCATTGATTAAATTTCCCCCTGATAATTATAGATGCTATATACCTTTTCTTACAAATAGTATTAACAATGAAAGCTTATTTTCCATTCCTGCTGGCTGAAAAGCTTTGGAATAACAAGTATCTGCACAATATGGTTTGTGCAGCACTGGTGTACTTGTATAGTGCTAGGATTACACTGAGATAATCTCACATCTAGTACAACAGCCAGAAATGGAACATGACTGAGAAGAATAGTGGGATTTACTTCCTAAACATTGTGAAAATATGAAAAGATTGTGGTATCATGCTGGTAAGAATGGTGATATGAATTAACATGAAAGTTAAAGATCATGCATCTTTCCCCTCAACCTACTGTATAAACAATATCAGAGCAAAGGATTAAGGTAATCTCATGGTACATTGCCAGGTATATATGCAATTCTATTTGAATAACCATATCTTATTTATTATTCTAACCCTCTCAGTCATTTTTCATTTCAGAAGGTTTGTTGATCATTCATCTCCACTCCATATACTCCTTTGCTTCATTTCTGCAGCTAGTGATGTACCAAATAATCAGTATGCAAACAACAAGCTTCAAAGTATGACTTTTGAAAATGTCTCCCAAGTTCTCCTTTGCAAGACAAAATATGGAAAATAGTATCTACATGAGCAAAATAAAATGTTCTTCCCTCAAACCCACTATGAGTTGTTCAGACAATATATGGCCAATTCCACAGCAGAAACGTTGCTTCCAGCCTTTAATCTGGCACAAGAAGAACCTGAAAAACTCCAGTGTTTTACATATTCACAGCTGGATCAGGCTGGCTCCTGAGTGAGCCAATGCCCACACATCAAAAAGACCCACTTTTGTGATCACATGGCTGTCTGCTGTATTGTGGCCTCGCCAAAAGTGACATTGTTAGCAAGGCTCTGCTGGAAAGCTTCTTCTGGGTATTGAAACAGCAGCAACAGCCATCAAGAGGACAGGGCAATGGAGCTGATGTCCTGTTGGTCAAGTTGTGTGGACTGCAAAACAGTTTTGGGCAATTCCACTCCTGTATATGTGTAGAGTCGTCATGGTGTTTCCAGGGCAGCTTTGATACAAACTACTCTAGATTATTTCACTTGGTGTAGATACCACAAAATTCTTCCTGCTTCAATAGCATGTAGAATTATTTCTTGCACAAGATTGTATAAACTATGCAGAAGTGAGTGATCATCTCTATAATTTTCCTTTCAAAAAGTTTTGTGCTTACTGCAAACAAACATCTGCTTCATTCTTGGGAGAAAATGAACACTGTTCATGAATGTTCTGTGTCCTTTACAACCTGCAGGTCAAACCTGCTGTGTACGTTTAGCCTGCAGAAGGCAAAGCTGAGAGGAGACATGATAGTCATGTACAAATATTTGAAAGGATGTTATAAGGAAGAGGGAACAGACTTGTTTTCTGGAGAATAATTTACTTATTTATTTATTTATTTATTATTTGGTTTTATATTCCGCTCCTCCCTGCAGGCTCGGGGCGGATCACAACAATAATAAAAGGTACAATAAAATATACAATAAAACATACAATAAAATTCAATAAAACCCAGTACACAGCCAGAGTGCCCGTAGCGTTTGGTTCCTAGCTCGGATGATGATATGCCCACTACAATTCTGGCTAACCAAATGCTAGCCTGAAGAGGGCAGTCTTACAGGCCCTTCGAAAAGGACCGAGTTCCCGAATCACCTGGACGTGGCTAGGAAGTAGATTCCAGGTCGTGGGGGCCACAACTGAAAAGGCCCGCTGTCTTGTACTGGATAAATGGCAGGAGCGGGGTGATGGAACAACCAACAAATTCTGCTCCTCCGAGCGCAGTGATCTCGGGGGAATATACGGGGTAAGGTGGTCCCTTAGGTACGCAGGCCCTAGACCAGGGGTGGGCAACTATTTTTTCCAAGGGGCCACACGAGAGCCAGAAAGTATTATGGAGGGGCGCCCCTAAAGGCGGAACTACATGCTAATCTGCATTATTTATTTATTTATTCACTTACTATATTTACTATATATTACACATCATTAATATTAACATATTAATATCAAGGAATATTCATATATTATTAGTATTAATATCATAATTATTATATTATAGTGTGTGTATATATATATATATATATATATATATATATATATATACATACAGTATATATATAGACATTATAATATATTGAAATTATAATATAATATAACATTAGGAGGGCCGGATAGAATCAGCCAAAGGGCCGCATCCGGCCCCCGGGCCTTAGTTTGCCCACCCCTGGCCTAGACCGTACAAGGCCTTAAAGGTTAAAACCAGCACCTTGAAGGCAATCCGGTACTCAATAGGCAGCCAGTGCAGTTGCTGAAGAATGGGAGTGATGTGCTCCCTTACTGGTGCTCCCACCAGCAAGCGAGCAGCGGCATTCTGCACCAGCTTGAGTTTCCGGATTGTCGACAAGGGAAGGCCAAATAGAGGGCGTTACAGTAGTCCAGCCTCGAGATGCATTACAGATCAGTCCAGTCCCTCAGAGGTGCCAGTCGCCTAGCCTGTCATAGATGGAAAAATGACGTCTTGCTAGCCATGGAGACCTGGGCCTCCATGGAATGCAGGGGGTCCAATTTGACACCTAAGCTCTTAACAAGGGATTATGGGCTAAGTTGCTCGCCATCCAGGGTAGGCAACCGGCACTCATCCAGCCCAGGGCGACCGGGCCACAAGATCTCAGTCTTCAACGGATTCACCTTCAGCCGGCTGGCACGCAGCGAACCAGTCACGGCTTCAAGGAATAGATGGAAACAATCGGGTACGGTGTCCGGCCTGCCGTCTATTCTCAGCAAAAGCTGGGTGTCATCAGCATACTGATAACACTCCAGACCAAAGTCGCGAGCCAGCTGTGCCAGGGAGCGCATGTAAATGTTAAATAATAAGGGCAAGAGGATGGCCCCCTGGGGGACCCCACAACTTAATGGGAGCCTCCCGGAGACCTCCCCCCCCACTCCACTCGTTGTCCCCGATACTGCAGAAAGGAGGTCACCCATTTAAGGGCAATCCCCCTAACTCCAGTCACGGCTAAACGGTGGGCCAACAATGCATGGTCTATGGTATCAAATGCTGCTGTTAGATCTAACAAAACAAGCAGGGCTGATCCGCCCTGGTCCAGCTGGCGGCGGTTGGTCGTAATGTAATGGCAAGCATGGTCTCCGTCCCATGCCCAATATGGAAGCCGGACGAGAAGGGATCAAGTCCAGCTGTGTCTTCTAAGAACTGCTGCAGCTGATCCGCTGCTGCCCTCTCAATTACCTTGCCTAAAAAAGGCAAGTTCAATTGGAGGGAGCCGAAGGGTCTAAATTCGGCTTCTTCAGCAGCGGTCTTACCATGGCCTCTTTCAAACTCCCTGGGAACACTCCTTGCTCAAGGGAGCTGTGGGTCTTGTAGCCCCTCCCGGCAAGATCTAACAAGCCAGGAGGGGCACAGATCGAGGGAGCAGGTAGTTGGTCTAGCTGCAGCAAGTAGCTTATCGACAGCTGCTGCGTCCAGCAGTTGGAAACGGGTGAAGGTGGGCCCGCCGAGTGGCGGCGGAGTCTCGAGTTCACTTACTGTATCAAGAGTGGCTGGGATATCCCGGCGGAGCGTCGAGATCTTGTCGGCAAAATAGTTCTGAAAAACCTCAGCTGTAGGAGCCAAACCCTTATCATTTGGGACAGTCGAAATTGTTGTCAATGACCGAATTATTCTAAAAAGTTGAGCTGGGCGTGAACTAGCCGACTCTATCAAGGAAGGGTAATGGACTTTTTTGGCTTCCTTGATAGCTTGCTCATAAACATCCTTGAATTGTTTATAAGCCGATTTCGATGCTCCGTCACGGAGGCCCCGCCACACGTCCTTTAGCTGTCTTTTCCTCCGTTTCATCGCTCGTAGCTCCTCGGTGAACCAAGGTGCGCGATTTCTACGGGGGATGAGAGAGCAGCTGGGGGCGATCTTGTCTAAGGCTGTGGACAAGGAAGTGTTCCAACAGTCCACCTGCCTATCGACCGAGTCGCTGGGGAGCTCCAACCCCCTCAGAGCATTCAGGAACCTAGTGGGTTCCATAAGTCTCTTCGGGCGAACCAGAATAGGTTCGGCACCCTTACTGGGAGGAGGGGCCACCTCAAGCCGGACTTCCAGGACACTGTGATCCGACCATGAAACCTCTTCTATGGAGGTTAGGGTCACTTGGATTCCGGCCACGAAGATCAAGTCCAGGGTGTGCCCGGCCTGGTGTGTGGGACCGGTCTTGCAGAGTGAGAGTCGTAGTGTCTCCATGGTGGACACCAGGTCCATGGCTGCTGTTGAAGGGGAGGTGGTGTCGGCGTGGACATTGAAGTCCCCCAAGACAATAAGCTTAGGGAACCTCAATGCCCACTCCGAGACCATCTCCAGCAGCTTAGGCAGACTCCCTGCTGGTGCGTTGGGTGCTCGGTACACCAGCAGGAAGGCTACACTCTCACTAAGGTCCCACACCAGGCCAGCACACTCTATTCCTGGGATGTTCGCGGTCGGAACCGTCCTGGAATCAAAGTTGTCTCGACTGAGAATGGCCACCCCTCCCCCCCATCTCTCTGTCCTCATCTGGTAACTGGCAGTGATCCCCGGGGATGCTAACTCGTGCAGGAGGACCTCGTCTCCCTCCTGTAGCCATGTTTCAGTGAAACAGGCTAGATCTGCCTTCTTTTCCAGGAGGAAGTCCCTGATGGTCCCCGTTTTATTGCGCACGGATCTAGTGTTCGCCAGTACCAGAGTTGGAGGAGAGTTAGTTGGAGTCTCCCCATCTGAGTGCCTAGGGATAGCTCGTAGGTCAGAAGGGGGACGAGTCTTCCACGACTCATCCTCCTTCTCTCATAAGGCCTACGTCTACCGTCCCAATTACCCCTTCCCGAGATCACTGGTATCTCCCTCCCCTGCATATCATCCATTGACAGTTCACTTAAGTATCCAGCCTTCTGCCCGCCCTCCGAAAAGGGGGGGCGTATCGGTTTAGTCCATCATCACTTTGACTAAATCGGCCTGATGGCAGAAACAGCTTAGCAGGGCTCCCTCCCTCAGCCCCTATAGGGTTTTGTTGTAGTCCTATGGGTGGTAATCTCAGATCCGGGGACAGTGATGGTTTGGGGCCAGCAATCAACCCTGTATCAGGGGATGCAGGCCTGGTAATGGGCGCGGAGCCGGTAGAATGTCTACGGCCCCAGCTGGAAAACCCCAATCCCCAAAAGGTCCTGGATCTGAATTTTATTTTCTTTGCTTTTGCCGGTGACCTGGTGAGACAGCCCACTCCAGGGGCAATTTCTCTCTGGTCCTCTGATGATGAGCCACATCCCAGGGTTTTCTCATCATGGGTAGGGCCAGAGGCAGATGGAACTCCTGAGTCCCTCAGCTCCTCTAGTAGTTGGATCAACAGTGGCTGGGCCCTCGGATAGTCCTGCTATGACACAGCAGCCAGTTCTGGTGGAGTTGATGTAACGCCTCCGTCCTGGTGGTGGCGCTGAATTTCTTCTTTCCCTGGCAAAGTGGAGGAGGGCGGGGTTTCCGCTGTCGCACTGGGCGCGTCGGAGGGGGCCGGAGTTGGAGGTGGATCGTCACCTCCGCAGCTATGCTGACGCCGCCTACGTCTCCGACGGCGCTTCCGGCGATGTTTCCTCCTCCCCTCTCCCATCTCTGAGGGGCGGGGGGAGGGGGAGCCACTGGCTCACCTTCCTGCACTTTCGTGTCATCTGGGGGAGTGGCCAGTGTGGATCTCCTTTTCTGGCGGCGGTGCTGGTGGCGCGTGCATCTGCGCTTTAGCGTCTCTCCCCCCATGTCTGGGGGGGGGGAGACGTGTGCTCTTCCAGCACATTTTCAAGGCCACACACCATTTTGCTTCGGGCCTCCAGCTCTCTTCTAGCTGAAAGTGATGGACGCCTCGGCCGGAGACCCTCCTGTCGCTCCAGGACCCGCTCTATGTCGAAGAACTCCTCTTCCTCCAGTTTCAGCTCCGGGTGAGGCCTCGGCGAGCCCCGGCAGGCCGACCAAGGGCAGGATCCTGGGTCCAGGCCAGCCTGGGCAATCGGGCAGCTGGTTCCAAAGAAACAACCCATCTGTGAGGACGCTCCATCTTCCGAACCTCTCGAAAGAAGGTTCGGAGGAGAGCCCGGTTCCATCGCCGCCCCTCCTGGCTCCTCCATGGGCCCATCGACCCACGGTAGGTCTCCCGTTGGTGTTTCTGGGCAATCCTCCGTCTGTAGATCCATGAATGGTCCCAGAGGAGGTCCGGGGAGGCTTGGCGGTGGTCTGGGGTGGTATCATCTCCTTTTGCACAGTCCGGGGTCACCGTGGTGGGTTGGAAGGCTGCAGTAACTAGCTGCAGCCGCTCACCAAACTTCTTAAACTGCACCGAAAGCTGATCGAATTCCTCTCGGAGCTGATGTAAAGTTACTGGTTCTGGTGTTAAAGATGTTAAAGATGGGTGTCGCACAGCTTCTGGGGGGTCCAGCTGAGGCACAGGCTCTTTGAGTGCCCTTTGTGCCTTCAACTCGGCCTCCAGGCCCAGGCAGAAATTATAGAAATCCCAACCTGTTGAGGACCCACACCGACCTCCTCTAGAGGCCGGGGGTCTACTGCAACTGATAGCTGGCCTGTTTTTTGGACTAGTCTGGCATCAGTTGCAAGTTTTGGCAAACCCAGGAGGAGCGCTCCTGCAAGCTGCTCGTGCACCGGCGCCATCTTGCATCTTGAATAGGACTCAGAGCAGTGGGTTCGAATTAAAGGAAAGATGATTCTACTTTAATATGAGGAAGAACTTCCTGACTATAAGGGCAGTTCAACAGTGGAACTCACTGTCTTGGAAAGTGGTGGAAGCTCCTTCCTTGGAGGCTTTTAAATAGAAGTTGGATGGCCATCTGTCAGGGGTACTTTGTGCTTTTCCTGCATACCAGATACCCATGTGGTCTCTTCCAACTCTATGATTCTATGACTTTAATATGTGCTCACTTTTGCCTTCAGGATTATAGCTTAACTGTATTGAACAAGATAAACATGCAATTACAGAGTTTTAAAGCAACTGATTTGTATGTAGTTTTTCACTGTTCTCAACAAGCGTTGGGAGTCTGAAGCAATACAGCAGGATGAACACTTGGTTGACCTCACTTTCTTGCATTCTTTGATACAAATACTTTCTGAAGACAAAAGCCGATATTACTCCTTACTATGCCTATATTTATCTTGCTGTCCACAGGCAACCTTCCAAATCAGTGCAGAGGCAAGTATTCCAAACTCCAGGCTGCACATGAGGACCAGCGCCAATGAAGAGGATATGTATTTTCAATATCCTTTTCGTGACATGCATGGACAGAGAATTTAATTGTTTTCTCTTTGCTATAGTTGTTCTTGTATATTGTTGCTACTTTCCCCCCTAGACAGCTTGTACAGGCTATTTAAGTCAGCCATGCACCCTCAGTTACCTATGATTTGCTATCTACTAGGCATGTTTTAGAATCCTAAAATCGGGATTCTAAAATCAAATGGGGGGGGGGATTGTTTTTTTGATTAGTATATCAAAGACTTACAAAAAAATTCCCAAAAATTTCAGAAATGTAACTTAATTACTTACGAAATTCGTTAGTAGTTCTAAAGTAGGCAAAGCAGGGAAACAGGACTGATACTGTTTTAAACACAGGCAAATCAAGGGGCAACATTTCCCTTGGTTTCCTTGCAGGGAGATATAAAGCATTAATATATTATTATTATTAATATTATTAAAGGACAGGGTTCCTTTGCAGGGACACATATAATGCATTAATATATTATTATTATTAATATTATTAAAGGACAGGGTTCCTTTGCAGGGACACATATAATGCATTAATATATAATTATTATTATTAATATTATTAAATAAATGCCTAGGCCTACCTCTGGTGCAGGCCTTGCTAATCTGTAGAGTTCTCCTCACTCCATCTTTTTTCCCCATTCAGTTTTACCATAGCAGTCTAGGACCTCCGTTGGAACTCTATGGCTTTTCTTGATTCTGAACTCTTCCTTCTCCTCTCCGTGCTCTTTTCACTCCTGCTGCCCTTCTCTCAGCAGTTCTTATGTCCTCCTACTCTGTTCTTCTATCTAAACCCCCTTCCTGGGGGTTTAAATCACTTTTTTCGTCAGTCCTCCAGCCCCTCTAGGAGTCCCGATTTCGGGCTCTCTATGGTTTCCGGCTCCCTTTTCACTTCCTGGAGGAGGCCTTCCACTCTAATTAGGCTTCAAGCATGGAAAGGCCCCGATTTCACTGTGAGTTATGTCTGCAAAGCTATGTTGGGGGGAAATTTTCCTGTTGGGGGACATCCGAAATATTTAATAATCTAACGAAATTTTGGGCCCAGGGAGTGCGTAAAGAAAGTCCACTTCGGGATTGGCCTTGCGATCCGTATAAACTTGAAAGGCCCATTACATACCTAATCACTTACGATTTCTTTTAATTTCCGTTTCATTTTTCTCATGCCTACTATCTACAAGAAACAGCATCAAAGGTAACTAGTTAATAAAAGTTTACCTTATTTAATTCCACTCCTGTTGTCTGGTCTCTTATATACATGGTTTGTCATTAAGTAACTGTCCCACTAGCACTGCATTGCTCAAGTTGCACCCATGCCACATGGACTCCATACACTTTTTCTAACAAGAGATCCTATCCAGGATCTAAACATCAGACCTCCGGTATGACATTTGGTTGTTTTACTTTGCTTTGAACCCATCCAGACAGGCCTTTAACCCAAGACCTGTTTCAGATTTACCGGAAGCGTCCAAATGACTCTGCCTGTAAAATCAAATTAATTTGGGACAAAGAAGATAAACTCTGCTTTGTCCTGAATTAAATAGATACCCCATTAGATCCTGGCCTTTCTGAATGGCCCGGTTCTAATGGGATAGGGACCCTGTGGGGACAAACTACTGGTACTGTTTCAGGAATCACATTAGTCTGTCCCTACAGCCCAATTCACTTCTTTTTGTTCCTCCCTTTTAAAAAAGCCTCCTTCCCTTCAACAAGACAATGTTTCACCTGAGGAAACTGAACTCTTTTCACATTGAAACTTTAATGATTCATCTAATCTTATGAGTTCTTGTGTTCTGTTGCATTTGTCCATCTTTCTCTAATTATTGGTCAACATGTATACATTGTTTATATGACTGGCACACCTGGTTTCCAAAGATTCATGAAAAAATGTCAAGTACTAAGTTCCTACTACCATAGTGGTTTATGTGGAAGAACTATAATGTTCTTCAGTGTTGAAAAAGCAGTTGGGTGGCATAATATTAGGCGTTAACAGCACACTTCATCTGGATTAGTGAGAGTATCACCATGAAATTTAAAAACATGGACTTTGGAGTTGCTATGTTCCATGTTCTTAAGGAAATATTATTTTACAAATTTATTTAAGATTGATTTCAGAATGTCAATTTTTGTTATGAGATTCCTTTCCAATCTACAATAGAAATTAATGAAAATGTTGCAATCTATATGTTTGAATGGAAGTGGCAAAAAACACTGGTTGCAAAAATGGAAATGAAGAATTGATCTCTCTCTCACACACACAAAGTAATTTGGCATTGTCCTTTTGTTGTTGCTTTTAATCGTGCGTTAGTCTGTGTAGTTCTATGCAAACAAATTGTCCCAAAGTTTAAAAAAACCAATGAGTACAACCATTCTGAATCCATTGTATTCTTGCTCAGTGGGGAGAATATTGTAGAAGATATTCATTTTGAAATAGAAGGATGAAATGGGAAAATATTTACATCCCTACTTGAATAGTTCCTATGGTGACTGAAAACAGATGTTGGACAACAAAAGATGTGAGAGTTATCCTACACGGGAAATGAATGTTGAGCTGCTTTTTTTTCTCCTTCTACGCCATTTTTCCATGCAGAGGAATTAATAGTTTCAATAGTTTCTTTGACAGAAACAGTTGCTTGTGGGAAGGAACTGTGGGGCAGTTTATGTGAACCAACTCCACCACTCAATTATCCATAGTGCCTATCTTCAAATATGTCCTCCCTGCATTCCCTTATAAAGTAATGTTTCAATTTGGATTATTTTGAATGCAGACTAGATGATTCCAAGATTTGTTCAGAGTTGGTGTGAATAGCTCTGGTCAATCTCTGGAGCAGCAACATGGCCATGGCAGTTGACATGATCGTTCCTGAATGTCCACTCTCACAAGCAGAGCCATAGCACTCAGGTACACCAAAGAGCTGGAGGCAATGAAGCAGGTGAGAAGGGGACTACAGTGCTGCTGATGGATGACTCATAATGAATCTGATGAACACAAGTTAGTGCTTACTTGAAAGCCTACTCCGTGGCAATGCAGGCAACAAAAAAATCTTACAATGCTACCAACATTGCTTCTGCAGAAAACCATCCAGCCGAGCTGTTCCACATGGTCAGAGGGCTTTTGAATCCTAATTCTTTGAGTGGGATCCCCGACCAGTCGACAGTTCATGGTGAAAATTTTGCTTGGTACTTTGCAGACAAAGTCGCTCAAATCTGTTCTGACCTGGATGCAGATTTGAACATAGTTTCCATGGATGTATCTCGGGCACCTGCTCGTCCAGTTTTGATAGATTATTTTCAGTTTGTTCAGCTGGAAGATGTGGACAAAATCCTTGGGGATGAGAGCCTACAATGTGTGCTCTGGACCCCTCCTCTTCCTGGCTGATCAGTCAAGCCAGAGAAGGCCTGGTGGAGTGGGTGAAGGTGGTGGTGAAATTCCAATGAGTCTGAAAGAGGTGGTCATGAGGCCATTACTAAAAAGCCATCACTGGATCCTACTCAAATGAACAATTATTGGCTAGTGTCAAATCTCCTTTTCCTAGGCTAGGTTTTGAACGCATAGTGGCTTTGTAATTCCAGAGTTTCTTGGAAGAAATGAGTTATTTAGATCCTTACCAGTCTGGCTTCTGGACTGGACATGGAATGGAAACTGCTTTGGTCCCTTTGGTGGATAACATCCACAGAGAGCTCAACATGGGGAGTCTGTCCCTGTTCGTTCTTTTGGATCTCAGTGGCTTTTAATACCATCAGTCATGATATCCTTCTGGGCTGATTCGCCAGGATGGGACTAGGAGGCACAGTTCTGGAGTGGCTCCGGTCCTTCTTAGATAATGTAGTGCTGGAAGACCCCTGTTCAAACCCCTGGCCTTTGTCCTGAGGGGTCTGTCGTCCCCCCCCCCCAATGCTCTTTAACAGCTACATGAAACTGCTTGGTGAGATCATTAGAAGTTTTGGGGTGCAATGCCACCTCTACACAGATGACACCCAACTTTATACTCTTTTCCACCCAATTCCAAGGAAGCCATCCCTATCTTAAACCAGCGCCTAATGACAGTAACAAACTGGATGAGGGTGAACAGACTGAAACTCAATAATGAAAGACAGAGGTCCTTCTGCTCAGTTGGAAGGCCAAACAGGGTATAGGGTTATAACCTGTGTTATATGGGGTTACGCTCCCCTGAAATCATAGGTCTGCAGCATGGGTGTTCTCTTGAATTCATCACTGACTTTGGAGGCCCAAGTGTCAGCAGTGGCCAGGGGAGCCTTCACATATTTAAAACTCATGCGTCAGCTGTGTCTCTACCTTGAGAAGTCTGAACTGGCCACAGTGGTCCATGCCCTTGTCACATCTAGACTGGATTACTGCAATGTGGTCTATGTAGGGCTACCCTTGAAGACCATTTGGAAGCTTCAGCTGGTTCAAAGATATGTGGCCAGGCTGCTTACTGGAACACAGTTCAGGGAGCGTTCAATCCCCCTGTTGCGATAGCTCACTGGTTATCAGACCGCCACCAGGTGCAATTCAAGGTGCTGGTTTTAACCTTTAAAGTCCTGAATGGTTCAGGCCCAACCTATCTGTTCAACTGCAAAGAACCCCAAATACACTTATAAACTGATGGGATCAAAGCTTTCTGAGACAAACCAGGAAAGGGATCTTGGGGTTTTGGTGGACAGCTCAATGAAGATGTCAACCCAGTGCGCTGCAGCAGTGAAAAAGCAAATTCTATGCTTGGCATGATCAGGAAGGAGTCGAAAATAGGTCGGCAAATGTTGTATTGCCTCTCTACAAATCTATGGTGAGGCCACATCTGAGTACTGTGTACAATTCTGGTCACTGCACCTCAAGAAGGATATAACGGAACTGGAAAAGGTACAAAGAAGGGCAACAAAAATGATCCAAGGAATGGAGCAGCTCCCTTATGAAATCAGGTTGCAACGCCTTGGTCTTTTCAGCCTTGAAAGACGGCGTTTAAGAGGTACACAAGAACACAGTAGGAAGCAACACATTGATCAATATCAAATCATGTATAATATAGCCAATATGCATTCAAGTGATAACATCAAGCCCACTTAGGCATTTAAGAGGTGACTTGATCGAAGTGTATAAAATCATGCATGGGATAGAAAAGGTGAATAAAGAAAAATATTTTCTCTGTCACACAACACTAGGACTAGGGGGGCACTCCTAAAGCTCCAAGGTAGGAAAGTTGGGACTAATAAAGGGGAAATATTTCTTCACCCAGAGGGTCATTGGGTTATGGAACTCACTTCCAGAGGAGGTTGTGACAGCTGTCAGCCTGGACAGCTTCAAGGCAGGATTAGACAGATTCATGGATACCAAGGGAATCAGTAGTTACTGAAATGGACATCCAAGTGCCACCTCTGTGTTGATGGAGGCAGGCAGGATTTCCCCGGGTGCTGGTTGTGGGGGGTCGGGAGCAGGTGAGGGTTTTGCCCTCCTTTCTGCTGAAATCCCTGTGTACAACTAGTGGGCCACTATGTGACACAGAATGCTGGACTAGATGGGCTGAGGCCCGATTCAGCATGGCTCTTCTTATGTTCTTATGTTCTTATCTCCCGATATGACTGCCCAAGTCCTACAATCCTCTGGAAAGATCGTGATCTCAGTCCCACCCCTGTCTGAGGTGTGGTTGGTGGGTATAAGGAAGAGGGCCTTCTCAACAGTGGCTCCAGGGCTCTGGAACTCCCTCTCAAAGGATATCAGAATGGCCCCCTTCCTGCTTTCCTTCAGAAAGCAAATAAAAACTTTCCTATGGAGGGAAGCTTTGAGGAAGGCAATGGCCAATGAGCAAGTATGTTAAATGACAGTGGATTTTGACTTTAGGGCAATGAGTTGGCGCTGGTTTTTAATTATAGATGGTTATTGATTTATAATGTACTGTAGATTTATATGATGTCTTAAAATTTTTGTATCTGTGATTTATATTTATTTTGAGTTTTTGTATTGTCTTAGATTTGTACGGCATTGAATTGTTGCCAAGTGTTAGCTGCTCTGAGTCTCTCAATGAGGGAGAGAAGGTGAGGTATAAAACAAAGTAAATAAATGAATAACATGTGTTACCAAGCAGCAGCTAGTAAAAATAATGTGAGTGCTCCATAGACATTCACAAGAAACATCCATTATTCACAGATGCCAGTAGCTTATGAAAAAGGACAGTGTTGGCTTTGGGAAACAGTGGTTCAGATCTCTGTGGGATATCTATTCTTTCCATCTATTTTGCACTGCAGTTGTTCAGTAGAATGTGTGCCTTGTACCGTGCTGTTTAAGTCTCAGAGCATCCCTTGTGCCCAAATGAAGTTTTCCAGCCTAATCGTTATGAAAAGGTCCCACTACTTTAAAAAACATGTATGATCTTTAAAGTTTCACCATCTTCCTTTTCAGAGAGGCTTACAGTACATTTTAGAAACATGCTCAATCAGGGTTTTAATGACCAATTAGGGAAGCAATGGTGTTGATCAGTTTGCCATAGGTCCATGGTGATCTTTTTTTGTCAAGAATTAGGTGGTAAGAAATGTTGGTATGCTGGGGAACCTTCAGGTTTGCAAAACACTTCAGTGCTTAACTTTAAGCACCTTCATAGCTAGCTTAATGGATCTAATCATATGTTCTGTGCTCCCTCTGCTGGTTTAGTACACAGCAATGTTTATGAGAAATGCCCAAATATGGGCTGATTAGCTTAATGTAGGTGGTAAGACAAATGTATTGAGGCATAACCAAGTATGTCTCATAGGTTGTTGGAGAATATAAGACAATGATTTTGCTGCCAGCTCACATATCAAAACTTTCTCACTACTGAAAGGGCTTCTGCCTCTTTTTTGTACTCCAATGGCACCTTCAAACACAATGACTTACAGAATTCTGCATTTAGCAAGTTTCCCTCTCCTCTTAATTTCTTAGTGCATTCTTCATTTTGTTCCTTTGTCCCTTGATTTTTGAGCTATTTCAAAATAAACTCCACATCCACTGTGGAAATACACAAATTGCAGAATGAACATCAATGCAGCTGCTGAAAAAAAAGGCATGCCTATGTGTTTACTATTCTAAAATCGGGAATCATGATATTATTGGTATTTTTCCCTGATAGCCATAATTAGGAGGAATACATTTCTCTCTTAGAGTAGGCAACATGCTTTGTTTGGAGTAGGTTTAAAAGTAAAATAAAAGTTGTGATGTTGCAAATATAAAAGGCATCAAACTAATATGAAGCCAGTTGTATTTGGTCGAAAATAGAACCATTGACTTTGTTTGTTGGTTTTATCAAACTGTTTCTTAATGTATAGCTGAGAAGTTTCTGTAGAGGGAAAACAAAGCAAAACAAAGTCTATTATACTTCTAAGTACTCTGAAAGAGCAGAACATCTTCAAATAATACAATATAGCACCACATCAAAATGTATCTATTCCTAAACTAATTTAAATGCCAGATTTTACTGTATCTTGAAGTTCTGCAGTATATAGAAAGGTGTTAACTTTCTTTCGGGCTTTTTTTACCATACTACCATTCTGAATGTGTTATTCTGAATGTGTTATACATTGCTTTAGGGTTAACAGTTGGAATTTAATCATGAAGGTGGTATTATGATAGGGTTACTGTGAGTTTTCAGGGCTGTATGGCCATGTTCCAGTTGCATTCTCACCTGACCTTTTCCCCACATCTATGGTAGGCATCCTCAGAGGTTGTGAGGTCTGTGAAAACTAGAGAAGTGGGGTTTGTGACAGGCAAAACCAATCTTTTAAGCATTAAAATTGACAATTTTAGCTGTCTTATTTTTTTCCTTAACGTCATTCTAGGAAATAGTGGATCCCACCTTTAGAAATCAGTCATAGAACAGTGCAAAAATTGAACCACCTGAAATATTAACTTCCCTCAATTTTAGAAAGAGGAAAAGACTTGAGGTACATTTTAATAGTAATCTGTGAAAATTCAACCTGCTACTTCATTTATTTTTAAAGGGGATTTTCTGTTAAAGTCTTCTTGATACGACATGTTGAGAATTCCACTATTACTCTTTGTTTATGATCTCATACTGGCAACTATAACATAAGGAGAACTAAATCACTCAACTTATATTTATATTGCCTTCATTTATTCAATGAAGGATTCAGGGCTGTTTCAGTCTTGGAAAACATTCCCTTCCTACATGTAGCAGGAATTCCAGTGCTCTTCTGGCACATATTCTTGCTAACCCCAATCAATTAATTCTCAAGCCTCCATAGTGTAGTTATGTAACAATGTCTGCATGACAGGACCAAGATCCACACTATTGTTTGTTAGATTCCCTGTGGATAAAGAAAGGGCAAATGCATCTGATTTTTCCAGGTGTCTTCATAAATTTATAGCTCTTCTTTACATCTAATTCACTTCTTAAAGAAGAAAAGAAATTGAAGTTCAAAACAACTCTTATGATTTATAGCCTTTAAAAAAAACCACCCACCTTTACACTATTTTATGTAGGAGTTCAAAAGGCAGAGACATTTGAAAGGCAATGAATTTTGAAATATGCAGAGGGAAAAAGTACTGGAAACAAGGCATCCATGGATTCTTACTGCCAAATGTTACTCCTTTCACCATTGATAGCAGTCTTCTATAGCCCTTCCCTAAGACTCTTAAAACAACAGACATTATCCCATGTAGCTTTTGTTGCCTTTAAGATAAGTGGACTCGGATTTTTAAAAAGATAAGCAAGAATGCACATTTCCATCAGTAAACGAAATGCTCCAAGAAAAGGAAGGAGAAAAAATCATATGGGGAAAATATCATTTGCACAAAAGAGAAGCTGGCCCATTTCTCTTTCTAAATATTATACAAATATTTGTTTCCTATGTAGAATTAAGCCTGCTGCACCAACAGACAATGGCATCTGCTAGCTCTGCTCCCTACCCAATCTGCAAGGAGCACACATAATAAGCCCTGAACATCATTTCTGTTTTCCATTCCCAGTCTCTATTTCTCTCTGACAGTGATTTCCAACCTTTGGTTCTCCAGGTGCTTGGGACATCAACTTCCAGAAGCCTCAGCCAGGTTGATCAACTTATGAGAATTCTGGAAGCTGAGGTCCAAAGTATTCGAAGGAGCAAAGTTTGTGAACCACTGCTCTATGAAGTTTTACATTAACACTTGTGCAATATTTCATGATCTGCCTCATGCTTCAGAACAAACAACATTTCTTTAAGAGTGTTGTGTGATTTCTGGGCTATATGGCCATGTTATAGCAGCATTTTCTCCTGATGTTTCATCTGCATCTGTGGCTGGCATCTTCAAAGGATCTGGTGACAGTCAAGCAAGTAAAACATACAGTATATACCTGTGGAATGTCCAGGTTGGGAGAAAAGAACCATCATCTGTTAAATTAGTGTGAAGGGTACAATTACCAAGTTTGGAAGTAGCCTGCCCTTTGTTCCCTTTGAATTGTTTCAATTTCCTTTGTCTGGGTAAGCCCTTGATTGCTTACTGTATAGAAACTTCCTGTATCTGGTGTTCCCTATTCACTGTCTTGCTTCTGGTGTTTCTCAATACAGGTAGCCAAATTTTGTTCATTTTCATGGTTTCTTTTTTCTGTTGAAATTGTCCATGTGTTTGTGGATTTCAATGGCTTATCTGCGTAGTCTGACAAAGTGGTTGTCCGAGTGGTCCAGAATTTCTGCGTTTTCAAATAATATTCTGTGCCCAGCTTTGGTCTATCATGTGTTCTGCTATGACTGGTTTTTTTTCTGGCTGACGTAGTCTGCAGTCCCTTTGATGTTCTTCGATCGATGTATGGACACTGCATTTGGTGATCCCTATGTAGACTTGTCCATAACTACACAGTATACGATAGACTCCTACTGTGGAGTCTATCCTTTGCCAACCATAGAATTTGTAGAATTTTCTTGGTCGGTCTGTAGATAGTTTCTTCATCAGCTTCCCTATGTGGTCAGTCGTTTTTTAATGTATGGTAAGAACACCTAACTGCTAGATGGCTCTTTATCTTTATTCCTGTGGCTTGTTCTAAATCTTGAGTCCCCCTTGTGGTACAGAAAAGTGGGGTATAAATAGGGTAAATAAATAAATAAATAATTGAAGAAGATGGGGTTCACAGAATCTGTTTGCACAGTCCACCAGAGTTTTGATTGTTCTCCTTTCTGTCCTGGATGGGGATGAAAGTTTTACGTAGATATGTATCGACAAGTGTAGGTTTTCTGTACACTGTGTAGCCCAATTGTTGGTTTGGTTCGTGGGTGACTAGGACATCTGAAAATGTCCTAAAGTTCCAAATTATATGTTAGGGTGGATATTGTTTATTTATTTATTTACTTACTTACTTTATTTATATTCCGCTTTTCTCACCCCGAAGGGGACTCAGAGCGGATTACAGATACACATACTTTAGTAGACAATTCCTGCTGTTTCACAACCACACATATAAACAAGAGGCAAACTCTGGCCACCGGGGGAGCTGATGCACACCTCATTTCTCAATGTTTCCAGCGTCCCTTGTTGTTCTTCCGCATTCCTTTAGCGTTCCTGGAGTTCTTTAATGGCCTCATAATTCATGCAAAATTTGCCGCCCCGCTTAATGTGGTATCTTTATCACCTACTTGACAGATGCAACTGTTTTTCGGGCTGCAAAGGTCGACAGCAGGCTACACTTAAAGGTCGAGCACCCACCTCGACCCGGGCAGGCCTCGAACTCATGACCTACTGGTCAGAGAGATCTTATGCAACTGACACTTAGCCAGCTGTGCCACATACCTGGTGCTATTGTTGCTATGATTCAAAAGCTTGTTTGGATCTTCTTTTCAGTGGCTCTAAATGGGGAAACATAGTTTAAATTTTAATTAAATGTTTGTTATTAATATGCCTACTTCCACATAGCACAAAAAAACAAAGATTTGTGTGGCACCTTAAAGAACAGCAAGTTCTATGCTTTTGCAAAATTAAGTTTTGCCAGATGTATGCACCAGCTGATCTATCCGATGAAGCAATCCTGAATCCATGAAGACATGGTTCAACTAATCTCTCTGGCATTACTTCGCAAATGAAGATTCTTTGGAAGGACTCATCCCATGCCTTTCACAAGCGTGTTGGAAGTTGATGTGTCCTTCGAGCCTGTGCAATGGACTTTTCTGGTGGAGGGCAGCATGCACAGAACTGGCCTCACCCTTTAAACCAAAGGTTCATCTGCCGGGGCCTAGCAAGCTTGGACAGTGGCAGCAAGGTCCTCAGGTCATAGGTTTGATTAGAGTTTCCTTCTCTTAGATGGTTGATCTTACTGGGTTAGACGAGCACCATCTGCCCGGGTTTGAATTTAGAGTTTTCCTTCTCTTCGGATGGTTGCCAAAGGGCTAGAGAGCCCATCCTGCCCATTGACGCTCTTTGTCGGACCCTTTGGTTGTGACCTGTCTAGCATGGGAGGCCCTACCAGTGACTATTATGCCACTGTCAACATAGCTCACAACTTCATTAGGGTACGCAAGTCCCCCACAACAAGGGGTGTCACAAACCCTTTATTGTTTTTGCTACAAAAGATGAATATGACTCCCCATCCCACCATCCCCATCTAGATATTAGATGATAGAAGATCTCTAGACTACTCTCATTGAAAGAATAGCATTTGAATGTCAGGCTAAAGCATTTCGTGAAAGATTAGTGATATGAGGAAATCTTGCTAAATAAGTTGTTCTGATAGGGGTTTTTATTTTTGTTTGTGTGTTTGTTTGTTTGTTATGAATAGGATGTTTGTCAAGAGTGAGATTTCTGTCCTCTGGCATGAAAATGACATTTGTGCAAAATGTGGGGAATAGATTATTTCCCCTTAATGAAGCAAACTACATAGAAGTACTGGTAGACTCATCCTTGCACTTAAAAGTTCATGGAACAAAGGAACAGTTATCATAGATCAGTAATGAAAGTTGCACAGTTTATACAACTCACAATTGCTATCAGAAATGAAAAGGTTGTCTTAAGACAGGAAAAAAAGTCTTGCTGTCTCCCAGATAAGAGGAAACATTTTGTGGTTTCTCATATTTGCATATGAGAAGAAAATAAGTAAAGATTTGTACTTCTATCAATATCATGGAATTTTGTATACCACAAAACTTCTGCAGATTAAAATCACATTATTCAAATGGATTAGAAAAAAATAAAGCTAACATGTAACATAGATGCCACAATTTTTATTAACTATTTGGTAGTTCTCTTTTTTTTAAAAAAAGTTTTAAAACAGCTAATATGAATGACATTAAAGAAGAGTACTAATTAAAATTTGGTTGCAGCTAATTGTACTCAGTTTTATGAAGTTTGCTTTACCCACAGCTTGGCCTCTTGACAAGTGTTAAAGATCAGCAGCTGAAGAAACAGACTGATATGAAAGTTCCACACCTGCATGGAGGGAGTCATTCATTTCTGCAGAGAACTTTGTCCTTTAGCTATAACACAAAGTTTTCTTTTGGTAAATGTGTCCTACTACTATTTCCTGAGTAAACAGTGACAGTAATTAAAGCTATTTTGTCTCCTCTAAGCAAAGTGAACATCAGTAATAAAGTTGGGGGAAAATACAGCCCACATTTTAATTGGCTAGATTTGTAGTTCTTCTACTGTGTAAGATGAAATGTTGGCAAATGAAGAAAGAGGTAGTAAATTCTTATTATTGCACAGGAAATTGCTTCAGCGCTTAGTTTTAAATGCAACTCAAAGTGAAATGTTATTAATGAAAAGAACTCACGACAGGAAAGGTTTATTCCTGTAAGGCATAATGGAACTCCATTTGATTTTATTATATAGTTTTTTGTGCTATGGATACGGCAGAAAATTGTTTACAAATGAGGAAAACATGGACATTTCTTTTCAAACAAAATAGTTGGAGGGGGGCATTTTGGACTGAAGCAACATAACTTTACACAAATGGTTGGCCATGGTACCAATAAAATATAAAAATCTGTGCCCACTTGGCTTGATCTGTGTATGTTCTTTCCAATTAAGTCTCATTTGAATTCAGTGCTCTCTATACCAGGGCTCCAGCCCAGGCAATGTTGAGAAGCAAAACTTGTGTTCAATGTACATGTTTTCCAGAGTAGAAGAATATGTCAAATCATGACAATTAGAAAACTAGATAAAGTGTTTTCGTGTGCCAGAAATGTGGTTCTTATACACTTATTTGCTACAAAGCTTAAGCACAGGATTAGGTTGCTATGGTATCGATGCATTATATTTCTGATCCTGATCAGATCCTGATAAGACGAACTATAAAATACCTTAGCCTTTGATGTAAAGAGGAATTCCAGGAATTTTAAAAAGAATCCTAATGAACTACCATCTTCAAAGAAAATGTTTTTCATATGTACAGAACAAGCAGAGTCCCAAGTTCCAGTGAATATCACAGCTTCCTTTGTATTGCAATATGGTTGCTGCAGGTGATATTTCAAAGAAAGGAACTGGTAAAATCACCTCTGAATATTCTTTGGCTTAAAAAATACTATGAAATTCATAGTGTCACCATAAGTCGACTGGTAATTTAAAGGCATATATACAGAGATGTGGTTGTAAATTGTGATTCAACAATACCCAGGTTTAAAGAGCGAACTGGTATCAATATGACTAGGATTTCACACTTGTGCTGCAATCCAAGGAGCATTGGATTGTGGAATTTACTTTCGAGTAAACTTTTACAGCATTGTGCTATTGGAATGTATGACCTCCCTTAAAAGGGGTGCAGTCTTCTTTTTCTACAAACACACATGCCATATGAAAACAAGAAGCATGAAGTAATAGGCCATCATCATCATTGGCTATCACTCGTGGCCAAGTATGGTTGTCTTTTTAGGGCAGAATCTTGATGGAGGAACTGTAGAGACTTATTCTGGATCCACATGGTCTTCTGTTGTGGGGACATGCATCTCCAGGTGGAAGGCGGTCCCGAAAAGGGTTTGTTTAACAACACTTTCTACTTGGCACATTTCTACCTTTTGCTCTTTATTCATGCTTCTTCAAAATCCACAGCACTGTTGATAATAGCTGACCTTCAGTTAGAATGCTTGAGGACCAGGGTTTTCCAGTTCTCAGTGTTTAAGCTTAGCTTTAAGCCCATCTTTAAATCCCTTTTGCTAAGTAGCTTGTAGGTCTTCCTCTGAATAAGCATAGAGCACATTATCAGCAGCATATTCTATAACAGAAGTTGTTGCAACCTTACTTTTGGTTTTCAGCCTGCTGAGGTTAATAGGCCACATGTATCTATTCATGAGCAGGATCCAAGTTCTAACTTTTAAAACCTTCCTTCATCTTGAAATGTGGACTTATTAAGTGCAAGATGGCCTTCAAGCTAATCACAATCTGAACTTCCTTAGAAAATATTTCATGTGTGGCAACAAGAATGATTTATCCAACTATTGAATTTACAGTCTTGTGCTACTGTTTTATTTGCTAGATTTGTGGTCAAATGAAGGAAACAATTCTTGCTGTATAGGAAGAAGGATACTTGCAGAGAAACGGTAAAAGTTGAGTTGTCATGGGAATATTGACACATTTATGACATAATTAAAAATAATTATCATTGACTACTCAACATATTTAACTGATGGGATCAAAATAATAAATTAGATATTGATCTTAATAGTACTTCCCTATTAATTTTCTTTTCCATAGAAAGTTGACATACTTTCTATGTTATGTAGTAATAAATTAGAGTGATTGAAAAGACTTCCTGGACATCCATCTCAAACTGATGAACAATATAGATTAGATGCATGGTTTGTATTTATCTATTGTTCTGATATTTTCTGTTTGTGAAATAAATATCACTATGTAACTTCTCTACTCATAGTAAAGTTGTGGGTCCCCATAGCTACAAACTATACATTGTATTTCAGAAATGTCCAAAGAGTATCAAAATAAATAAAAGAGAGGGACATTTTGATTCAGTGTATATAGTATGCACAACTCCTTTCTTGTGCCTATTGTGCTGCTCTGTCACTTTTGTGTTTCTCTGCCTTAGGAATAGCAAAAAACCAACTGCAGGTCAATGTTTGGATCCCTGCAATAGGCTTGTGTGTATGCTTATACATATATGACTATCTTATCAATATTTATGTGAATCCTTTATTAGCAACCAGGGTTCAGAAGACAATACAAGGGCTTGTCTACCCAGATAAAAATTTCCTACTCATTTTGTAGCTGCCTTTATTCTGGTATATTTATTTATTTATTTATTTATTTATTTATTGTTTCGGCTTAATAGAAGCTCCGAAGCTATCCGAAGCTCAGGGCGGTTTACAGCATGCAAACAGAACCAATTAAAACACATTAAAAAGTGACATTATAAAACAATTAAAACAGTTAAAAGTTAAAAAGTCCCCCATAAAATCGCAGCAAATTGAGCACATAGCGTTTGGGACAGTGGCAGCAGTGACGCAGCGGGATGGCAGGTTGTAACAAATGCCAGTCAGGGGCCAAATCCCTGCCTGAACAACCAGGTTTTACAGGCCCTGCGGAAAGTCATTAGGTCCCGCAGTGTGTGCGTCTCTGCAGGGAGCGAATTCCATAAGGCCGGCGCGGCCACTGAAAACGCCCTCTGCGCGTGCTCGATAGCCTGCATGTCTTCATCCCAGGGACCTCCAACATGTTGAGCTCCTCTGAGCGCAGTGATCTACTGGGGGCATATGGGGTAAGCCGCTCCCTCAGGTGCGCTGGCCCCAAACCATATATATGGCCTTGAAAGTTAAAACTAACACCTTGAAGAAGACCCAGAATTCAACTGGCAGCCAGTGCAGTTCGCGCAAAAGCGGTGTTATATGAGCCGTTCTTGTGGCTCCTAGTAGCAGACGGGCTGCCGCGTTCTGCACCAGCTTAAGTTTCCGGATCGTCGACAAGGGTAGGCCAATGTACAGCACATTACAGTAATAGAGCCTCGAGATGACTGTGGCTTGGATCACCGTGGCCAGGTCACAGCGGGAGAAGTAGGGAGCCAGACGTTTTACCTGCCACAGGTGGTAAAACGCTGTCTTGCAGGCGCACGCAACCTGCGCCTCCATAGACAGCTGAGGTCCAGCCGGACCCCCAAGCTCTTGACTGAAGACTGCGGGCATAGCGCCACGCCGTCGAGTGTCGGCAGCTGGATCTCCCCACCCCGCTTGGGTGGCCCAGCCATAAGATCTCCGTCTTCACCGGGTTCACCTTCAACTTACTGGCTCGCAGCCATCCAGTTACGGCTTCCAGGCAGAGTTGGAAATTATCGGGTACGGATTCCGCCCCAGCGTCCATCCCCAGAATGAGCTGGGTGTCATTAGCGTACTGGTGACACACCAGCCCAAAACTCCGCACCAGCTGGGCAAGTGGTCGCATGTAGATGTTAAATAACAGCGGGGAGAGGATGGCCCCCTGAGGGACCCCGCAATGTAAGGGGGAGCCCTCGGAGACCACCCCTCCCCACTTCACTCGCTGCAGGTGGTTTTGGAGGAAGGAGGACAGCCAGTTGAGGGCTGTCCCCTCACCCCGCCACCACCAGGCGTGTGTCAAAAGTTGGTAATCAACAGTATCAAATGCTGCCGTGAGGTCCAATAACATGAGCAGCACCAATCCGCCTTGATCCAACTGGCAGCGGAGTAGATCTGTGATGGAGACCAGAACGGTCTCCGTCCCATGCCCAGAGCGGAAGCCGGACTGGAAGGGGTCTATCCAGGTTGCAACATCCAGGAATGTTTGCAGCTGCTCCATTGCTGCCCTCTCAATTACCTTGCCCAGGTACGGTAAATTGGACACTGGGCGGTAATTGGAGGGAGC
The DNA here is from genome assembly GCA_030556195.1 of Anolis apletophallus. Lineage (NCBI taxonomy): Eukaryota > Metazoa > Chordata > Lepidosauria > Squamata > Anolidae > Anolis > Anolis apletophallus. The sequence continues at coordinate 32,968,434 of JARBWK010000004.1, read as the reverse complement.
CGCAAGGTCTAACCCTGCCTTCTTCAGCAATGGAGTCACCACCGCCTCTTTTAACTCCTCTGGAAAAGCTCCTTGCTCAAGGGAGCAGTTGACTATATTCAACAGAGGGCCACTTAACCCTTTAGCACTGAAAGAGTTTCTTTTAGGCCTTAATGCAATATAATAAAACTCATTCTACTTACTCAGTTTATGGGAAATTTGGTTTGTTGCTTTCTTTTGCTACTTGTGTACAATCTAGACTGCAGTGGCTTCAGGGAAGACGGATAGGACAAATTGCGTTGGTGACAAACATTACCATTATTATATATGTGCTATATACTTTGTATTATTACATATCTTTTTAATTTGGGGGGAATTCTATGTGAACATATAGTGGTTGAGCCATGTGCAGAAAGAAAAAAAATAATTCCTCCAGACATGTGTCAGCCAGCAAAGGTACTGAGGGGTTAATTCCTCAGTGAAGAGGCTGGGCCAAGGCTGGGCCATGTCCAGCCTGGTCACAGTGACAATTTCGTGGGCGGATATAGAAATTGGCAAAGGAGGGGTCAATGGGCTATACTATATAAGTTGGAAGCCATATGACTTTGTTGGTTCTCTTTCTGACCTCTCTCACAATCGTGTCTCTGATCTTTTCTGTGTTGTGAGTATTACTTGTAAATAGTTAAGTGATTAAGAAATAAATATGGCCATCAAGCATGCTTGACTGAGAAAGAGTTCCAGAGTGCTTGATTTGAAAAACAGCAGAAGTAGCAGAGAGATGGCTCTCTTTTTGTAATTAACAGAGTATTTGGAGATAGCCTCACTTCTTTGACTCTCATAAAGTTGCTAGGATGGCTGGGCCTTTGTAAATGGAGGGCAACCGGGCTGAATAAAATGAAATTAGCTATCTCATATACTATATCAAGAACAAAAGAATTGAAGCAAATTAATCATAAACTAAGGTCATCTTCTGAGATAAGAATAAGTTAAATATAGACACCATGTCCAGTTTTGCTGAACCAAAAATGGACAAAGGATTTAATATATAGATCTGTATATAATTAAACAGCCACATTAAAGGAAACATTTTTTTGAAAAAACAAACAAGTCTTTTGTGATGTGACTTCAATAAATCTGGCCACACTCCATTTTCTGGGGATCGGGGGACCATAAAAACTGCATTCATGAGAAGAATCAGAATGAGGCTTGACCTTTACAAACTGTTACTTAATCCAGAAAAAATGCCATTGGAATCCTGAAAGAACATTTTCCAAACATCATATTCAGCCTCATGCCTATAGAAATCCCCAATCATGGTAACATGTAATCCCTTTAAGGCATGAAAAATCACCTTAGAAAAGCACTCTGACAGGCAAAGTTGATTCCCACAATAAAACATTCCCTTAAAGAATCCATATACCTAGAATAAACAGATGGGATACTTGAGAAAATTCTGCAAGAAAGGTGAGTAAACTGACTAAACTGTTAATGGACTAAAACTCTGCACCCCAAAAGATAACTGTAGGAGTTGTTCATTTTGTTTTTTCAACTGTTGGGAGATGGCAAGTTTCCCAGCTAGGAGTAAAAACATGTTTTAATTTATCACAATGAACTTAGCCAGTCATCCCTGCAAACAGGAAATCATTGAAGTAGTGAACAACATCATCCAAAGTTGCTGGGCTTTGCTGGCCTTTTCAGAGCCCAGTCTAAGGAAGTACTCATGCAGGAAAAAATTGAACAGTTTATGGGCAAGGCTGTGCCAAAATAAAATAGGCTCCAAAAAGGATATTCCTATGAAGAAATGTCTGTATTGCTGACAGTGACCTGCCAACAAGATTTTTTTTTCAAATTTCATTTGACAACAAATGGGACAAATGACTGTACTCCTGGGAAAACCTGATGTTACATTGGTGCAATGGACATCATTGGGTCCATTCACAATATTTGGAATACACAAACTTGGATACAAGCTGATTACAATTGTGAAATGAAAAAAGACACAGAGATACAGCACTATTGATGCTGCTAGAATGTAATTTGTCCCACTGTTTAAGATTTTCTTAAAATTAGACATCCCAAAATGGTAAGCCTATTTCATATTTCAATTCTATTGCATAAATATTTTCAAAGATTTTCAAGTAAGCAGGTCAACCATTTTGCATTTAAGTTTTACCAAAAGGGATCAATATATACCATCTGCTATTAAATATTTTAATGCTAAGACAGCTACCCCGCTGTTGTATGCTTCCGGCATCTGAACTGATAGTCAAACATCTATTATAGATAAGTGGCAAACATGGTTTTTAAGGGCCCTCTTCCAGTTCCTAACATGTGGTACATCTTGCATCTTGTTGCTAAAATATGGTATAACCCCCCTGTCAACAAGAACTTGATGGTTGGGTCTTAAATATTGACTTAAGGTGTTTTTAATTTGGGATCAGGTCTAATTCACCATGTAGCCCATAATGAGTACACTAGTAGTTGGTTTAATCTTAATTCTTTAAAAAGCCTCTTCTATCTGCTATTTTTTTATCCTTCTTAACTCATCTAGGCTTTAACATAGCATTGAAATCAATTAAACATCACTGGACATTGCCTCCTGTTAGCTGTGTTCTCACTCATATGTTTCTTGCTCCCCAAGTGCCCTATGTATATACTATACTGGGCCTTTCCACAGAGCAAAATATCTTAAGCCTATCATGGATTTTCTTAGCAGAATTTGTTCAGAAGTGGGTTGTCCTTACTTTTCTCTGTAACTGAGAAAGTGTGACATACTCATGGCTACCTAGTAGGTTTCCATGACCAAGTGGGGTTCAAATCCTGGACTCCCAATATCTAGTCCAACACTCAAACCAACCACTACACCATGCTGGCTCTCAGAAAACAAAATAGTTACTTATAATCCACAATAATTAAAATCACTGAATGTTTTATGGTTCACTTGAACAAAATGCAGTCAGAGATGTGCCTTCATTCTTTGAAAGATGGTAATGCACTGAATACTGTATCAATGTAAAAAATGACAAACCATAGTGTTTAGTGATCTTGCTGGGGACATACCAGTGCTCAATTAGAATACTTCAGAATACAGTATTATCAAACTGTACACTTTGTCAGAACTATTGAAAAGACTTCAGAAAATACAGTTCACTGCAGCCTGATCAGTTGGTGTATGTGGAATTCTGGTGTTCAGGTTTTCCAAAACAGTGATTTAATTAACATAATTCTTGTTTATAACAATAAGGCTTTGTACAGAAAACACCAGCTACCGTTTTTGGAAGACACAGATGTTGTCCTCATTTCTATCCATACAGCAGCTTCATATAGCCTTTGTAGAAAGAACAGGTGGAGGGCCTTGTTGAATAATATATTCTAGCATTGCTGTGTCAGTGATAAAATGCTGAGCAAATGAGTTCACCTTCTAAAAATATTTAGTGAGGAAAATATCACTCCCCCTTCTATTTTCAAAAGAAACCCTACTTTCTAACAAGATGAGCAATTTGCACTCATTCCCGGAAAAGCTATAGTTCTCAGACTTTCATGTTAGCTGCCCCTTCTATATCTGTGCTGGGTGTGAGTACAGGCACTCCAAAGTTACAAACATCCAATTTACAAATAACTCATAGCTAAGAACAGGGGTGAGACAACAGGAAGTGAGACAAATCTACCCCTAGGAAGGGAACTTGACTCCTAACAGAGTTATCATGGGGAAAGGTGTCTCAACTGAAGCTTTCTCACCAATCCTTGTTTCCATAACAAGCCAATTTTTTCTAAATCCATTATCCCAGGGATAGAAAGTGAGGTGAAATCTTTTGAACAGAGGCTCAGACAGCAAAACAAACACCACGGGGGTGTTAAGCCTTGCCTATACTATCCAAAGCTAGCTCTCTCTCTCTCTCTCTCTCTCTCTCTCTCTCTCTCTCTCTCTCTCTCTCTATATATATATATATATATACGTCTATACTTTAAAAGTATCTGTTCTGACTTACATACAAATAAAGTTTAAGAACAAACCTTTTTATTCATAACTTGGGCACTGCCTGTATTGTGAATAAGGAGCACTTTAATTAAAAATTGCTATATTTAAAACCAATCCTTGGGATCACTATTATATTATTTCTTCATATTAATTGTTCAGAAAGTGATAGAAAACTAAATAATAAAAATGTCTCCTATATGATAAAGTAGGTGGTTTGATGTGTTACTTTCCATTGCCCAAATGTAAATAAGAATTGCTCATATTTGCCAAATGCAACAAAGAGAGTTTTAAAGGGAGTTTCATTCCTCACAATGTGTAGCACCCATGGGTCCGCTCAGGCAACGGGGGAGGGGTAATGCACCGGGGGTCCCGTTGGCATTGGGACCCGCACAGGCTGAAAGGGATTCGGAGGATGAGTTGGAAGGCCCAGAGCAAGATTGGTCAGCGGTGCCTTTGCCCAGTCCACCGCCAGAGAGTTTAGCCTGGGATTTCGAATGGGAGCATTCTCCCGGGAAGGAGCGGACCAGGTGGAGATGGGAGGCAGTGAAGCAGATAGCGGAGATAGTTATGAATTCCCAAATGGCCGAGGTTCCCAGGAGCTGGCCGAGCAGCAGATGGAGGCTAGCGGATGGGAAACTTCGGGAGGCTACTTCTCAGGAAGATAGCGATACTAGGCTGGAAGAGCGGGGCCGTTCTCATAACAGGCGCAGGGACATAGAGGGGAGGGCAGGAGGAGCTGGCATCTGTCCCTAGACCGTCACCGTTCGGAAAGTAGAGACTGGAGGCGCCGGGCCCTAGATCGTCGGGGTCCCGGCCGAGGATTAAGTACGGCCCCGTGGGAACTGATCCTCAGTTCTCCGGCCACGTCTATACTGAATAGGCGCGAAGCGAGTGGGACCACAAGTTAACCGTGGTCATCAAGTCTTGCCTTGCCTTTGCCTTGTTTCCTGAGCCGCAGTGGTTTGCGGCACCTTGCCCTGGTTCCTGATTCGCATTGGAATGCGAAACCTTGTCCTGTTTCCTGCTCCGCATT